>CAIGQQ010034325.1:646080-665024 GCA_903798035.1 Danio albolineatus
AACTTAAATTCAACAAACAGACCATCAAAATAAAGTGTGACCAAATAATTAATTGATTAATTACTTCAAATAAAGACTCCATTCGAAAGCTAGATTTATAATAAGGTCCCAAAACTGTCCATGAACGTTATTCAATTAACGAATGATGGTATTGTTGTACTACAGAACAAAAACAGCATTTATGTTCATAAGACATAGAACTTTATTTATTTTTATAGAGCTTTTAAATGCAACCTTTTTTTGCCCAAAGTGCTTCACATAAATACAAAGATATAAAAAAATGATTCATTTAAAAATAAAAATACAATAAAGGGTTATGCATAAACACAACAAGCATTAAAAAATTGTCTCCAAATAAACCTTTCCTTACTTCAAAACCCAGAATAATAAATGTGTTTTAGCTGAGATCATCTGTTGTTCTGGTTTCAGTCATGTATTAATGTCTTTGTTCTGCTGAACACAAAATAAGATATTTGGAAGAATGTACAGACCCTTCAGTGGGTCCTGAGATCGGTTACTGAAATTCTCCAAATGTCTTCCTTTATGTTTAGCAGAATTAGCAAAGTTATCATAAAAGATGTGTCTTTAACAATGTGTGAACTGAATTTAATTAATGTTCAATGTGTTGCCACATATTTATTAACTATTTTATCCAATATAATGACCTTGATGATTTTCTTTCATAACTAGTTATACATATTATGCAAACTAAAGTATTTTTAAGTGGGAAAGTGTTCTAATGTAACCTGATGGAGGCCAGTGATGTGTGAACTGAATGTGGAGACACTAAAGTCGAACTAAAGTAAATTCCTAATGTCTTGTTTGTCTTCTGTTCAACTCCTGAATACCAAACCACAAATAAGAGCCCTCTGCTGGTCTAGACATGCACCATCAACACTTCTGTTCCTTGACATACCAGAAAGCGAAAGTGTCTGTGACTCTGGCATTCCTGTCAACATTGGGATGTGAAAATAAGGGATCCCCCCCCCAAAAAAAAAAATTAAAAAAAAAAAAAAAAAAAAATTGATATGTCCTTTTGGAGTTGTTACAATGTAAATAAACAGTTAAATGGTCAGTAATACTTTTTAATATTATTATTTACAAAAGAAAATTTTATAGTATCCATCAGCAAACAGTTTCACCAATTAAAATGAGCTATTATAAAGAAATATAATCAAGTTATCAAATCTTATTAATCTTTTCTTACACATTCTGCTATTTGAATGTTACACATTCTGATTAAAGAGCAGGGAATGAATCTAATTTATTTAGATTTTTTGTTTGATTACATTACATAACAGAGGTGTTTCTGTTATAAATAACAGAAGTTTACATCTATCGTTATAATGAAGCATTCGACTGCTTTCCTAACGCTTTATGCTCATTTAGGACAAAATTAGTTGTGTTTGAAAAAAAAAAAAAACATCAAGATGGACATCTTTAGCTGTTATTATTATTATGTGTATATGTCTGTTCAAACACACACCCTAAACCTAGTGTCCACTTTCGCTGTTTCTTATCAAGTGTACAGAATCCATTTGGGAAACAGCGTCTATTTATTATTACGGACGCGTCAGCTGACAGTCACGGACCTCTATATGACTGTGTTGAGGATTGCACAGGAGGAGCGACGGCACCTGTAATAAAAAGGAAAGGGAATCCCGCCGTTTTTATATTTATTTCAAAGTGTTTCATGCCTAAATAAAGTGAAAGCACAGAACTGACTCACATTTAAGAGCAAAGGGCGACCCCTGGTGGTGCGGCGGTATGGGTTGTGTATAGGGAGGATCGGCTCTTTAATGTTTATCGCCACCCTTCAGAGAAAGACTGAAAATAAGGGAGAAATACGGGAAAACACCTTTACGGCATGATAGCGGGATAGAACTGTAAAATACAGGAGAATCCTGGGAAATACGGAAGGGTTGACAGGTATGGACTCTGGAGCAGTGGCGACATAATAAATGGATGGTTTGTTAGGATGTACAATATTTGACTATCAAAAAATAAGGTAGTAAAGAAAAATCTAAATACATCAGATATAATCAAAGTCTTTTTAAATACGTGTTTAATGCACAAAACATACAAATATCTCTTTAGGGAATATTAGCTTTAATATGATAATGATTTTGGCATAAAAAAAACACAGCGCATAAAAAGAAAGAAAAGATCGCATCAGTTTTCTGTTGTGTTTATACAGTGTGTGCACAAAAGGTTCTCACCAACAAACAGCAGAGTAATCACAATGATCAAGACAGCAGCTTTTTAAAGCAATTTTAAAAGCAGCTTAGACCTACATAAATTGGATTAAAAAAATAATTAAAAAACTACACTTGAAAATTGATGCAGATTTACATAAGCTATTTTGCTAGTGTACATTCTTAGTTTTAACGTAAATAATTAATCAATAATTAAAATGCACACACACACACACACACAGTTATTGTTTTGGAAACCTTTAATAAAAATCTGTCCTTCTGCATTTTCCGCTTGTCTATAAAATGCTTCTTGATTTAAGGTGTTTTAGATCAGGGGTCTCAAACTCAATTCACAATGGGCCGCTTGAAGAAGAGTCTGAGTGAGGCCGGGCCGCATCAGGTTTTCCACAAGAAATTAATTAAATTCTATGAGCTCTTTCTCTCTGACAAAAGAAATCAAAGTGATGCGTACGTGGCAGGATAAAAGAAAAGTAAATGGAACTCAATGCAGTGTTGTCGCCTGCTGTCACATATCAACACCTGTCCATCGGCAAATTTTTTTAAAATAAATTATTGTTATAATTAGTTATTGTTACAAATGATAAGGTCACACCATTACTTGTGAAAACAAGTTAAAAAAAATGAAAATGATTTTTTCCCCGTGTAACAACAGCAAAGAGGATTGCAGTAAATCGAATTATTATATTTATTTATTTATTTATTATTTATTTATAATATTAATATCTAATTTGTTTATTTTTTCATCTCATTTTGTGTTAAAAAATAAAAATATAGAGATTTGAGAAGATTGAAATTTAACACTAAATAAGAAGAAAAACAAAACAAATAAAAAATTATTAAGAAAATCAATCAGTAATAAATAGTAATAATAATAACAAAAACAACAACAACAATAATAATAATAATAATAATATAAATAATAATATATAGTATATATCAAACTCACGGGCCGCACTGACATTAAACTTTCAAATTAAGGTGGGAGCCACAAACTATCGTCCCGCGGGCAGCATTTGGCCCAAGGGCCGCGAGTTTGAGACCCCTGTTTTAGATATTTGGATTAGAAACAAGACAAAATAAATAAATAAATAAAACAAGTAAGAAAAGCATTTGGTGCAGTCGTTCTGGTCGTTTCGAATATGAGTCCAAAATATTAAGAATATAATAAAATATTCAAGATTAAAATAGAGAACGATTAAGAACTATGAAAGATGCTCAGTAATGATGGCTGAGGTAAATCAGACTTCACCAGGAGCAAGAGTTCCACGTGGATATTTATAGCAAAATGTAATGAAGAAGAAGTAAAAGAAAAGCATTTGGAAGCGTTAAATATAAGTGTGTTTACAACTGCTGTTAGCCTCGTATTAATGCAAAGAGAAACTGTATGCGTTACAATATAATACAAAATTTATTTATAAAGCACATTTAAAAACAACCGAGGTTGACCAAAGTGCTGTACATAGGAGAGACAGAGAAGAAAGCAGAATATAGAAGAAACATTTAACAAATAAAATCAATAAAACAATGATCAGGGAGTATTAAAAGCAAGAGAGAATAGAGAGGTCTTTAAAACAGACTTAAACACAGAGGTGGAAGGGGAACATCTAATGTGGATTGGTAGACTGCTCCAGAGTTTAGGACCAGCAACAGCAAACGCTCGATCACCTCATTTTTTCGAGAGGGGGTATACCGTCAAAGCAGGTCTGTGAGGTACTGAGGAGCAAGATTATTGATGGCTTTGTAAACAAATAAAATGTTAAAATCAATTCTGTATTTAATGGGTAACCGGTGAAGTGCAGCTAAAATCGGAGTTACTGATTAATGCTTGCGGGTGCCAGAGAGTAGTCTAGCAGCTGCATTTAGTACCAGCTGCAGGCGAGACAGAGAAGACAGTAATCCAGACGTGTTGTTCTGAAGGCATGAATTCCATGCTCTGGGATAAAAAGTGGCTTGACTTTAGACGGTTGTCTGAGATGGTAAAAGCAGGATTTTACGACAACACTGATCTGTGTCAAATTTTTGAAAAAGTTTTCATCAAACATAACACCGAGATTTCTTGCACACTGGGTTACACAACCAAGAGTGAGATCTGCTGTTTTTCTTCAACTTATCCAACCTTTCATTCAATTCTGAAACAATTAATCAATCATGTAATCATCATATTACAAGACAATTCTGAAATTACTTGATTTGATAAGCATTTTTAGGTGGGGGTTTGTTTCCTCGTCTGCCTGCTCCCCCTGAACTTTCCTGATCTTCATCTGTCAAAAAATAATATTAAAAATAATCACCATAAGGAATTGTGTTTAAATGTACAGAAATACCACCCATGTTAACATGTCTTATAACATGAATGGTAAGTTATTTTATCCCTTCATACACTCGTATGGTACACTCGTATGGTACACTCGTATGGTACACGGTGGTACAAATAATGTTCCTTGAGGAACAGTTTTGTACCTTTGTAAAAATTGTACCTTATATGGTACTGAAAAGACCTCTTATGATACTGTTCTGTGCCTTTTATGAAACAACTGAAATGAAGGTACACGATTGTTCTCATATAAAAGGTACAAAAGTGTTGAACAACTCCTTCTTTATTACAGTATCTATGAAAATAAATATGACAAAGTGATTTTTATGAATAATTTCCATATTAAAACAAGAATCATCATTTAAAAGTATATGTTTAAAGATACTTATAAACATACATTTTTAGTTCTATTATACAATAATACAAAACAACTGGTAAAACATAAAACTAGGTATTGTAAACTAAACATTTAAGGCATTTTAATAAATGTTTGGTAAACATTTTTGACACTGTGAAAGGCACCACCACAGTGAAAAGACACTTTGTACCTTAACAAAGTATACAATATTTTATCTGCAGGTTTTTAAAAACAAAAGTACATTTTGGTTTCCCATGTACAAATCATGACCTTAAAAGGTACAAAATTGTTTCTTTTCTTAAGGTAAAATTCTGTCTCATAAACAGGTACTGCCCCAGTGACAAGGGTTTGAACCTTCTTTGGTACAACATTGTACCATTTTTTCTGAGTGTACACAATATTATCTGAATCCACGTCTTCAATACACTTATCAATTTGACAACAGAAATGAGAAGAGACTCACCAGACATGATGATGTGCTGCTGTCTGCCATCTTCACAACACATTTAACAAAACATGAAGAAATAAACATTTCAGCAGAGTGATTTTACTTTGCTGCATGTCTAGTCAATGCAAGTCAATTTTATTAAACTATTAGAATTGCCATATTTCATCCATAACACACGGAACATGAAAACTGTTGTTAAGAGTAATAAAAACAAGCCATCAGCCTTTCACTTTATTTTGCATTAAATTGCGCCCCCTAGTGTATTTACCTTAGGTTAACCACACAGCATTAGTGTCCGCTGCAGTGGATTGACTTTATTGCACCAGATTTGCATTCAAATACATTACAAATAAATACAGAAAACGACCGAAGATGGAGGATGATCTCGAGGTGGTGGTCTCCAAAATTAAAGCAAGAAACCGTGTGCTGTAAATATTGCGCCCACCAGTCTCACTAAATTAGTTTAATAATAAATTAAACAAATAAATGATTATAAACAATCATTGTTAGACTGCTGCACTATTTTGTGTCATCAATATGCTTGGGATAATATAGACCTATTGTTGTGTGTGCAACGTTTGTATATTTACAACCACCGTGGATAGTGGGGGTCCCGAGTCACTGGCGTTGTTATTTTGGGGGTCGCATGTTGAAAAGGAACAAACTGCTTGGACTTTAAACTGGTGCACATTACATTCCCTGCGCCATGTGATCCTGTGAGTGTCAGAGGACAGACATATTTCAACAATACAGTGATTTCAATCTACATCTTCTCTAAGTGGTTTCGACTGTGATGTGAAAACATCTGTGACTGACTGTGGTTGTCAACTCAAAAGCTGCTCATTGCTAAACTCAACTATGACAACATGAAGTGCTAGAACTCATTTTTGAGCAGTGAATGAAATGTTATGAAGTACAACATCAGTCACATGATTTTGTGAAAGAATAATGGCTACCTTAATTACTTTAACAAACAAACTAATCAAGTTTATGTATTAATGAACACTTTAGTTTGAACTAAAAAAACAAACATACATTAACATCTCATGAGTTCACATTAATGTCATGCCTTACTTAGAGCACGCTATCATTAATTCATTTTTAACTACTCTCTCCTATGTTTAAATTGCTTATTTAGATGTAGACAGAGCACTTTTATATTGTTTTCCAATGTAAACACTCACTAGATGAACGTTTAAACACAGGAGTTGAGGTATAAAAAAGTAAACAAATAGTATAAGAGCGGTAACAAGAGGTATAAAAACGTAGTTAAGGATGAGTTAATGATAATGTGGCCACTCCAAGTAAAGTCATGATATAAATACACATTAACAGCTCATGAGTTCATAATAATGTTAAGTTGATATATTAGTATATCATTATTCATGCACTGCTATTGTCAAGTGTTACCATTTAAACACTAGAACACTAGTTTTTCTAGTGATCTAATAGAGTAGATCTATTAGAAATATTCATCTGAACACTCCTAGTATGTCTTTTTTTTCTCCAAATTAAAGTATTTTACACAATTTTGTCAAAACTTTTTATAGTGGCTATTTTTTATTTTATTAAATTCATTATAATTATTTATATTATACATTCTAATACTTTTTGAACCATCAATTAACTTGACTAAAGCCTTTAAACATTAAAGGGCTGGTCCACTATGATATCATATGTTAAACAGTAGTTGATGTGCAAAGTTCAATGCAAAGGGAGACATTGGCTATTACAGAGTTGACTTAGCAAAGCCTACAGCGAATGAAGTTTAGGGACTACAAAGAAAAATACATCATGGTTAATGATGTCATATCCTTCAGATTACGTGCACACACCCCGCTCAGCGAAGGGGCGTGGCTAGAGGCGCTGTGACAGCAGAGAAAGCTAAAATGGCATCCAAAAGCTGCTGTTTCCACAGAGCTTCTTCTGTTTCTGTATTCGAGCTTCCAAAGGACACGACACAGAGAGAGAAGTGCTCACAGTTTAATTATATTTCAGAGAATTATAAAACAGATATAGCTAGCATTTGAGAAAGATCATTCACAGGTACACTGACTGACACTGTTCACACAGCAGAGGCAAAGCGTATGCTAGTAGAGGCGTGCCATTATGTTAGCTGAGCAATCAGAGCCCCTTGAGGGCGGGATTTTGGAGGAACTAGGAAATATGACAGTGGTTTTCATGTTAGCTGAGTAGTTGTATATAATCAAGGTAAGATATATGAACAAATAACATGCTTTTTCACAAGTGAAGCATGAGCACACACTGCTTTGCAGCCCACAAACACAATCAATATGTTAATGTTAAATGTTATTTTAAAATCTCTATCTTGTGAGCTGTTTGTGAACCTATATTATTAAAATAAATGATAGATTTGCATTGAAATAAAAATTATTTTAAGTTGCCATCTCAAATTTTCACTTCATCAACAATGTTTATTTCCACCTCGTATATCTGTTTAATTATATTTCTGACAGTGATATCTCTTAATCTTCACCCGAGAAGTGATTTGTTGAGTGTTGAGGACTGAATCTGACTCAGACACTTCTACTTCACTGGCTGTTTAGCTCTATCAATATGCAAAACTGTCAGCCAATAAGAGCACTGGGCATATACTTCTGCCTCCTTTCATTTTCATTGAAAATCCGAAACACACCCTCTGATATTTGCTGAATATCAGTTTTAATAATCAATAATGGCCATTATAAAACTATAATGAACAATAAGTTTATACATTATAGGAAATAAAGGCAAGCAATCAGTCAGATGTGCAGAATCAGTGTATGTGGTTACATTAATTATTTACTCTTAATCTTTGTGCTCAGCCAAGACCAAAGTCGGTGAATATGTCATTAGATAGAGACAACAAGATGAAATAAATATCACCTTTAACAAATATAGTGAGATTAGATCCAGCGGCAGATCCTTGATGAGCAGTCCGACATGCCCAGCTCTCACCCTGTCACAATCACCAGCGATCTCCACTGTCAGAGATCACTGGTTCACACACACACTTCCGTGAACTACAGACTGGCTAAGGTCTACATCCCCAGTCATGCAACACACACACTTACCTGCTCCAAGTCACCACTAATTAGAGACTCACAGCTGTAGCCACTCACCACTGATTCACAGACTATTAAATTGCATAGATACACTCACTGTTGCCGAGTATTGTTTGCTGTTAGTGACCTTACAACGCGTTTTCTTTGTGCCTGTTTTTCGGTGATTTTGATCCTAGCCTTGATTTCTGTTATCCTTGCCTGCCACCAGTCTTATCGACCTTCCGCCTGTTTACGATTAAGATTCTGATTCCCTGTATGATTCTGTTTGCCCCTGATGACCGCTGCTATACTGACTTCAATAAATATCTGCAATTGGATCCTCCCCTCCGTTGTCATCGTCACACCACCGTAACACACCCAGAGTTCTGTTCTCAAAGCACCGCTGACTGCCTGGAGCTCAGACGCACGCATTCGCTGCAGCACATGCCAGAGTGTGTATGGTCCTGTGTGGACATGGATTGTTTTCATTCTAAAACGCTGTTTTAAAACTAATACGTATTAGTGTAAACGGGGTCTCAATATTTAGGCTTTGGTCACATGACCAAGAAAGATACAAAATAGTTGGTAAACTTAGTTCTGTTCTCTTTTCCTGCTCTTCTCCTCTCCTGCAATCAGGCTCTCTTAAGGCCTACTCTCTTTCCCTTTCTCTCTACCTCCCCCTGTCTCTCCTTCTTTCTCTCAGGTAACTTTATCAGTGGTAACCACCGAGAATTATTGTCATTAAATCATCTCATTTTTAAGTATCTGTCAATTACTTTTGATTTAACATCAACATTTAATGGCTCTATATTGCAGAACAATACAATCACATAACAGCAACGCTCTCCCACATTTAAAGCTATTAATACTGCCCTTATTTCTGTTTTTGGTATAAGATTGCAGAAGGATGGTTTGACTAGAATTTACAGTTTTCACCATAAGGACAACTTTTAGTCATTCGGCAGAACTACAGTTCAAACCGCTGGAGTTTAAAACCCATTATCACACATTTGAATGGTTTTCTGATGATTCACTGACACAGTTTTTATTTTCCTGTTCATGATCACAGTAAGCCCTCCTCTTCTGATCTGACTGGCTGGTGACAAATGTGGTTATTCTGCTGAACGGAGCTCACTTTAGATTGATCTGGTAGCCTTAACACTTTTTGGGGCTTCCAAAAATTGTATTAAATTTAAAGCTTCAGCTCTCTAAATAGCTTATATATATATATATATAAGGGCTTGTATATAAACTTGTGATAAGGGCTTGTATAGACTAGTCGACTAGTCGAGTGATCGACTACTTCAACCACTAGTCGGCGCTCTCAGAATCAATCGACTACTCGAGCGTACATTTATAAATGACATCAAAATGACAAATGTATTCAACAAACACCACGACCCAAGGTTAAAGCTTCTAACTACAACTGAGGATTAAATTCAAGATTATTTACATTATTAACATGAACACCACAGGGAATCCTCTCGAACATCGGTTTCCTCTACTATCCTAGCTAGCGAAATCATTTCTTGCTATCCCTGTCACCAGCTCATGAAGTGAAGGAAATTTCTTTGGCCGGCAACACTGTAACAAGGCAAAGAGCAAGCCTGCATCCCTCTCACGTGGAGGCGCTTGTACAAGCCAGCGATCCACGATCCAAAGACTGTGGCTAGAGGATGAGAGCGGATGAAGTTAGATTCTATCCCTTATTTCTGTCGAAAACATGGTAAATATAAAATGATTAAATTGCAAGACGCGCTTTTCGTTCATAGCTGGGTTGCTGTTTTTTCCATGACTTTTAAGTATGAAATACATTTTCCCATAGGCTACATTATGTCTGCATGTTAAAATATCATGCAGTTGTTTGTTTATTGTGTCTACGAATATTTTATTTATTATTTTAATATATATTTTTTATTTATTTAAATAATTTACTAATAAATCGTTTATTTATTATTTATTTTCCGTTACGCTTTATAGGCTATTGACGCTTGTTGAACTATTTGTTCTCTGAACCAAAATAATTTTCATTCTTGTTATAATTGCTCGAAACTTAAATATTAAAGTTATTATTATTTTTTTTTACAGACTATTTGTTGTATAACAGCCTATTACTTGCGCGCACATGGTCATTTGCACAATCTTCAGGCCGGTTGAAGTAGGCTAATATATTTGTTCATTTTGTTATTTTAATAACTGTTGAAATGTAGCAGAAATTAAAAAACTGAATGAGATTTAGCCTAACGCAGAATAATTTTATAAATCATTTAATTCGTTTTATGAATACTGCTTTATGAATATGAGTTGCAAGACGCATTTTAGGTGTCAGGTGAGGCTACTTTTACTTTCTATAGCCTACATTAAATGTAGAATTAAAATGTAATGAAAACCATACAGCTTTTTTTTCTTTTTTTCGTTAGTATTATTAATATATTATTTATTTATAATTTATTTAGTTGCGGGTCAGCTGTGATGTTGACGAGAACTATTTTTGTCTTATCGAACTGGTTTAATTTCACTTAGTTCTTATTACTGCTGAAAACATGTTAAATAATAAAGTTACTGTAATAACTGAAAGTATTGCAGGATGAACACGCGTTCGCTTCACATATACAGGAAGCTTATAACGCAGATGTTAAATGACAATGTTGCAAGCTGCTTTTTATTTTTATATTACTCTGTAACTTAAAATAATATAAAGTTTTGTCAATGTATGTTAGGCCTATGAAATCGATGGATTCGGATATGAATTAATAAAACGTGTATTGAGAAGGATTTCTTTGTGTCTTTTTAACTAGTAGCTCGAATCACGGGTAGTCGAGTAACTCGAGTATGGTTTCGATTAGAAATCGAAAGAATTAGATTAGAATCGATTAGAAATTCGATTAGAAATCGATTAGCAGAAACCAGTAGTCGTGCAAGCCCCAATATATATATATATATATATATATATATATATATATATATATATTAGGGCTGTCCAAGAATTAATCGTGATTAATCACATCCAAAATAAAAGTTTGTTTTGACATAATATGTGTGTGTGTTATATATATTTATTATGTATATGTGATAAACACATTCATAGAAGCCAAAACTATATATAAAAAAGTTACATCAAAGTAGTTACATCATATTCAAATGTAAAATTTGTATCATACACATAGATTTTTTAGATATCTAAATATAAACCAACATTTCATCAAGTATATGCATGTGTGTATTTATATATTCATAATAAAATATACACAATACACACACAAAATATTATGTTAAACTTTTATTTTGGATGTGATTAATCACGATTAATTTTTTGACAGCCCTAATATATATATATATATATATAAACAAATGTTTTATTAAACTTCTCACGTCACTGTTAGTATAACATAACTTCTAATGCCAACTACTATTAAGTCTATTATGACTATCGCCATGTCAAGTCCCATCTGGTGCCACTATGTTTTTAGGACTTTTTGATATGTAAAGACTTCATTTCAAAATCATCCATTCCTGTTTATGCATTAAATTAAGACAGTGAAGAACAGAAGAAAAGTGATCAAATAATATATTTCACAATCACGGGAGTAGTCAGAGTTACTGATGTAAGATTCAGTCTCTTCAGATCACAATCTATTCCATGTTATTTAGATGACTGTAAGCACTAATAACAACAATTTTCCATCATGTACCGAACATTAAAAAAAATGGTTAGATGATGTTTGTCATCAGGTAAAGGAAACTCTGTGTGAATATTTGTTCCCACACCCCAAAACCCCATGTGTAAAGCAATTAAATACGTCTATGTTAAGCAGAAATGTAAGTTAGTAAAAGATTAGAGTAAATCATTATGTTTACAAATGTAGTTTTACTAACAATTACTTATGGTTATTAATGATTTACATAATTACACATTGTGTTTTTTTCTGCTGTTTTTCAAGCAGTTCTTCAACTTCTTTTTGTAGCTTTTTCAGTTCATCTACGTTCTCGACTTCCAGGCGTGCATGAAATGCCTTAACATCTTCCTTCAGATTTACTTGATGCCATTTCTTGAGCTGTATAAGTTGATAAATTTTCACCAGTATTTGTTGTTTCTGATGTTCTTCCAGCATCTGCTGAAGCTTCTGAATGTGCTGCTTATTATTCTTTCTGAAATTATTTAGTTCTTCTGCTTGTTTTCTGGCCACAACTTCATGTTTCCTCTTTATCTGTTTTATTTCCTCTTCATGTTTCTGTTTCATTTGATCTCTCTCTTCCTCTTCTCTCTTTTGTCTTTCTTTCTCTTCAGCTTCTCTTCTCCTGTTCTCATCTTCTTGCTCTCGTTTCAGATCTTCAATCATTCTCTTCCATCTCTTTCTCTCTTCTTCTCGTTTCTCTTCATCTTGATGTTTTCTTCTCTCCCACTCCTCTTTTCTCTCTCTCTCCAGCTCCTCATAATGTCTCTTTGTCTCCTGTCTCTTTTCCTCATATTCTCTCTCCTTTTCTTCTCTTTCTCTTCTCTGTTTCTGTCTCTCCTCCTCCATCTTCTGTCGTTCTTCTTCTCTTTCTCCTTCAAATCTCTTCCTCATTTTCTCCAGTTCTTCTTGTTTTTCACTCAGTTGTTTCTCTTTTCTTTTTCTTTCTTCTTCCTCTTTCTCTTTCATCTGTCGTCTCTTCTCATCCTCCCATTCTCTCTGCTGTCGTTTAATTTCCTCTTCAATCTCTTTTCTCTCATTTTCAGCCTCTTTTATTTTTATTTTCCAGCTCTCTTTTTCCATCTCTTCTTCTTCTTTCCTCCTCTTCCCCTCTAAATCCCTCTCTTTAGTTTCTTCTTCTTGTCTCTTCTTTAATTCTGCTATAATCTGCTCTTGCTCGTTTCTCATCTTGTCTTGGTCTTGTCTGTATTTCTCTTCTCTCTTTCTGTCTTCTTCTCTTTCTTTCTGCTGTTGTTCATACTGTGATCTGGTTTTCTGGTTTTTAATCTCTCTCTTCATCTCCTCAATTTCTCGATTATATGCTGCTGTTTTCTGTTTTTCCTCTTCTTGTTCTGCTTCGTGTTTTTCTTCAAATTCTTTTCTGAGTTTCTCCTCTCTTTGTCTAAACTCGTTCTCTCTCTGTTGTTTTTCCTCATCAGCTTTTCTTTTCTCTTCTTCCAGTCTTTCCTTGAGCGTCTTCATCTCCTCCTCATATTTGGCTTGTAACTCTTCTCTCTGTTTCTGAATCTCTCTTTCTCTCTCTTTCATGATTTCCTCCATCTTCTTCTTAATGGACATCTCTGCCTCCTCAAACATGTCATTAGTGAAGTATCGC
This sequence comes from Danio albolineatus, assembly GCA_903798035.1. Taxonomy (NCBI): domain Eukaryota; kingdom Metazoa; phylum Chordata; class Actinopteri; order Cypriniformes; family Danionidae; genus Danio; species Danio albolineatus. The sequence continues at coordinate 659,750 of CAIGQQ010034325.1, forward strand.
CCCTGATTATTACTCTTCACCTCTTCAATCATCTTCAACAGCTCAATCACTTGAGTTTTGTCTTGTGTTTCTCTGTTATTGAAAGCTAGGACTCTGTCTCCACAATCTCTGATCAGTTTCTGGAGCTCACCAGATTTACTTTCCCTCACATAATCTTCTATAGATTGATCTTTGAGTTCATCTCCTCTGGTGAACAGAACGATGCTGAACTGAGCAGCTTTTGAACCAAATATCTGCTTGATCAGGTCTATAGTTTCTGTCTCCTCTTTGGTCAATCTTCCCACACTCAACACAATGACAAACGCATAAGGTCCAGGAGCTGACAGTGAAACACACTTCATTATTTCTTCAGCCACTTGTTCATTTGTCAGTGTGGTGTCGAAGAGCCCTGGAGTATCAACAACAGCTACTGATCGACCAGCAACTTCTCCAACTCTCTTCTCACAGACATTTGTCACTGAATCTGTGCTTGCTTTACTCACAAACTCCTCTTCTCCTAGAATGGTGTTTCCTGTTGCGCTCTTTCCACTTCCTGTTCTCCCGATCAGCACAATCCTCAGACACTCCAGATCTTCTGAACATTCAGCAACTGTAAATCATATTTCACAAATCATGGATTGATCATGCATCAAGGTTTAGTCTTTTTAAATTCAATGTGACTATTTGCACTGCTTGTAACACATGCATTTTTGCCTGCAACTTGGTATTACCATTTGTTAACACAAAAAGTGGCCGGTTTTATCTGTGCTACGGGTGGGAGTGGGTGGCCAGAGAATTTAGCTGGAGACCCCTGGGGAATCTTGAAATTTGGCATGTAAAAGAAATGTCTTTCAGTGGTGGAAGCTCAAGCTGAAAATATGCAAAAGAATAACAATAATAAAGGTTTTGGGTATATTTTTGCTCTGGTAACAAACCATATTCAGTACCAGATGGCATTTTGTGCAAATTTAGAACAAGTTGGTTTACATTTGTGTTTAAACACAAGTTGCTTTTACTTTTGACCCACACAGGTGTTTGTGTTAATTATTAACTATACCTATGATAACTACAAACTTATTTTGGCCTATGAATGAAATAAGTGTTTGAAATAACAAAAGTGAAATTTTATTTTTTCTTTTTTTTATTAAATCAAATGTTTTAAAAGTAACTTGTGAGTAAAAACTAAAGAGATATTTTAAAAATATATAAATTTGATCAATATCTAAATACAAACACTGTTAATTCAAATGAGAAATACATGTGGGGCCCAGATGGGTTAACTACGGGTTCCATGGGAACTGTGTGGGCATTAGTTTTGTCTGGGTGAAATCAACGGGTACCATGTAGGTTTTGTAGTATGAATCCCACATAGGAAGCCTATATAAGCTGAATGCGCGGGCCACATAAAGGACAGGCATGGGCCAAGTGGGCATGGGTTTGATCTGGGAACACATATATGGGTCTTGAATGGCATATTTATGGGCAGAGTGGACATAAGTTTGAACTGGGAATGCACATATGCATATATAATTTTTGTTGTTCAGTTTAATATATTTCCTGCAGTTCAAAGTATCAAGTGTCTTGTGTTTATCTTCCTGTTTAAGTTTTCTTAGATTGTTTCCTTAAATCATTTGACATAATTGGGCTTAAATAGGCCTTGAATGAATTGCCCAGTTAGGACCAACATAAGATGCTTGCAGAGCCCACTTTAAGCCCATATGGGCATTCACGGCTGAATCCTGGTGCAAGCCCACTTTAAACCCCTTTAGGCAGGTGGGGCCCAAATGGGTCTGAGATGAATTACCCAGTTAAGACCTTTTACAGGTCCCCCCCAAAGCCCATCTGGGCAATCACAGCTGGCCCCGAAGTGGATCCAGAGTGCAAACCCACTTTAAACCCCTTCAGACTGGTGGGCCCCAAACGGGTCTGACACGAATTGCCCAGTTAAGACCCACATAAGACCCTTACAGATCCCACTTAAAACCCATCTGGGCATCCACATGTGAATCCCGCGTGCAAACACACTTTAAACCCCTTTGGGCAGGTGGGGCCCAAATGGGTTTGGCATGAATTGCCCAGTTAGGACCCATGAAGTACCCTTACAGGTCCTACTTTTAGCACGTCTGGGCTTCCACGGCTGGCCCCAATGTGGATCCCAGATGCAAGCCCATAATGGGGCACACATTTGCTGCCAATGAAGCCCTCATCTGGGCCCCACATGTCATTGCTGGCTGGGAATCACATAAGTTAAGGTATGGCTGTATGCTATTTTACAAAAATAGAAAACAAAAATACAGCTTTAATGATTTACTTATTGCACTTGAAAACTGCTATCCAGAACTTATGGCCCGTTTCCACTGAGTGGTACGGTACGGTACGGTATGATTCGGTACGCTTTTATGGCCGTTTTCACTGTCTAAAAGCGTACCAAACCATACCATACCACTTTTTGGGTCCCCTTTGGAAAGGGTACCAAGGGTACCAAAAGGCAGGGCTAGATGCGCAGCTGAACGCTATTGGTTTACAGAGATACATCATTCGCTCGTGCAACAAGCCAGAATGAAAACAAAGGACCCGCCATGTTTAAATACACAGCCAAAACATTACACGTAATAATATAAACATATAATAAGGAGCCATGGTCGACCCGAGCTCAATCAAACCTTGTCGTCGTCTTGACGAACAGCCACAAAGCCAAGAAGAAGAAGAGCAGATTCTCCCCTGTGCCCCGTAGTTGTTTACGAGCATGTCTAAAGCACGAGTGGTTTGGCTTTCTCTATTGCGCTAGCGTGCGCGTCTATATCTGAAATAACAAACTTCTTGAGCTGATGATAATAACGTGCGCTTGATTATTGACGTGCTTTTGAAGCCCGATCCTTTCAGAAACAGACAAACGTGAGACTGACGCCTGCAGAAACAAAGGAGAAGCCGGAAAACACAAAGGAGCAAATGATTCTTTCAGCAAACATGAAGAAACTGCTGCGTTTAACTATTATCATTACCTTCTGGACTATTATGAGCTGGGAATGACGGAGTTACTCTCTAACAGAGGTTGCATGTGCTGGTGGAGATTACACACACAGATGAGAGCTCTGCACTGACTGTGGGCTATATCTCCTGTTGTTGTTGACCCTAAATAAGGCCTAAATGTCTGCTGTGACTAGTTTTTCTGTAATTTGGTAACATCAGAGACTGTGTGGGGCTGTGTGTGTTCATATATGCTGCATTTATTTATTTATTTGATATAATCACAGACAGTAGGCTATTTCTCATCATTGATCTGCAGTTATAATCAGATCATGTTCATAGAGAGGTCAGTAATGAACATTTATACACCAGTGTTTATGTGTATAATAAAGCCTCTGTGTTGCGAGAAGTGCTCCTCATATGATATGTGAGCGACCCGTACAGCTTTACTGTAGACATTTCCCCGAGCGAGAATGACGTCGATTGAAACTCCGAAGCAGTGGAAATGCAAGTCTGATAAAGGTGACCCGTACCGTACTGTACCACTCAGTAGAAATGTGCCATAAGCGCGGGATAGTGACACACTAACATGATATCTGGTAGTTCTGTAAAGGGTTGCATGTTGAATGGGCTGCTGTAGCTTAAACAGCATATAGTGTCATGGTTCTGAGAAACTCACTTTGTTTCATTCATCTCCCACATTACTTTCATGCCTGCTCTCACGTATTTCACCATTTCAAAGCAACAGTATTAGAAAACTCACCCCCTGACTGAGTCTTTTCCTCCAACTCTTTGATTTTACTCTCCAGTTTTCTAATTTCTTCCTCATGTTGTTCCTTCAGTCCTTGCCTGATTCTGTTCTCTTGGGCTTCCACATAAATTTGAAGTGAATATGGTTCAGTCTTCATCTTCTCTATATACTCCAGCAGTTCTGGGATCTGTCTTGAGTCTTCAGGTTCCTTTAACCCAATCACTCTGTACTGACCTCCACAAAGACTGATCAACCTCTCACACTCAGGGTAGGTGTTGACACAATCTGCTGCAAATCCATCATCAGTGAGGTCTGTTGTGAAGAGCAGAATAAAGTGATCTTTAGAGTCAAATATCTTCAAGATCTTCTCTATTTCTGCATTGTCTCCATCAGTTAAATGTCCAACAGGAACAATGATAAGGAAAGCATGAACTCCAGGATCACAGTGAGACACACAGCGGAGAGTCTGACGCATCACTTCCTCCTCTGAGAGACGACTTAGAGCTGGAAGCTCCAGCAGACTGATCTGACGACCATCAATCTTCAGATTCTTCACACACACTCCACTGCTGTCTGTCTGACTGAGAAGCTTTGACACAGAGACTGTATGTGTTTCATCACTACCACACAGCACCAGATTGAGCTGCTGTTGTCCAGATGCATCTGCTGACTCTGAAAAACACATTAAGATACATTAGAGAACAATGTTCACACTCATGCTGTATACTTTTCTTACTCGTTTTAAATATGTATGATTATTAAAAAAAAACATATATATACGTATAAAAGTATATATTTATATAAAAGTATATATTAGTAACCAAGTATAATGCAATATTGGTTCTGAAATAAGTATTTACAAGTTCATCATTAGAGCTTATGGTTCTGTAATATGTGTCTGTATAACTTGTTGTTTAATGCAATATAACATAAATGGAAATATACATGGGGAAAGTCAAAGAAATAACACAAAAACCTCCATACAAGCTTTTGTGATATATTTTGTGATTTTTCAATGCCTAGAAAGTATTGGAAGTGATTGTGTGCAGTTAAACATTTTTTGAACATTATTATAGTCTTAGAAGTTCAATTTTAGAAATAATAATAATAATAATAATAATGATAATAATAATAATGAAAAACCAAACCTTTAATACATCTCTCTTTAAGAGCTTCCTCAGATCTGGTCTCCTCTTCATCGACTGGTGTCCCTTTAACATCTTTATATCTCTCACAAGTGAGAGAGAGTTCCTTATTTCTCTTCAGAATCTCCTCAACCCTCTTCATTATGTCAGAACGCCATTTTGGTTTTCTTTCATCCACTTGCAGATGTCCTCCTCCACACTCGGCTGTTAACAGATTCACTGCATTATTCTTGACCAAAGCAGCAATCATTGATCCATATGACTTTGCATCAGTCATGAGCACAATAGTGCGTCTGATCGCCTCTTCACTAAACTCTTTCAGGACACTTTTCACTCTGTATCTGTCCTCACTGGTAAAGTCTTTAAACTGCAGTACAGTCATGAGGACATGAGGTCCTGGATCAGACAGACTCACACACTCTCTGACCGTCTG
>CAIGQQ010034325.1:680024-705412 GCA_903798035.1 Danio albolineatus
TCCAAACTCACTTAAAACTGCAGTAGTTAAACCCCTCTTGAAAAAGAGCAACCTGGATAACACCCTACTGAGCAACTACAGGCCAATCTCAAATCTCCCTTTCATTGGCAAAATCATTGAAAAAGTTGTTTTTAACCAGATTAACAGGTTCTTAAGCTTGAAGGGGTGTTTAGACCATTTTCAATCTGGTTTCAGAGCACATTACAGTACAGAGAGCGCCCTTATAAAGATAATCAATGATATCCGCCTAAATACAGATTCAGGCAAACTAACAGTGCTGGTATTGCTGGATCTCAGTGCTGCATTCGACACTGTCGATCACAGCATACTTCTGAATAGGCTGGAAAACTGGGTTGGGCTGTCTGGGACGGTCCTCAAATGGTTCGGATCGTACCTTGAAGGGAGAGGTTACTATGTCAGTATAGGTGACCATAGGTCGAGATGGACACCTATGACATGTGGAGTCCCACAAGGCTCAATTCTGGCACCTCTCCTGTTCAACCTTTATATGCTCCCTCTGAGCCAAATAATGAAAAATAACCAAATCTCCTACCACAGCTATGCTGATGACACTCAGATTTACATAGCCTTACTGCCTAATGACTACAGCCCCATTGACACCCTCTGCCAATGCATTGATGAAATTAACAATTGGATGTGCCAAAACTTCCTTCAGTTAAATAAAGAGAAAACTGAAGTAATTGCATTTGGGAACAGAGATGAGGTTCTCAAGGTGAATGCATACCTCGGCTCTAAGGGTCATACAACAAAAAATAAGGTCAAGAATCTTGGTGTGACTCTGGAGTCAGATCTGAGTTTCAACAGTCATGTCAAAGCAGTAACTAAATCAGCATACTATCATCTCAAAAACATTGCAAGAATTAGATGCTTTGTGTCCTGTGAAGACTTAGAGAAACTTGTTCATGCTTTCATCAGCAGCAGGGTGGATTACTGTAATGGGCTCCTCACTGGACTTCCCAAAAAGACAGTCAGACAGTTGCAGCTCATCCAGAACGCTGCGGCCAGGATTCTGACCAGAAGCAGAAAATCAGAGCACATCACACCTGTCCTCAGGTCTCTACACTGGCTCCCAGTTACATTCAGAATAGATTTTAAAGTATTATTACTTGTCTATAAATCACTAAATGGCCTAGGACCTCAGTACATTACAGATATGCTCACTGAATACAAGCCTAACAGATCACTCAGATCTTTAGGATCACATAAACTAGAAATTCCAAGAGTTCAGTCAAAGCAGGGTGAATCTGCTTTCAGCTATTACGCCCCTCGCTGCTGGAATCAGCTTCCAGAAATGATCAGATGTGCTCCAACATTAGGCACATTCAAATCAAGACTGAAAACACATCTGTTTAGCTCTGCCTTTACTGAATGAGCACTGTGCTACGTCTGACAGATCGCACTATTGTGTCTTTCTTTTCTTTTCATTCTTTTATAACTTGTCTTAACTCATTTTAATCTGTTTTTATCTGTTTTTTATTACTTGTTTTTATTTTCTTATACTTAAATTTTATTCCTGTTTATGTAAAGCACTTTGAATTGCCACTGTGTATGAAATGTGCTATATAAATAAACTTGCCTTGCCTTGCCTTACCTTTCATGGCATTGGTGCGGTTTATCAGTACCACAAAGTATATCGAGCAGGGAAGGAAAATGCCAGTGGGAATGCATTAAGCCGATTACCGCTTCCAGACATTCCAACATCCACTCCTCTGCATCCTGAAGCTGTGTTTCTCCTGGAAAAGTTTAATGAATCACCAGTGAGTGCAAAGCAGATTAAAACTTGGACGGAAAGAGACAAATTACTGTCGATAGTCTAGTCTAACGATTTTTCCACAGGGGTTGGCACCCTGTCGTCGAGGAAGCAGAGTTAAAACTCTATAAGAAAAGGAAAAATGAGCTCTCAGTTCAAGACTGTTGCATCTTAAAGGGTCCAAGGATGGTGGTGTCACCACCAGGAAGAACTCAAGTGATCCGAGCTCAAGTTCATGTGGCCCATCATGGGGTCTCACGCATGAAAAATTTAGCAAGGGCACATGTCTGGTGGCCAAATATGGATCAAGATCTTGAAAGCAAGGGTAAAGACTGTAAGGAGTGCCAAGTAAACCAACTAACCTCCACTGGTTCCTCTCCAGCCCTGGGAATGGCCAAATAGGCCATGGTCTCAGTTGCACTTGGATTTTGCAGGGCCCTTCATGGGGCGAATGTTTCTTGTTTTGGTGGATGCTCACACAAAGTGGCTGGTAGCACACATCTTGACAAACATTACAGCCTCTGTGACAATTGAAATGCTGCACCAAGTGTTGTCAGTACATGGATTGCCAGATGTAGTTGTCACAGATAATGGCCCAACATTTACAGGAGAGCAGTTTCAAGAGTTCGTCAGATGGAATGGAATAAGACACATTCTGCAGACAAGTGGTGCAGACATTAAAAGAGGGCTTCGAGAAGATGGCAGGGCCAAGTGTTTAAACTAACCTTGTCTGTTTCCTGTTCCAGTATCGGACTACTCCACAGACGACTACTGGCTTGACACCTGCAGAAATGTTGTTGGGATGGAAACCATAATCTCATCTGGATCTGCTGCATCCAGACGTTGTGGAGAAAGTGAGAGCCCACCAAAGGAAGCAGAAACTGGGGCATGATTAACATGTGAGGGCACAGAGTTTCTGGGAAGATGAGACTGTCTTTGTCAGGAACCTTGCCAGAGGTCAGTGGTGGTTACAGGGAGTAATCATGAAACAAAGCGGGCCTCGCTCTTGTGTGGTTAGACTGTCAGATGGAAGGACAGTTCGTCACCATCTGGATCTTCTGAGGAATTGTTTACCTTCAGAGCCATGGAGTGTTTCAGGTCCAGTGGAAGTGTCAGGAAATGAGAGAAATGCAGAACTGAAAGAAGAGCAGGTTTTTCAACAACTATTACCTGCACAGAGTTCGGTGGAAAGGGCACCCGTGCCTTTGGAAAGTACACCAGCTTCTCTTTAGGGCCTTGTAGAGAGTTTAAGGAGATCAGAACGTCAAAGGAAAGCACCACAAAGGCTTAATTTGTAGAGTACAGTTAACAAGTCTGTAGTTAGCCTTGAAGAGGGGGAGGGGGGGAGGTGTGTGAAAAAAAATTACATTTGAGTTAGGTTGACTCTTAGAGGGAAGAGATGTGATGATGGTAGGCTATCATTATTTAAATTAAGGGTTATATGTTGGAAGGAAGTAAGGCTGTAGTAAAAAGTTATGTACATGTTTTATGATGGTGTGACTGAACATTATGCTCATATATGTCTTTGCCTTTCAGTGTCTGCAAACCTCACTGGGAGACAGAAGCTGAATCTGGTGCTCTGTGGAATTAATGGGTCACTTAAAGTCTCTGTATCCAAACTTTTACGTGGGAAAAGGTTAAAATCAACAAGTAGGCAGGCAAGTAGGGAAATATGTGTGAAGAAAGAGAAGATTCATGGTCGTCAGATCAGTCTGCTGGAGCTTCCAGCTCTCAATCGCCTCTCAGAAGATGAAGTGATGCGTCAGACTCTCCGCTGTGTCTCTCTCTGTGATTCTGAAGTGCATGCTTTCCTCCTCATTATTCCTGTTGGTCCTCTGACTGATGAAGTAAAAGCAGAAATATCGACAATCAAAAGAACATTTGACTCCTGTGAGCAGTTCATCCTCATGTTCATCACAGAACAGACTGTTGGAGGACCTGTGACAGATTTTGTTGAAGTCCACGAAGATTCTAAAAGATTGTGCCGTCAATATGGTGGCAGATACAAAGAGATGGCGTTAAATGAACTTAAAAATACAAAAAGTATCCTAGAGCTGTTGAATTACATAGAGAACTTGAAAATTAAGCCATATTCACTTCAGATGTACATGACAGCTCAACAGAACAGAGTCAGAGGAGAACTGGAGGAAAAAATGAGTGAAATGGAAAGGAAAATCAAAGACTTACAGCAGGGGATTCAGACTGAAGGTAGGGTGAACAGTTCATATATTTGCATTCATTGTTTTTGTTTTTTTTATAAATTCTGTTTTGGTTTTAGTCAACCAAATATTGTAAAAGTTTAGATCACTAAATGTACAGTAAATTTCCAAAAATCTTGTTTTGAAGAATATATTATTAAACTCTTAATGTGAATTATTTTATGGGCATTATCTATATGGGTATGATTAATGGGAATACACCTGGGCCATCTTGTCAGTGTGTGTGATACAAACCTCTGACAGGATTGGTGCCTGTTTTCTCTTTTTTGTTGTTGCTAAATTAACATTGACAGACAGAAACGTGTATTAGTCTGATGCCACTGTAATACCAATACTCAAATACAGTAAACGTGTGTGAAGACTGGCGGAGTGCTCACGACGTGTGAGAAGACCAAGGAGGGATGTGTTGGAGAGGGGTGCATGAAGTATTTGATGAGCAGGAGGGAAACGTGCAATTTCCGGGAGATTATCATTCGTTTGCAGCCATCCGGGAATCTCTATGCATTTGCGGGAGACTCCTGGAACTTCCGGGAGACTTGGGATGTCTGTGTACAAAACAATCTCTGTAGTTTGCCTGTTTGTCTCCTTAGTAAAACAACATGCTGGCTGTCAAATAAAGGCAGAATCTAGAATCTAGACCAAACCAGAGGACCAAACAAAGATCCAAAATATATATTTTTCTGTACAAAGGCCCCACTGTAAAAAAGCAGCTGTTCAGAGATAGCAAGGCATTTTCAGAGCCCACTTTCGTTACAAAGCTTTCTGCATTCCCTGATACCATTCCACTCAGAGCTCACTCTCTAGTCCCTTGCGCTGTTTAATTCACTGACTATTCTTCAGAGGTTGCTTCAATCACTGACCTTGAACCATTCCCTGGCTTGCTCCATTCTCTGATTCTGCTCTAGTCCCTGACTCTTCTCCAGTCCCTCCAGTGCTCCAAACCTGGTCCAGTTTCTGACCTTATTCTAAATCTCATTTCACCCTCCATGATTGTGAAGCACTTTGGGTGTATGGGCATACACAATAAATGTGCCATGTAATTTCACATTCAATTTTAGTCTTTGACTTGCTCTAGAATATGCTCCAGTCCCTGATTCTTCCCCAGAGCCTGCTCCATTGCCTGACTCTTCCCCAGAGCCTGCTCCATTCCCTGACCCTGCTTCAGAGTTTGCTCCAGATCCTGAATCATCTCCAGAGTTTTCTTCAGTCCCTGACTTTTCTCCAGTATGCTTCATTCCTCACCTCTGCTCCAGAGCCTGCTCCAGTTTTTGATTTTGTTCCAAAGCTCATTTCAATCTTTGACTCTCCTCCAGAGTCTGTTCCATTCCTTGACATTTCTCTGGAGTCTTCTACAGTCCTTGGTTCTGCTCTAAAGCCTGCCCAAGTTTCTGACTTTGTTCTAAAGCAAATTTCAGTCTGTGACGCTGCTCTGTTCTAGAGCTTGCTTCATTTCTGGATTTTGCTCCAGAGCCTACTGCAGTCTCTTACTTTGTTTCAGAGCTTGCTGGAGTCCTTGAATTATAAGATTTTGATGTGTAAACAGATCCTCTGCACGTGATATTCCAGAGCCTGCTCTAGTTCCTGACTCTGCTTCAGACCCTTCGCCAGTTCCAGTCTCTGCTTCAAATTTTGCTCCAGTTGCTGAATCTCAGCAGTCGCTGAGTCTGCCTAAGTCCCTAAATCTGCTCCAGTGTTCTACTCTGGTCCAGGGCCTGCTCCAGTTTCTGACTTTGTTCCAAAGCTCACTCCAGACTTTGGTTCTGCTCCAGAGTATGCTTTAGTCCCAGAGATAGCATGCTCCCTTTCTTGTTTTTTCTCCAAAGCCTACTGCAATTTCTAACTTCATTTCAGAACTTGCTACACTCCTTGAATTCTCAGACTTTGGCTTGCAAACAGCTCCTCTGCTCATGATCCTCCAGAACTTGTTGTAGTTCCTGACTTTGTTCCAGAACTTGCTCCAGTCCTTGAGATTATTCTAGCGACAAACCAACAAATGTTTTAAGCAGACATTACCAAGTGTCTTACTTGCATATGCAATTACATCATTATTTTCAGCTTCAAGAAACTGCCTTACTAATTTTGTTGTGTGATAGGAGGGATTGTACTGCATTAATGCTACTGACTGATTGGATAATGAACAGTAAAGGAACAACATGTAGCCAAAGAAGCTTCTGATAATTATTTGCATTTACTTTATGTAGCTGTAAAAGTACAATCTACTGCAGGACTTGAATGATTTAGGCACATTCTAAAGATGTAATATTTTAGAGATCCCATATTTGTGACTTTTGTCAGTAAAATAAGGTTTGACTGATACTTAAAGCTTACCACCATGAGTCAGATTAACACTGCAGGGCGACCAACAATTTTAACCCAAAAACGATTAGACCGTCAGATGTAGAAGAGTCAGATATTTGATTGAAAGAAAGTTTACTGAAGATAGTTTGCAGTTTCATCAGCAGAAGCCAGCTTCCACACTCTTGTAGAGTTCATAGTCTGCTCTGTTTACAGTAACGCATAGGGACCTGCATCAACACTAATAACTAAAGAAATATGAAAATAATCTCTAATTTTTCTCTTTTGAGAATATGCCATATGCTTCTTTAAACATCTAATTTGAGTTTTTTATACTGTGCTTCAGAATAGATGCGAATAGATTAATGATATTGTAGGTTCTCTGTTTTTGATCTCTGCTGTATTTGTAGATCACACTTTGAATTTTTTTTAGTAATTTCAAAATGATCTATCAAAAAATTCTAACCAAATGTTAATGCATGATTTTTTTATCAGGTTCTGAAGAAGATACAGACGATCATGAATGTCTGAGGATTGTGCTGATTGGGAGAACTGGAAATGGAAAGAGCGCAACAGGAAACACTATTCTGGGAAGAGAAAAGTTTTGCAGCCAATTAAGGCCAGATTCAGTGACAAATGTCTGTGAGAAAGGAGTTGGAGAAGTTGATGGTCGATCAGTAGCTGTTGTTGATACTCCAGGGCTCTTCGACACGACACTGACAAATGATCAAGTGGTGGAAGAAATAGCTAAATGTGTTTTATTGTCAGCTCCTGGACCTCATGTGTTTGTCATTGTGTTGAGTTTAGGAAGATTCACCAAAGAGGAGGCACGCACTATAGACCTGATCAAGAAGATATTTGGTCCAAAAGCTGCTCAGTTCAGCATCGTCGTGTTCACGAGAGGAGACGAACTCAATGAGCCTATAAAGGATTATGTGAGCAAATATAACTGTGCAGAGCTCCAGAAACTGATCAGAGATTGTGGAAATAGATTTCTGGTTTTCAATAACAAAGAAAAACAAAACAAAACCCAAGTGTTGAAGATAATTGAAGAGGTGAAAACTAATAATCAGGGTGGATACTTTACCAACAGCATGTTTGAGGAGGCAGAGATGTCCATCAAGAAGAAGATGGAGGAAATCATGAAACAGAGAGAAAGAGAGATGCTGGCTCAAATTGAAGCATTAAAGACCAAATATGATATTGAAATGAAAAATGTGATGAAGAGACTCGAGGAAGAGAAACAAAGAGCAGAAGAGGAGAAAATGATAATGGAGAATAAATTCAGAGAAAAAGAGGAAAACCTCAGAAAAGAGTTTGGTGAGAAGGAGAAAAACGATCAGGTCAAGCAAGAGATTCAAAATAAGAAACGATTAGAAGAGGAAAAACAGCAGAGAGCTGAATATCATCAGAGAATAGAAGAAATGATGAGAGAGATTGGCAATCAGAGATCACAGTATGAACAACAGCAGAAAGAAAGAGAGGAAGAAGACAGAAAGAGAGAAGAGAAATACAGACAAGATCAAGACAAGATGAAAAGGGAACAAGAATGCATTATAGCAGAGGTACAGAGGAAACAAGAAGAGGAAATAAAGAAGAAAGAACATGATAATCAAAAGAGGAACAAGGAAGAAGAGGAGGAAAGACAGAGATGGGAAAAAAGAATAAAAGAAGCTGAAAATGAGAGAAAAGAGATTCAAGAAGAAATTAAACGACAGCAGAGAGAATGGGAGGATGAGATGAAACTAAGGTTGAGTGAACGAGAGGAAGAAGAAAGAAAAAGAAAAGAGAAACACGAGGAACAACTGAGAGAAAAACAAGAAGAACTGGAGAAAATGAGAAAGAGATTAAAAGGAGAAAGAGAAGAAGAACGACAGAAGATGGAGGAGGAGAGACAGAAACAGAGAAGAGAAAGAGAAGAAAAGGAAAGAGAACATGAGGAAAAGAAACAGGAGACGAAGAGACATTATGAGGAGCTGGAGAGAGAGAGAAAAGAGGAGTGGGAGAGAAGAAAACAAGAAGATGAAAAGAGACGAGAAGAAGAGAGAAAGAGATGGAAGAGAATGATTGAAGATCTGAAACGAGAGCAAGAAGATGAGAAAGGTAGGAGAGAAACCGAAGAAAAAGAAAGACAAAAGAGAGAAGAGAAAGAGAGAGAAGAAATGAAAAAGAAACATGAAGAGGAAATAAAACAGATAAAGAAGAAACATGAAGATGAAGCCAGAAAACAAGCAGAAGAGTCGAATGATTTCAGAGAGAGGAAAGAGCAGCTCGTTCAGGAGCTTCAGCAGATGCTGGAAGAACATCAGAAACAATATAAAATACTGGAGAAAATTCATCAACATCTGCAAGACAGGAAAGAAGAAGAAATCAAAGACCTACTACAAGAAGTCGAGAGAATGAAGAATAAATCCAGCTGTAACATTCTGTGATGGTCACCACCACCTTTCCTGTTTATAACTTATGCTTTCTATTAGTAATGTCAACAGATTTCTATTGTGTGCTGCTTAAAAATATCTCCTCATGATTGTCCCCATCCTTTTTAAATAGGATGTTAGTTCTGAGACATGCTGCTGTATTTTTACAGATCAACAAAAATCAGAACCGATATTCTAGACAATACCATCTGTATACTGTTTGCAAGGGTGGTTTCCCTACAGTGGTTCGGGGTTTAGGATTCCTGAATTACTAGAAAAGAGACACAATGCTGTAAAACTGTAAATTTCTAGTGTATTACCACGTTTTAACTCTTTGACTATATAACTAAAATCCAAATCTGAGACAAAATGTCTAAAGCCGCTTCCAAAATCTAATAAAAAATAGCTTTTGTTAACAATACTTTAGTAGATTATTTTGAGATTTCCCCCAGTGGTTTTTTGTAACCTGTGTATGTATAACCTGTAAATTTTTAGAAAAAATTGGGTTCCAATGTAAGTGTTTAACTGAAAAGTTATGTACAGAGTATTTTACATTTTGAGGTAAATATGATGACATTCTAAGCAAAGTTTAAGTCTAACAGGCCAAGTGTCTGAGACATTAAACTCTTGTCTTCATGTACTTCCGGACCATTGGCAAGGTCCCAATGACTGTGTCCCTGTTTCTTCTGGACAATAATGCCAGCCTGGTTGGATTAGCAGCACCTATCCATTTAAATTGGTTCCGTTATGCTGCTGAGATCATGACCAGGAAGATTCCATTGCCAGGCTGATTACTAAACTTCATTTGTATGCCTTGTTAAGATTTGTCTCCACCTCTGTATCACAACCCCCTGAAATATATTTCAAGAGTTCACACTTAGCTGTTGATTGATTACAAATTATGTTTGGCATGCTGTCCTGAGAGAAAGCCCTGAGCTCATAAGATCCTCAAGCCCGGGGCTCCCTCCCGTTTGCAGGCAGAGAGTGGAGTTTGAGCTCAGGTAGATCTTGAGAACTCCTCTGGCTTATTATGGCTAATGGCAAATTAGAGATTGCTATAGATGAGCTCTTAGTCAGCAGTATATCTCTCTATGATGCCAATTTGGTTTGGTCAATTCACTTATGTCGCATGTCTTTGGACTGTGGGAGGAAACCGGGGAACCCACATGAGCATGGGGCAAACATGTGAACTCTGCACAGAAACGTCAACTGACCTAGCAAGCACTTGAACCAGTGATGTTCTTGCTGTGAGGCAACAGTCCTAACCACTGGGCTGTCAGACCGCCCTATCTTGAAAAGGGAGGAGTAGGGGTGGGAGGGTGGTTTCTTCAAGACAAAGATAACTTAGATTAGAAACTCATATTTATGGTTATTTATGGGGAGTTAAGAATCATCTGATTGGAGAATCATGTGTTAGCAATGCGGTCAATGATAAGCACATGATCCTCTCGACATTAGTTTATGAATAAACTCCACATAATATACAGGGTAACACTGCACTTGAAAAACTTCTCTAGCACTTTGCTCAGACTTTTCATAGACCTCTCTAAAGCCCTGCTCACACTTTAAGATTTCAGCCTCGATTTGGTCGTCTGAGACCAATTTGGGAAATCCTAAAAAAATCCTGAAATCCTTGCCAAAACTCTATGATCATTGGTTTGACATGTTCATAGACGGCCAATTAATAGTTGTTGCGATTAGATTTTCTCTCAAATTAAGTTCTGGTAGTGTCCGGAAATTTCAGACACTGTCCTGCACTGTAACAACAGCTGCGATGAGCATCAAACCAAGAACCAGATTCAGCACACTGATCCAATCTGCATGACATCTTTAAACCTGTTCAACTGTTCAAACAGTTTTTTTCTTCCTGTTTTTTTTTATTGAGGTACACTGTGTGCAGCTACACATAGTTTATGTTTGCTGTGAGGTATCATTTCAGGATGCTGAATAGTGAAAGTGTCATGAATGGACAACATCAATCTCCAGGTGAGTTTTCTTCATCCTTTGGTGTGTTTTTTATTCTCATTCATTCTGACATTATGACAGCGGAGATCATGTGTTACTTGGGAGACATGTTCATGCAATTTGACATTCTTCAATCATTTAGGATTATTGAAAATCAAAATGTGAGCAGGGCTTTAGACTTCTTGTTAGTCTAATTGCTCAGACTTCTTTTAGACATCTCTTAGACTTCTTGTTAAACTACTCACTCAGACCTCTCTTAGACTTGTTAATCTTCTCTGCTCTATTTCCACCTGGGAATACTCATCTCAAGACCTCTAAAGATTGTGCAGCACCATTAATGTGATCCAAGTTCTGTGAAGAGATGATGCCAACCATAGAGGACTTCTAGAGGTCTCTGTAATCCTGGACCTGGTCGTATCCTGGTAGATGCTGTGGCGGTCTTGGAGTGCAGAGAATAAGACTGATTCCTGGAAGACCCCAGTGACAGACAAGTCCGCATTGATCTCATGGCCCAGACTGTATGCCCCGTTGACCTACTAACAACTGCAGCTTTTCCACGATGGATGTCGAGGGTTCTTCAGACTTCGGCGCCTAGATGCAGCTCTGCACAAGAAGTTTGGCCGGAGGAGAAATGGTCATGCTCAACTACCAAAGCCATATCACCCTGCAGCCCAAGACTGGTTACTCACTGAAGCTAAGCAGGGCTGAGCCTGGTCAGTATCTGGAAGGGAAACCACATGGTTAAACTAAGTTGCTGTAACTGGTGTTAGTGAGACCAGCAGGGGAAGCTCAACCTGCAGTCTGTGTGAGTCCTAACGCCCCAGTAAAAGTGAAGGGGACACTATACTGTCAGTGGGCGTCGTCTTTCGGATGAGTCGTTAAACCGAAGTCCTGACTCATTAAAAGCCCCATGGCACTTCTCGTAAAAGAGTAGGAGTGCAACCCCGGTGTCCTGGCCATATTCCCTCCATTGGCCCTTACCAATCATGGCCTCCCAATCATCCTCATCCACTAAATTGACTCTGTCACTGTCTCTCCACTCTCCTATAGCTGGTGTGTAGAGAGTGTTGTCCTGTGGCTGCCGTGGCATCATCTAAGTGGATGCAGCACATTGGTGTTGGTGTGGAGAGACCCCCTCATGATTGTGAAGCACTTTGGGTGTATGGTCATACACAATAAATGCGATATATAAATACACATTACATTACAACTAAGCCTGGTTTCTCTCAAGGGTTTTTTTCTTCACTTTCGTCAATTGGTAAAGTTTTGTTTCTTGCCACTGGCTTGTTTGGTTTGGGACTTGAGGAGCTGGCATCAATGTATTTGGTCTTTCACTGCCTTTCAGCAGTGAAATTTAAACCACACTGAACTAAATTGAACTTTGAAATCTGGACTGACACAGGTCCAATTTTATAGTTAATTTACTAGAACTTCTGTGTTAAGGTGCTTTGACACAATCTACATTATTGAAGTGCTATAGACATAAAAATGAACTGAATTGAATTGAATCTTAGACTTCTTGTTAGACTTCGTAAAATCACAACTGCCCAACTTACTGCGGAGTGCACCTCAACTCTCCAGTTTCCACCAAAAGTGTTCATCTTAAGCTCTAGAGGGTCAATATATATTGCTGGCTGCTATAGCCAAACTTTTGGTCACTCATGGCAATGCCAAACACTGCTTTTAGTATGTCCGTCAGTATAAAATTTTGGGCTGTAGATGATCTGAAACATGTATTGTTTTCTGAGGAGTCCACCTTCACTGTCTTTCCTACATCCGGGAGAGTTACGGTGTAGAGAAGCCCCAAAGAAGCGTACCAGCCAGACCTCTGTATGCCCAGAGTGAAGCATGGGAATAAATCTGTGATTGTTTTTGCTGTAATAACATGTCATTTCCTAGGCCCAATACTTGTGTTAGATATGCACATCACTGCTAAGGACTACTGAACCATTCTGGAGGGCCATGCACAGCCAATGGGTCAAACATTGTATCCTGAAGGCAGTCCTGTGTATCAGCATAATGCACCAACACACACAACAAGATTGGTAACAGAGTGGTTTGATGAACATGCAACTGAACTTGAATATTGAGCCACTCTAGGGTGTTTTGGCGGAGTGAGGCAGGAATTGTTTTCCTTCAGCAGCATCACGCAGTGACCGGAACACTATTCTGACAAAAGAATGGATCACAATCCCTCTAGCCACTGTGCAGGACTTCAATGCAATTCATCTTTATTTCTATAGCGCTTTTACATTGTAGATTGTGTCAAATCAGCTTCACATTGAAGATTGTAGTGAATTGAATTGTCAATTGAGTTTTCAGAGCTTAAGTTCAGTTCAGTTTTGTTCAGTTCTGTTCAATGTGTTTTAATATTCACTGCTGAGAGTCCAAACACTGAAGAGCAATCCATCAATGCGCAGCTCTAGAAGTCTGGAACCATGCAAGTTTGTGGCAACAGTGGCGAGGAAAAAAACTTCACCAATTGGCAAAAGTAAAATATAGAAAAAACTCGAGAGAGAAACCAGGCTCACTTGGGCACGGCCATTTCTCCTATGGCCAAACGTCTTGTGCAGAGCAGCAGACTAAGTGTCAGAGGCTGGACGTCAGCGAAGACTCGTCTATCGATGGAGTCCCTCTACTCCTTCATGACCACCACAGAAGCTGCTCAGGATACGGCCTGGTCCAGGATTGCAGAAACCTTGGCATAATCTCTTCACAGGTCTTGGATCATATCAGTGGGGCTGCATAATCTCTGGGGGCCTCGGATGAGTATCCCCAGGGGAAATAGAGAATAAAGAGAATAATTAGCATAGCTGCTGTTCATAGTGTATATAAACGAGATGCGTGGAGCACATTCATGCATCATACTGCTATGTGCTGCATTGAGTGTCTGCTTTACTAAAAATCTACATTTGAACTGCGAGATAATAATAATAATCTCCGACATTATCAGGAAGGCTATTCCAGAGTTTAGGAACGATAAATGAGAAGGCTCGACCTCCTTTACTTGACTTTGCTGTTCTACATGTAGGTACTACCAGAAGCCTTCAGTTTTGAGATCTTAAAGAGTGGGTAGGATTATAGCGAGACAGAAGGTTGGTTAGATAAACAGGAGCTCGATTATTTAATGCTTTATAGGTAAGAAGCAATATTTTAAACTCAATATGAAACTTAACAGGCAGCCAGTGTAAGGAGGAGAACATTGGGGTGATATGATCATATTTTCTAGACCTGGTAAGAACTCTGGCGGCTGCATTTTGTACTAGCTGAAGTTTGTTAATAGAGGATGCAGGACAGCCAGCGAACAGAGCATTACAGTAATCCAACCTAGAAGTCATAAAAGCATGAATTAGCCTTTCTGCATCTGAGATAGATAGCATACTTTGTAACTTAGCAATATTTCTCAGATGAAAGAATGCAGTGTTTGTGATATGGGAGATACGGTTTTCAAAAGTTAAATTGCTGTCTAACATGACACCCAGATCTTTAACAGTAGAGCTAATGCTAACTCTGCATCCCTCTAGTTGCAGGTCGAGTTGTGAGATCTGCTGTGTACAGGATTTAGGCTCAATAAGTAATAATTTTGTTTTTTATCTGAGTTTAAGAGAAGGAAGTTGTTGGTCATCCAGTCTTTAACATCTTTAACACACTCAGTTAGTTTAGACAGTTTAGACGTCTCATCAGGTTTAGTAGAAATATATAATTGAGTATCATCTGCATAGCAGTGGAAGCTGATCCTGTGTTTTCTAATAATGTCTCCCAGGGGCAGCATATTGTAAACAACAAAGGGCCTAAAACTGATCCTTGAGGCACCCCATACTTTACTAGCCTGACCTGTGAAAGCTGTCCATTAATATTTACAAAGTGGTAACGGTCAGTTAAGTATGACTTGAACCATTGTAAAGCCGTTCCCTGGACACCTGTAGAGTTTAAGCGATCTATGAGGATATTGTGGTCAATTGTGTCGAATGCGGCACTAAGATCTAGCAGGACTAACAGCGAGATGCACCCTTGGTCAGCAGCTAAGAGTAAATGGTTGGTTATTTTCACTAATGCAGTTTCTGTACTGTGATGAGGCCTGAAACCTGACTGGAACACCTCAAAAACATTGTTCATCTGCAGAAAGGAGCATAATTGGGCAGAAACAACTTTTTCTAGTATTTTAGACATAAATGGAAGATTTGAAATAGGCCTATAAATAGCTCAGTTGCAGGGGTCCAGTTGTGGTTTCTTAATAATAGGCTTAATAACAGCGAGCTTGAAAGAGTTTGGAACATGGCCTAATGACAAAGAAGAGTTGATAACATTAAGAAGAGGTTCTCCTACTACAGGTAGCAGTTCTTTCAGTAGTTTTGTTGGAATCTAACATACACGTAGCTGGTTTAGAACTATTTATAAGTTTATTTAGCTCTTCTTGTTCTATGATCTTCAAGCTCTGTAGGCTTATTTGATTCAGTGTAATGTTTACTGTATAAGGTGGTGCAGTAAGTTTAACATTTTTTATTTTTTGTCTAAAGCCTTCTATTTTACCACTGAAAAAATCATCGTCATCACTACTAATTTGCGGTGTGATATTTTGTTCCAAAGATGTTTGATTATTTGTTAATTTAGCAATGGTGTTAAATAGAAATCTAGGATTATGGATATTTTCCATCAGATTGCTGAGGTGCTCGGCCCTGGCAGATTTTAGGGCTCTCCTATAGCTGGACATACTGTCTTTGTACGCAATTCTAAAGACCTCTAAATTAGTTTAAAGATAAGACCTCTAAAGATAATGCTGATACCATCATGTCACAGGGAGTTGTATAAAATTTCAAGTCCAACCAGTTTGAGCTGTAATAAGTATCACTTTAGGGTTTACCAAAAACACTTTATTATTTATGCTTTGTTATTTGCAGCTACAAATTGTGATTCTGACTTCCTCATATTTAACATATTTAATTACTTTCTTTGTAACAAATTTTGTTATTCTGAAACAATACGTGATAAACAATATTCATGAATATATAACGTAAACAAATGTAAAATGAACAAAATCAGCAGACCATTTATAATTGTAAGATTCTCATTGCATTTATAGATGTATGATACAATTATTTAATGGTTTATACTACTAATAGCATTTAGTATATAAGATATAAGACCAAATATAGTATATAAGTATATAGTATATAAGACCAAATATAAGATTAAAAAGTCATTTAGAACATTATATTAAATGAAATTAAAAAGCAATGCAATTTTAATTCAAATTTCAAATAAAATCTATTCAGTTTTTAGATCTTTTAAGATTTTTATTTTGGATTTACTTCAGTATAAAGGTAAGAAAGTCATTTGGAGGAATAATGTAGTGTAGATTATGCTGACAACCCCGACCACGCTGGTGTATTGTATAATCAACGAGAAAACATTTATTTTTAAAAATAAATTATTAAATATGTAATAATTACCCCCTTGCTGAGAATAGTAATAATTTTTAATTCCCAGCACAACATATTTGTGATTAGTTTGTATGCAACATGACCTGACAATGCTGACGTTTTAAGAAATACCAAAACACATAAATCAAATGTCTATTTAACATCAAAATTATACTGCAATTTATAAATATACAATATAGAAAATATTCAGAAATTGTTACCATCATGGATGACTGCCCTCGAAAAGTGAAGCTGAGTTTCCAGTTGATGTGTTTTGAGGGTTTATAAGAGTTTGTAGTGCAGAATGAACAGTGGTAGGGGCAACAGCACATGTTGTGTTTGTTTACCGCTGTTAAACTCATGTATGAAAATATAATTAAGATTATATGAAGAGAGAAAGACAAGATGGCTGTTTACAGCTTCTACGAGTTCAAGAGACAGATTGAAATTTCCTTAGGTAGATCAACAGCTAAAGACAAATAAACACACACAATTATGATGAGCAAGTTAAAGAGAACACAGTAATGAAAGAGTATAACTGCTCACTCACTTAAGATTTTCTATTGTTATTTACAAACAGAAACCCTAAAAGACCCAATGATTAATCACAATGAAGTGAACATCACAATTAACATGTCATTACCCAGAAAACACACAAATTATTTTATTCAATATTTAATAATATTATAATAATCATCAATCAGACATGATTAAGATTAAGTGAAAAATAAAATGTAATTAGATCTTGGAATATACTGTAAGATATCTATAGATGTTTTTGTGATTGTTGGTTGTCAATTACTATTGATGTTTTGTTTTCTTAATATTAACACACAGGCTATACATATACTGTTTATTTATTTTAATATTAATTTATTTATTTAGCTTTTTAGTGAGTGTGTAGTTAGTTGCTCTTTCGGAGAGTTACATATATTCTAATGTTGCTGCAAAATTCATTAAATTATTTACCGATATGAAATCATTAAAAAACAAAATGATTTAGGATTAGATAAGTTTAATAAGGTTAGAAGAATGTCTTACCAGGAAAAGCATTCTCAAGCAGGCTAAAGACAAGTGAGATGTATATTGCTGTTGTTTTATTGTATTACACCAACGTGTTTACATATTGACATACCCTCATATCGACTTTAATCTAATTAAAAATGTTTACGTTTCACTTTTGCTAACCAACATTTATGACTAGTATTTAACATCTTCGTGTCGTGTTTGGTTTGGTGTGATGCTGAAGTTCCGGAGGCTCATAAAAACACTGTGCTGCCTCCCCCTGCTGGACGCATCAGGAACAGCAGAGCTGGAAAAGTCTCCTCTGATAATCTACTGAATGTGCGCTCGTCTTCCTCCCTCAACTAGAGGGCGCAGGTGAGTTTATTCTGCGCGTGCACGTGTCGTTGTTTGAGCGCCTTTATGGCAAGCCGTTTCGCTTTCACTTTAAAAATGGTTCCAGTGTTGTCCTAAATGCATTTTTATGATCTGATTATTGTTTTTAATGACAACAGTATTGGTCATTTGTCTGTTGGTGGCATGTTAAAACCAAGAATATGTTGTTTATCGTAATATTGTGTATGTTGTGTGTGTGTATATATAAATCGAAGTAATTTGAATATGTTGTATATGTCATATATTTTATATATATGAAATCCAAATATATGTATGTAGTTTGCATTTGCCATATATTAAATTTCTATTTATTAAGATGTAATGGAATTTATAGCAGAAACTTGTTCAGCACAGATGACGAATGCGATCATGTTAAGCTAAATCGGCTTGCCACACAGACCTTCTCTGATTTCAGGAGCGTAACGGACTTATAATGGCAGAGAGTCCGCGTAAGTTTTGTATTCAACTAACCGGTCAATATATGTGTACTAACACGCTTAATGTCACCATGATAATCAAATATTACTGAAGATGGGATAATCTTGAACTATAAAGCTGTGTTATGTCAGTTTATTGTGTTGTTTTGCTGCCTGTGCTGTGAAGAAATCTAACTCCCTCCGCGTGCACGCGAGTCACGCCGGGGTTAAACTCTCAGGGGTTTATCGGAAATCATTTATCGATCATTTTCCACAACTGACAGCAAGATCGAACATAGAAACGTGATCTGATTAACAGGCAGCACCTAAATGTGTTCAAAACTCAAAACGAGAAATGGTAAACACATTTGACGGATTACACCGCATGTTTGAAAGTAAAACCGCACATAATTACCTCATATTCACTGATTATACCTTCAGTATTTATTTAGTTCTGGTCGGCTGTTGTGTATACATTTAATTCCTTTAACGTTCTAATGTATAATGTAGCCTACGTTCTAACGTTGGTTTATTTTGGCTCTTCCTGGATTGTTTTTTTTTTTGTACAAATGTTTGATGGCTTAAACGATTATTATAAAACTTAGCCTACTTAAAAAAGATAAATACATAAAAAATTGACATGCATTAGTCAAACAAAACCAATAATATGGATTCAATACTGCATATAAAAACAATGAAGGCACAGTCATAAAATAGCAGGGCTTGTTCATTATAGGGAGTAATATTCCAAATAAATGTGCAGCAGATCATTTTAGCTCATGTTGTGACAGATTTTAAATAATTTACATTCTTACACTGTATATCAGAAGTGCCCAAACGTTTTCTTACGAAGGGCCAAAAATCAAACTTGATTGAGGGTTGCGGGCTGGAGGTGACTGTAGTAGCCATGTTTAATCACCTAATTTATTTAATAATGTTTAAAAATGACTAGAAAACATTGCTTTATGTTAACTAATACAGCATAATTCATTTTACATTTTTATAATGAACTTATTACAGTAAAAACAATCTCGTTTATGACAGAATAGTTACACTCTTTGTGTTGATTAGCTCGCTGATATTCTTCTGCATAGTCCTTTATCTGTCGAGTGACATTATTTACATTTTTGAAAACCTGCTTTATTTACAACAAATAATTAAACATTAAATTTTGCTTGACTTGTAATTCAGCAATAAAACCAAACAAAGAAAGGTTCTGTCAAATTAGAAATGATCATCTCTTTTAAAGGCATTCGCCCCAGCCCTCTCCATCATTCTCACTCTCTTCTTAGATGGGATGGTGGGCCAAATCAAAGGTTGCAATGGGCCAACTTTGGCCCGCGGGCCCTTGTTTGGGCATCTCTGCTGTATGTAGATTCATTGCCATATATAAAAACAATAAGAGCATAAGAAGCCTTGTGTGTTATATAGAATAATATTCTGCAGGCACAGTCTAATTGCTTTGAAACTGAATTTCTGTGAATATTAAACTTGATATTTCCAACTCTTTGTTAATGAATGTTTCAAAAAAACATAGTATTAACTGATAAACTGTAATATTTTAGTATACTTTAGTTGTAAAAATGAAATATAATATAATGTAAGAACTGTTTAAACTAACCCTAATCCTATATTATAGATAACTACAGTATTGGGTCAGTTGTTTATTTTACCATAGTTGTTGTGTTACCTTACCAACTATAGAATCACCACAAATGATTAAAGTAGTTTACTATGGTCCAAAAACACTACAGTATTTACTATAAATTACTATAGTATTTGTTCACATCAAGATTCAGTTCAGTGCAGTACAGTTTTGAGAATAGCATCAAATTACTTTTTCAAATTCAGTATTTTTTGTAATGCGAGCAATATAAAAACAGTGAATCTGAACAAAAAATACAATATAAACAACACAGAAAACATAATGTGTATATCATAATCTGATTTTGTGTGAAGTCATTTCTCTCTCTCTCTCTCTATGTAATGTAATGTAATGTAATATAATGTATATGACTTTTGTTTCAGTGATTGCTGAACACAGCGGCACTCCCAGAAGGAGATGGAGCATTGATGCACCTCCTTTGTGTAAGTGTTTATATGACTTAAAAGAAAGAAAATGCAAATGTGTGGAAATTATGGACAGATTAAGACTTCAAACTGCAACATGACCCATGGATACATTTAACTCTTCATCAGCTGGGGTTTTGTATAAACCAATTGTGCTTTATGGATTTTATTTTTAGCAGTTGGCTATAGATTATGCAAACACAGCTTTTCTGGAACTTTAAATATTTCACCCACATTTACTTTCATAAATCTGTTTTACATTATAGGAAC
Organism: Danio albolineatus; assembly: GCA_903798035.1. Lineage (NCBI taxonomy): Eukaryota > Metazoa > Chordata > Actinopteri > Cypriniformes > Danionidae > Danio > Danio albolineatus. The sequence goes on from CAIGQQ010034325.1 coordinate 700,266, forward strand.
AAAAAAAGTTCTCCTCAGGGCTTTCAGGATAAAGATGTGTCGATTGACAATGATTAAAAACAGCAATATTTTATCTCTGTGCAAATAAAATGATTGTTTTTAATCATTGACTTATGCAAAACTGCAACAATGCAGTCTACTTTTAAAAATAGCATATATAAACAAAAAAATTAATTACATTGTTAAAATTTTTAAATAGGGTGAACTTTTGATGTTTATTCTCAGATAGATTGTGATTTTCCATCATAATTATTGCAAGTTGATTTTAATATAAAATGCTAACTTGTATTTTTTTTCTGGACCCTAAGAACGGCACTATATTATATTTGAAACGAAGGGGTTCGTGGATCTATTGATTTGGGTGTGAAACACAATAGGCAGTCGGTCAGAACTGAGTGAGATGGTTCTTAATTGAAGAGAGCAGGTACGTGCAGAGGGGGAGGCTTTGGGTGCTTGAGCCCCTGCCCCTTTTCTCCTGGAGAGAAAGTGCCCTTTTTCCTGGGGATAATGATTATTTTAAAATACTAATAATAATGTGATATATGTGTATAAATTAATGTGTGTTCTATTTAAGGACAACTTTCCCTGTCAAACAATAAAAAAAAAAAGTATATCTTGGTTTTAGTCTACCCGCTCCAAGCCAGCCTCGAACCGACGATTTGAAAAGTGAAAGCGCTTGTGAGGCGAACGCCCTAATGAGGACGCTATTTACATTGTTAATCTGCCTTCAAAAGTAAAGGGTCAGGTGAAAAACGTCTTTCAATGCCTGCATCCGCACGACACAGGGACTGCATCTGGGCCATAGCTTACAGTCTGGCCCATACACACACTGCAGACAGAGTGTGCGTAAAACAGGTGTTACTAGCTGACCTCTGTAACGGCAGCGCGCTATGATCGACAGAACGACCGATGTACATTCATCCATCATCATCTAGTGTATGGAGGTGAGTAACGGTTAACAATAGACTACCTGAGGCTCAAATTCAACGTCAGCTATTTATCCAAAAGTTCACAAGCAAAAAGGGAATTTTGTCTTGCTAACATCCTCCATATAATAAGTTAGCTAAAGTTTTGCCCGGGCAATATCACAGCCACACAGGCTATTAGCTGAGGCTAATGTAATGGAGAAATGACAGCTGGATAGTGGAAATATTCCCCTCTCTTTTTTGCAGTCATTTATTCAGAATATATCATGTTAATCGAAGCTATAAAACATGTACATATAGGCTAGCTGTGGAAGTCAGGGGCTATCAGTGTGTCCTACATTCTTCACAATATTTTATTATTTTGTTCAACAGAAAAAAAAACTCAAACAAAAATAATAGATTGAAGAGGGATAGTTCACCCAAAAATGAACATTCATTCAACCTTAAGTGGTTCCACATCTTTGTTTCTTTATTTTGTTGAACACTAAAGAGTTACAGATTATAGCAGATATTTTAAAGAAAGCTATAAAACTGAAATCACTGATTTCTACAGCAGGAAAAACAAATACCATGACAGTCAATGGTTACAGGTTTCTGCTTTCTTCAAAATATTATTTTGTTCAACAGAAGAAAAAAGTCAAACAGGTTTGGAACAAGTATATGAACAAGTTTATTTTCTTGTCGGCTTAGTCCCTTTATTAATCTGGGGTCGCCACAGCAGAATGAACCGCCAACTTATCCAGCATATTTTTTACGCAGCGGATGCCCTTCCAGCCGCAACCCATCTTTGGGAAACATCCATACACACATACACTACGGACAATTTAGCCTACCTGTAAGGATGGTTATATTTCTCTATAACATCAAAGGAGGAAAACTGTTGTGAAGATCAAAACAGCGAGAACTACCAGGCAACAAAACAATAAACTCTCTAATCTTCTCAGAGGATCACGAGAAAGCCATTTGGACTGTGGTCTCACCCTTTGCCCTCAGGCCTTTGGCCCTCCCTAGTTATACGACCGGGGTATTGAAAGGTCACTCAGAAATGACCAGAAGTCAGGTTTTAATGGTGAAATGAAATATCTTGTGTATTTGTTAAATTTACAAACCTTAGCTTGTCATGTTTGGTATCATTTTAAAGGTCTCAGTGCGAGTGTAAATATGATCTCAGTTTTATCTCCATATCATAGACCAAAATAGATGATCTGAGATTTGGGTGAATTTTGTCCTCTCTCAGGAGAGAGGGGGTCCTTGACAAGATCTTTTGTCACACCTTATCTTCCTCTTTGAATGGTAATTGGCACCTGGGGTAAAATCCCTGGACAAAAGGTCTTGTGAAGTTTTTATCAACTTGAATTTATGACATTTTGGGTATTTAAGAAGAATTGGTGAAACACTCAGGGAAGCATTTGTAATCAGATGAAACTTCCCACACAGTCTCTGTGTGTCTACATGGCCAGGTATAATGACTCTTTGCGAATTGCTATTCTACAGTACAAACTGTTTTAATGTTTTCTGCTGATCCTGTTATGTAATTATTTGATGTGTGAATGTTAATCGATGCCTGCCTGGCAAATAAATGTAAAATTGTTGGTTGAACTAAATATCTCCTGAAATCATTTGAATCTAGTAGATTGTCTTAGGCCGATGTTTCCGCAATCCGACGACCAAAGATTCGTCATACAGTCAGGCTAACTGGATGAAGCATTTTTAGCACAACAGTTAAGACCTGCTGATTTCTGACAATCTGCTGACTTAGTATGTTACAATCTAGTAACTAAATCAAACTTACAGAATACCTTCCCCCACATCTGTGGAAACCACCATTCAACAACCGGTCCATTGGGTGGGGCTTACACCCAATTCCCCTGTACCACATGTGTTTGGACTGTGGGGGAAACCGGAGCACCCGGAGGAAACCCACACCAACACAGGGAGAACATGCAAACTCCACACAGAAATGCCAACTGACCCAGCCGGGGCTCGAACCAGCGACCTTCTTGCTGTGAGGCGAACGTGCTACTTACTACGCCACCGTGGCGCCCCTGGAACAAGTACAAGATGATTAAATGATGACAGAGTGTTCAGTTTTGAATGAACTGTTCTTTTAAGGGTGAGTATTTGGTGAATTTAGGGTGAAATATCCTTTAATATATTTTATTTGTTAAAGTACAATTATTATTATTATTTAATAAAAAAAAAATCATTTTTTTCCACTTGAGCCCCTGCCCCTTAAAAGGTCTCTGCACGTCCCTGTCAGACAGAATAACAATCAAGATGCACCAAACACGGACACACAATACTCATCTTTAGTTTGACATTATCCCTCCATGACACATTCAGTAACTCTTGCTCTGAAATGATACATCACAAAAGACGTACACAATCTGTTAACTCAAAACGTGCCCTGATAAATAAACCAGAAGAAAAACTTTAAAGGCTTCCATGCTGTTTTTTTTTTCATGCATTTAATTTCTGACACAAAACGACAAATCAAACCAGCTGACCATTCAGAGCAGAGTTGGTGTTACATTTGCATTCTTTTGTATGTGGGTGTGTCGCTTTACATGTGTGTTACAGGTATGAACGGCATTGGAGGATCCGCATGTCGTGCTGATTACGTTTGTCGCTGACGCTGGGTTCACGCCACCAATCGCTGGTTGGCGTAGCATTTAAAAGCCGAGCCCAAACTGCAATGGCGATCTCTTTCTCGACCTTTCACTATTCCGCTTTCACGCTTTCTCTGGGTCTCAATGAGGACAGTCTCTCTTGCGAGGACTAATCTGAGAGAATGTACTTCCCTTTTGCTTGGGTTTAATGCTCTTGTCTAAAGTTTTGAGATTTAAATTGCAGTGTGTTTGCTTGTGAACTTGTCCAGTTAACTGATGCTTTTGAGTGATACCTCGGAGAGGGTGTAGGAGTGAACAAGTCGCGCGACATACATATACAACACTCAGGATCTCTTGGTTTGTATTAGTTCATCAGGTTCAGGAGAGAGTGCTGTTTTGTGTATGTTTTGTTTTTTATTTAGAGTAGTTTAGTTAAGACGTGTAAGGTCCAGCCAAATAGTCCAACGGCGGTGTCTACTGCTGGATGAAGGCTCATTTGCACATTCTATCTTTCCAGGGCACAATGTTGATTTACTTCAAGTTTACCTCACATCTGACTCCAATTTTGATATAAGATGGTTTTAGAATGTTAATACGTTTATCCTCGTTTTATCTGACTCCATTTTTATAGTTTATATTACTTTATTAATTTAGTAATTTATGAAACATTTTAGTGTATACCCGAATAATCTTGAACTCCTACCAATTTTCCTATGTAACAACTTAATTAGATTCCAAACGATGATCAGAGCTTAACCACCAGAAACTTATCGCTCTAGCCCCCCATGATTTAAATAATCATGTAACAACTTAATCAAGATTGAAATATTTAATCAGAGGTTAATCCGCCAATACCATATAAGATGTGTTGCCCGTCGGCTTACTACATCCTAATGCATTAACCTTGGCGCCCCATAGTACTTTTTTTTCTTATTTACTCATTTATTGTGAATCTATGTCACCTTACACCGGCTGTAAAGCATCATAAGTTCACTAGTTTGATCAATGATTAGCGGTTGATAATTAATACTATTTAATAGACAGACAGACGATGCCATTATTTAAATAGTAATCTCTTTCGATTCTTACAATCATCTATGTAACAACTTAGTTAAATCTCAAACGATACTCAGAGGTTAACCGCCAGTAGCCTATAGCTCTGGCCCCCCATGGTAGAAATAACCATGTAACAACTTAAATATGATTGGAATATTTACCCAGAGGTTAACCACCGGTACCATATAAGACGCGCCATCTTTCGACTTCACATTCGTCCTAATGCATTATAACCCCGATCCCCCATAGTGATTGCACGAACAACATAATTAAAGTCAGACAATAGGTTAGAATTTCTAGGATCTTCATCTAACATGTGTTATGTTTAGTCTATCATGAAGTCTAGCACATTCTTAACTTATCTGAGTAATAATTTCAGAGTAACAAAGATAAATTCAAATATAACAATTTATTAGTCAGGTAAATTATAATATACAATGTGCAATAAACATCTTATAATATACAATGCAATACTTTTCCTTACGCATTTGTACACAGCACCTTATAACAATATACAATGCAATACTTACTCTTTTGCACACAGCACCTTATAACC
>CAIGQQ010034325.1:725412-747126 GCA_903798035.1 Danio albolineatus
ATATATATATATATATATATATATATATATATATATATATATATAAACACACACACATACATTCAATTTGCTTGTTAAAAAAATAAAATAAAAATAAAATGCTTGTTTTATAGCATATTTAACCTTTTCGTGCTAGCCAGGCTGCTTTCTTTATGGTACAAACAGGGCTTGACATTAACTTTTTTTAAACACCAGCCACTGTGGCTAGATTTCCAGCATTACTAGCCACTCGTCATTTTCACTAGCCACAATTTTGTTGGAAAAATATATTTTATTTGCATAAATTTGACTTTGGCATGCTAAATAACTTGATTTAGATTGTGTTATGTCCACAGGCCTCCTCGTTCATTTCACTGTTCTGTGTGTTGTTTATAAGCTTAATGAGGATGAGCAGATGGGCTGTGTCGCATTGCAGTTAGTTTTTATTTCACATGACTCTTCAGGGCTCAAAATTAAGGATTTTATAAATTTATCTCTGACCAAAGCAAAAAAATTAATGAATTATTATTTTTTTAGCCACAAAAATTAAATAATGTATCAAAACAAGCAAAATATAGCTGTATTCGTGCTCTTAATTCAACAAAACTGTGTCTAAAATATGCACAGTAATCTGTCCCAGCTAAAGGTCATCAGTTAACTACACATAAATGGGCAGTTAATCTATATATATATCGATAAAAAAAGAACAAAAATAACTAAGCAAAAGAATGCAGGTAAAAACATACCGTGAGTGATAATGAAATAATGATCAGGCGCACAGTTAATGTTAGGCCTGTTAATAATTTGTTCAAAGAATGGTTAAAGCGAAAGCAGCGACCGCAGCTGCTTACAATAGGATATATATTGTTTAAATCTGGAGCTCTTGAAAGCAGCAGAACTGTGAGTGCAAGTTCATCGCTTTTTGTTCAGTCTATTTCAAAGAGAACCAATCGTACCAGTTTCCTCTCGGCATTTGCTTCCCGCAAGTAAACGGAAGCATGCACGCTTTTTAACAGTAGCGCATCACCTGTGTGCATGAGTGATCATCCTCTCGTTCGGTATTGCTTTCTTTTGCTTGCACGAACACAATTATTTGTGTCAGACATGCTTTTCAACTCTAAGATCACATTTGCATAAATATTGGGCCAACATTATTGTCATACATTTCTTTTAAGAAAACTAACATTTTAAAAATTATTTTCAACCAGCCAAAATGGCCAGTGGCAGTGTCTGTCTAACCCACCACTACTGAAATCTACCAGCATTTGGCAGGTGTTAATGTCAAGCCCTGGGTACAAGACAAGTTTGCTTACTGTACCACAGTGCAAACCAGCAAATAAGAACAATGCTTGAAAAGCTCTGTTGCAACAAAATTATCCAAGCTAGACAATTCATAACAGTCATTAACAAAGTCATATTCACTGGTGAAGCCGATTGCTTACCATATTTGTAAGCAGAAAGGACTTTTATGGTGGGGCTTTGCTCATTCCCCTTTAAACCTCATGAAAACAATTGCAGACTTTGACTCCTTGCCTTTTTAAACATTATTATTTTGTGATTTTTTATTCTGCAGATGTGCAGAGCACGTACTGTAATGGCAAAAAGCAACCATTGCTGATGAATCTTCATGACACCTACACATGTAGTTTTGTTGTAAATAGTTAATTTAATAATTTATTTACTCCAGGAACAATAAAGAACAGCGTAAAAGATGTAATTGTGTTCAAACATCATCAGCAGATTGGTGGCAAAAGAAATTTCTGAAACTGAAAAATAAATAATTTGACAAGACACTCTAGGCCTCAGATTGACCACCCAGTCCTGTGCTTCAAAATATTACCTTCATATTGCCAATATGAAGCTCAAAAAGTAAAACGGCTAAGTATAATAGTACCATCTCAATCACAATTTTTTGTCGAAAACTTAATTGCAATAAATGTCAGAGTATCTGTATATGGGTCCAAGCAATGTATGTATAATGTATGACGTTAGGTCATGTGTAAGTCGCATTGGACAAAAGTGTCCACTAAATGACTGAAATGTGATAATGTAAGAATTTTCAGCAAATATTAATTGCAATTAAAATAATGATTGAGCAGCAAATATATTCTGAATGTATTAGAATTGATTTCTGAAGAATCACAGACGCAATGAACTTGGGAAGCATTTGATTAGATTAAAATGTTAACAACACAGATCAGTAAGTGCAGAAAGCACTCTATGACAAGCATTGCCATTTCATGTTTCAAATCAGGCTTTAATTGTGGAATGTTGTAAAAATAAAAATGAGTGAAGAGAATGAGAACCCAGTCCAGGAGACTCGAAAAAAAGAAGAACTCTTTTATTGAGACGTGTCGGTTAATCTGCAGTCATACAGCGTCTTCAAGAAGTCCATGTGTCTGCAAGAGCCTACTGGAGGTCTGCAGTCTGCAAGTTATCACAAGTCTGATTTGAGACACAGATGTCCTGTCTATAGTGTCTTCTTAGAAGGGAGGGAGATGACTAAACAAAGCATGCAAATTAAGTCTTAGAGTCAGCATGATAACCAGCATATAGGTGTTAGAAACCTGCCCAGACTCTGACCACATATGTTAATCAACATATGTTTCTTTGGCCCGAATGTATGACCCAAAGACAAAGGCAGAGTCGTTAAAAGCCTGCCTGTTGAATATAAACCTTCCCAAAGGGGTTTAAAGTAGGTTTGCATCCAGGATCCACATGGGGGCCAGCCGTGGATGCCCAGATGGGTTTTAAGTAGGATCAGTAAGGGTCTTATCTGGGTCTTAACCAGGCAATAGATGTCAGACCCATTTGGGCCCCACCAGTCTGAAGGGGTTTAAAGTGGGCTTGCACACAGGATCCACTTCAGGGCCAGCTGTGATTGCCCAGATGGGGTTTTAGGGGGACCTGTAAAGGGCCTTAACTGGGTAATTCATGTCAGACTCATTTGGGCCCCACCTGCCTAAAGGGGTTTAAAGTGGGCTTGCACCAGGATTCAACGGTGAATGCCCATATGGGCTTAAAGTGGACTCTGTAAGCATCTTATGTTGGTCCTAACTGGGCAATTCATGCAAGACCTATTTAAGCCCAACCATGCCAAATGGTTTAAGGAAACAATGTAAGAAAAATTTAAAAGAAAGGGAAATACAAGACACTTGATGCTCTGAACTGCAAGAAATATATTAAACTGAACAACAAAAATTATAAATGCTTATGTTCATTTCCAGTTCAAACCCATGCCCACTTGGCCCATAAATATGCCATTCAAGACCCATGTTACGCCCCGTGTGGCTCAGAGGATGAAAAAGGGTTTAACATAATTATGGCGAGCCAATATTTTAAGAATTCCCCTGAGACATTAGCTGCTATGAATCGACACTGACAACAGACGTGGCAAAAAGTGGTTCACTTTATTTACAATAAAGATAAAGAATATTAAATCACCCAAAGTATATTTAGAAATGTGTAAAATGAAAAACAAAATAAACAAATTGACTGAAACAAACCTGATAGAGGGAAGGAAAATTTGCAGTGCCAAATCAAAGAAAATAACAAATTATACACCCGCTAACTAATCCCTCCCCCACCTCTAAATAACTAAAGAGAAATAGGAAAATAGGAAACAAACATCTTCGGCGTCATACGCCCCTCACTAAACTGCACTCACTGGAAAGAACATACAAGGAGTAGCACCCGCTTCTGACCTAATAATTTAACAGAGAATCAACTACGTGTGTGTAAAAATGTAAGTCACGTGACATACTTCACTTTCACTTCCCTTTTAGTAGATTTAAGCAGATTTAGTATAGACATTCTGAACAGATGTACAACTCAAAACAATTAAAGCGAACCAGAGAACAAGACAGGCACAAATGTCACACAGACACAGCAGCAGCAACAAGAGACAAGAATTCCCTCCAGTCTGTCTGGTGTAAGTCGTTAATGGAAGCGCTTAAATGACCTGCATCCTCTTCTAATTAGTCCACTAATGGGAACTCTGCAAGACAATCAGAACACCTAGATTTTAGGAGAACAGCAGACAGCAAATAAAATGGAAAGGGGAGGAGAGAACAGAGCAACACCCCCAGGCATGTAACAACCCATATAGGTGTTCCCAGATCAAACCCATGCCCACTTGGCCCACGCCTGTCCTTTATGGGGTCCATGTAATCAGCTCATATGGGCTTCCTATGTGGGACTCATACTACAAATCCTACACGCTGATTTCACCCAGCCAAAACCCATGTCCAGACAGTTCCCATGGAACCCCTAGTTAACCCATCTGGTCCCCACATGTGTTTGGACTGACAAAATTTGCACACTTAATAAAGCGTTAATCAACGTTATCATTGTTTTGTTACTGCAAAAAGCTTGCTCATGATTCCAGAAGTCAAGCTAATCCTGCACTTAATATTTCATAATAACACTACCATGGGGAGAAAGGATGGAGGAGGCCCTTGAACATAAGTTCAAGTAATATCAAGGCCTTATACTGGAGAGCCAAGAAAATGGATGGAAGTTCAGGAATTTTGCCTCAGAGGTTGCCTGTAGGGTTTTTGCTCAGAAGTCAAATGGTCTGTTGGGGAAGGCCACTGAAAAGGTGGAAACAACATCTCACTGGATTTGGTAACAGCGGGAGGTCACGTGGCAGAGCCGCCCTGTTGAAAGACAAAAAAATGACACAGAGTTGGGTTGTGGTCAGCAGGGGTGGTGGATCTGTTTTCAAGCCCTCCCAAGTCTTAAATCGGTAAAACACCAAGGAATGGAGGTACCATCTGGTGATCAGCTGTAACTACCTGGGGTGGGTGCAAGTCACACATGTGCAAGTCACAAGTAAATCGAGTCTTAAGTCCCAAACAAGTCAAGTCAATTTTTGTGAGACTCAGGTGTTACCTGCCTCAGGCTGAAGAGACCCAAATGCGTAAGTGAAATGTACAGCATATCTATTCATTAAAATTCTTGTATCTGTGATCCGATGGCATGTTTATATAAGCTGTTCATTTTATTAGGTATTTTACATACTGTATAAACGTAAATATTTAAATATCTTTTTTTGACTCAACCATTTATTCACATTTATGCAAATTATAACAAAACAAACAATAACAAAAAAGCAAAAACATGAAATTCACTGCTAATATCTCGTTAAATTCCGCCTTTTTGATTCACATGCACGACACCATTTTGCCTCTAAAGCCCCGGTCAGATCACACGATTTTTCTTGTTGGTTACGAAAGTCACTATCTCAGATTATACGATTTTGTCTTGATAAAATCTTATCTTGTCGTAGGTAACAGGTGTGCCAAACTACACTTTCCTTCACGATCAGTCATCCCATGATATCTACGACGAGCCTTATTTCCCAAAGCAGTCACAAATGTTGCCATTTCAATTAAATTTTATCTTAATAAATTGGGAAAACAATTTTTTTTATCCTTTTTCAATCTCAAACACAGATGCATGCTAGGCTACATTATTTAAGGGCATTCGTTACATTGATAGATCAATCTTATGTTTCCTTTTTAATATTTCGATATTTTCTTTTAAATCCAAATGTATATTTTCCAACCATGGGTTGCTTATTAAAAGCTCCCTCGCAAGTGAAATGGAGAAAATGAAAGCACATCAGCACCAAGAAATAAATCAGATGCTCAAGACAAAATATAATGGCATATTAAAACAATTAGCAAATATATGACAGAGATTTGTGATGCAACAAATTACAGCGAAGCATTAATTAAATCCTTATTTTCCAGAGAGCAAAACAAATTATCACCTCAGAGTTGAGTAGTGGACAGGCACAAACAAAAATATAATTCTTATATTTTTCATGAAAAAAAAAAGTTTTTGAAACTAATTTTGTTTGGTATAATTTTTATCTTAATTTATGTATTTTTTGTTGGTCTGTTATCTACTTGATAAACAAGAAAAACAAACAACATTTGATGTGAAGTCAAATGAAAACACAAACTGGTTTGTTAAATAAAATCTAGCCTAAATAAAATGTGAAATATTCACAGTTTCAAAGAAACCTATATTAAACTGTTTTCACTGAATAGTTAACCTATATTAAACTGCTAATGACAAAATCATCCATCGCCGGTGAGTTCTGAGGTAAAGGTTTTTACAATGTATTAGTAGCACCGAAGTGTTCCCAGATTATCTCCAAAGAACGAACTCGGTCGAAAGGCTCAGAGAACAAACTCGTTGTGAGAATTAAGATGTCTGCATATTTGTGCCAGGCTGTCAGATAAAATAGCTTAAAACACCATTATATTTTAGAAAAGGTTGTTAAAGTTTGCATAACAGATGATTGCTCTTCTCTACCCGTGACCCAACCATAAGTAAATATACAGCAAATATGCACATTTTTTTGATTACCTGACCTGCCGATTAACGGCAGCACCTGCAGATATAACCGAGAAATTTGGTACTCCTTTTTGCTCAGTGTCACCCACGTTATGGAACTCATCGTGAAGAGCAGTGGGGGAAATTTAAACATGCTAGACTTTCTGCGATGGTGTCGTGAGGCATCACAGACACGGTATTGGTTGTCGTGAACTATGCCACATTACTCGAGGAGAAACTAATGACTCTTGTTTCACGATGCCTATTTGTTGTTTACGAATCCCCACAACACCATACATCAAGGAAATCATGCCAAAATTGTGTGATCTAACTTGGCTTAAGTTGCATACCCTTTTCACCATTTTGGCTCAACAACTACTTTTAACATCCGTTCATCTCACAAAGATTTCCTTCTATAATTACAATTATTCACATTATAAACTCTTCAACAGACTTATGAAATCATTTTTTGTACGTTCTTGCTTAGTTTCTTGGCACATTCGCTTTACAGATTACACAAGTTAATTACTGTCAACAAAACAACACAAAACAACCAGTTAATCAAAACAAACTCTCTCTTACCTGCGGTGAAGTAAAGAAACTAATCAATACCGTGAGCTCTGGTGTTATTTTATGAACTCAAAATACTGTACGTCACTGCAGTCCCCATTTACTATTTTAATATGAAAAACTGTTATTCAGACTTATACTGTGCCTTTACTTCTGATCTCCATGTAATAATGTTTTAAAGAGAGGGTAAAAATATTTCTTTTTTCTTTTAAATGCATTCTAAAATGCATTATTTTTTACTACAAATAAAACCCACCAGATGTTTCTACTGTGTACTAGATCCTGCTTTAGGAGTAGATTCACCTACTACAAGAGGAAACAAAACATTGTAATAATCTTCATTACTAAATATGCATTCACAGAGAAAGGAAAACTTAAAAATGGCATTTGTCTCAACTTACAAAACAATAACAAAATTTAATATTGATATTTCCCCCAAATCCTTTACTTACAAAATATTATAAGACTAAAATAAGCTGATTTTAGTTTTACTTTCATAAAAAAATTAAAAATAAAAAACGCTGACATGATACATTTTTTAAAAGTCTCATATCCCAGTAGACCAGCAATATATGTCAAATGTAAAGATTAGTGTAATACTGACAACAAAAACTGACAAACACACACACACACACACACAGATTTCACAAGGTCTCCTTCTGCAATCTTTCAGGAAGCACAGCTGAGATACTGTATTGCAAAGACAATCAGAGTGCAGAAACTGCACTTTCAGGTCCCAAAACAAGAACAGAAGGAACATGAATGTATTAAAGCTGACCAATGTGGTATTAACAGCCTAGTCTATCTATTCTTGCTGCCTAGTTTCTCAATGAGGTCCTGCAGGGGTGCCAGCTCTCTGCGGTCAATTAGATTGAATCGACAGCAAAATTTAATTCAATCGTCAATGCAGTGTATGACGCCATAATCGTCTAACAGGCCCATTTTTGTTGTGATGAGTGAGAAATAACTAATTAGTGTTACTATCTTCATATTAGTTAAGAAAACTAAAGTTTAATAATTATCAACTCCATTTAATAAAAGTATTACAAAAAAACTCTTGGAAGCATTATTTGAATTAAGTGAAGTTTCACAAGTGTGGTATATTTATAAACCAATTTCGAGAGGATCACATGCTTATGATTGAACTCAGCTGCTCCCACATCAGCTCTGCAATCAGACGAATCCTGACACACTATAAATTACCAGAGCTTTCTACTCCAGTCATCTTCGTCTTGAAGAATCCCCCCTTCCACCCCTTCTCTGATAGGGTACAGCATGGTGGCCCAGTGGTTAGCACTGTTGCCTCACAGCAAGAACGCTGCTGGTTTGGCCCCTCTCCGAGCCAGTCGGCATTTCTGTGCGGAGTTTTCATGTTCTCCCTGTGTTCGCGTGGGCTTTCTCCAGGTTCCCCGATTTCCTCCCACCGTCCAAAAAACATACAACATAAGTAAATTGACTGCTTTAAAATAGCATCATAAGGCAACTCTAGTCAGATATATCTCAGCACGTTCACAAGCAGAGACTTATCTAACCTCAAACTCTTCTCTCGCCCATCAAACGGGAGGGATCCCCGGGCTTGAGGATATTCTGAGCTCAGGGTTCTCTCCTGGGACAGCATGCCAAATATGCTTTATTATCAATCATCAGCCAAGTGTGAACTCTTCAAACTACTTGGAGAGGAGCATGTGATATGATTGATCGTGGCAGGTCTCTCATCTGTAATCATTAGTAAGCCAATCGGATTAATCTAAACTTATTAAGTAGCCTGTCTAAAACTACTCCCTTATTTTCGTTTTCCGAAGAAACCCCCTTCCACCCCATCTCCCCCTTTCCTCCTTTACCAGGGAGAGCTCTCGAGAACTACCTGATCTCGTACCCTCTTACATGCTCATTGATCAGGCAGGAGCCCTGGGCTTAATTATCTCCGAGCTCAGGATTCTCTCCCAGGACAGCATGTTAAACCTGCATGTTAAGCAATATCAAAGTGCGAACTCTTGAAAATATATTTATGTCAATAAGCTACGATCTCAACTATACAGAATAAAAGGCATTCGGAAAACTTACTTAAAGTTTTACATTGTCTCCTGCTCTGCTTGGATTTTCCATCACCTTTGTTGTGACAATAATGTTTGTTTTCTTCCTCTGATCTGGATGAATCCAAAGACCTGCTCTGCTCTTCTTCCTCAGACAACTCTTTAGCATCTTCATATACCTCACAAGTGACATAGTTTTCTGGGCTATCCTTAAACAATATATCAACTCTATGAATGATCTCAGTGGACGGAACAGGTTTTCTCAGTAGAGGTTGCCAAAATTCTCTACAGCATGCGTTTGCTAACTGAAAAAGAGCTGTGAGAGATCTGCGTGTCACTTCATCAGTCATGATGATGAGCGTGTGCTTTAGTGCATCTTCACTGAATGTGTTGAGCACATATATGATTCTTCTCATGTCGTCCTCTGTGAAGTCGTACGTGTGTTGTAGTACGAGTATAAACGCATGAGGTCCTGGATCAGACAGACTCACACACTCTCTGACTGTCTGTGTGATCTGATGATCTGTAGTGTCTGGATTCAGCAGATAACGAGTGATAAGAACAGTTACGTGTCTGTTTCGCACTACTCTACTGCTCTTCATCACATTGTTCCTCAGTAAATATGCATATGGATCACCCTCGTGCACATGTTCTCTCAGGATTGAGTTTCCGGTTCTGCGGTTTTCTGCAACATCCTTTCCCAGAATAACAATCCTCAGATCACACACTGAAACACAAAAAGGACACATCATGCACAGACATAGGAAAAAAATAAAATAAATAAACTTAAGGGGGCTAACAATATTGACTTTAAAATTGTTTTATGAAAAGATAAATTAAATTGTTTTATTCCAGTCAAAAAAATTGCGTTCATTGATTTTAAAACAATATAAAAGGGATGTAATAATGTTTATGTATCAATCATTTTATTCTACAATGCTGACTTTTTTTAACATGATCCATTCAGTCAATCACCAGATCTGGTGAAAACACTTTTAGCTAAGCATAGATCACTGCATCGACTAGACCATTAGCATTTCACTTTAAAAATTACCAAAGAATTTCCAAAATTTTCCTTCGCAGCATGTGAGCTGCTGTATTAAAAAAAAGACATGAATTTTGTTATTTTCCATAAATTCCTTTGAGCAGTACTCAAACTATAGCTGTTTTGTCAAAGGGGTAGTCCACTACAATACCATGTTTTAAACTGTAGTTGATGTGTAATGTAGCTGTGTGAACATAAACAACATCTCTGGATGCAAGATGGTCAAAGTTCAATGCAAAGGGAGACATTGGCCATTACAGAGTTAGCTTAGCAAAGCCTACAGCGAACGAATTTTGAGGACTACAAAAAATACTTCCGGGCCTGTGAGATCATAAGAGTTTTACCTTATGCGCACACACTGCGCAGCTAACGGGCGTGGCCAGAGGTGCTGTAATATTATAGCAGCGAAAGCTAATATCGTGTCCAAAAGCTGCTATTTCCACAGTGTCCTTTGTTTCTGTATCTGGGCTATCAAAGGACAAGACACAAAGACAGAAGTGCTTACAGTTTATTTTTTATTATAAAATATATAGCAAACATTTGACAAAGGAGAACTTCCAGAATCTCCCCCAGTTCAGTGCTGGGTTCGGTTAACATCTCAAAGGAGCAGCTGCAAGCAGAAGCTGTGGACTGTGAGCCACAACCTGTGAGTGTTTTTATGTTGTAGCGAGGATGTAAACAATGGGAAATGCTGTTGGCACCGCTAACAGTTTAGCTACAAAATCATATTTATCCAAACCGCTGTAAACACACACACACACACACTTCAGCAGCGCGTGCAGCATCTCTCTATAGCCAGTTTTTCCTGCATTCTACATCTCAGATAATCAACTCACAGAAGATATGTGAACTATTTACACATGCTTCTTCCTAATATATGTTAAAGACGTCATGTAATGCGTTGAGTTAAGCTCGCCTAACTCAAGTTGCAGCAGAAAAAATAATCCAAGCTCACACGGGTCACAATTGACATCTTGTGCTTTATTCTCCTGTCAACAACGTCGCTGTATATCACAGATAAATAACTTCATTCAAGCATCAGAAAAAAATTTAAATTAATATCGGTCCCCACTGCGCACACGTGCAGTTCTCATTCATTCATTCTCTCTCTCACACACACACACACACACGCATGATATGCAAGCTCTCTTAAAGGAGCTGCACCCATTTTCACTGGTTGCAGACACTGATTAGCGCTCAAACTGATATTGCTATTCAGGCTTCCAAAATCGGCTGCTCTGACAATGTTTATACAGCACAAAAGTGCGTGCTTATAGGGGTGTGAAGTGGAGCCAATCCGTGAATCACAGTACATTATGTTAGCTGACCAATAAGAGCTTCTTGAGGGCGGGCCTTTCAACAAGGAAATATGACAGTGGTTTTCATGTTAGCTGAGTAGCTGTGTATTATCAAAGTAAGAGATATGAACAAATACCCACGTTTTCTACAAATGAAGCATGAGCACACACTGCTTAGCATCTTATAAACACAACCAAGGCTTAAGAATACACTGTGGACCACCCCTTTAAAGGAGCCGCACCCTATTTTCACTTGTTACAGACACTTGTTAGATGTTATTTTAGAGAGCAGGCATGAGGTTTATGCTTTTCATTCTCTGTCTGATTAGCGCTCAAAAAGATATTGCTATTTTGGCTTCCAAAATCTGCTGCTCTGACAATGTTTATACAGCACAAAAGCGTGCGCTTGCTGGGTCGTGACGTGGAGCCAATCCGCGAATCACAGCACATTATATTAGCTAACCAATCAGAGCTTCTTGAGGGCGGGCTTTCGGAGGAGCTAGGAAATATGACAGTGATTATATACAGCTAATGAGCTAACATGAAAACCAAAGTAAGATATATGAACAACTTAAACAACACACTGTGGACCACCCCTTTAAAGCAGGGTTGAATTACAGTAGCATGATACGCTATACATGATATACTAATTTGACTAGTATACTAACTAGTTTAACAAGCATAAAATATTCAGAAGTATAACAAAAAAATCTTAGAAAACCCTCGCTTCAGGAACAATGTAAATAGATTAAGATTGATCAAGGAATATATCACATTAGACATTTTGTACAATGTCTGAGAAAGATGAACACGCTGTAGCCGAAGAAAACACATGCAAATACAAAAAGACACCAGCAAATTAAGAAAACATCTTCATCGGTTTGACAGCAAGCACACTGCAAAGCAAAGGAAATCATACTGAAAATCTTCATAACCAACAAATAGCACAGACTATGATAGAAATATTGTGAAAAAAGTGAAAGATAGAAAAAAGTGATAGACCCAGCTAGAATTTTCTTATTGTGGCTTAGATATTTTTATTGAGTTTCAGTTTATCAAATCAGAAAAACAACAATACAAACCCCTAACCCATACCAAACCAACAGCTGGATAGCGCTTACATTAACCGAAAATTAACAAATGTACAATTTTACATGCAGGTTCAAATACAAAAACAAAACAAAAAATAAATAAATGTAAAATAATAAATAAAATAAGAATAAATAAATAAGTAAACATAAATACAAATACACACATAAAACAATACATACCAAATGTAAAGCAAAATCTAATTATTTGAGATTTTCCACATATTTGATAAAAGGTTGCCACAAGAGTTTCCTCTCCGACCCTCTTAATGAAAATCAGATTTTTTTCCCAGATAGAGACAAGACATAGTTTCTCTAATCCACTGAGCATGAGTGGGAGGACGAGAATCCTTCCATTTTAGCAAGATAGCTCTACGTGCCAATAAAGTTGAAAAAGCAATGATTTTACATTTTGATGAAGGCGACTGTATTTCCTCTGAGGTAACCCCAAATAATGCCACCTGTGGATCTGGTTCTAGCTTGTGCTGAAGAATCACAGATAATGAATCGAATAATAGCCGCCAGAAATGCTCCAAGTTAGGACAAGACCAGAGCATGTGAAATAAAGTGCCTTCAGCATAATGACATCTGTTGCACAAAGAACTAGTACCAGGAAACATTTGAGCTCATTTAGTCTTAGAAATAAAAGCTCTATGCACTACCTTAAATTGAATGAGAGATGGCCGGGCACACATTGATGATGATGAGTTAATTTGTTTAGGAATATCGTCCCACAGATCATCCGAAATCGAACCACAAAGGTCTTTTTCCCC
The DNA here is from genome assembly GCA_903798035.1 of Danio albolineatus. NCBI lineage: Eukaryota > Metazoa > Chordata > Actinopteri > Cypriniformes > Danionidae > Danio > Danio albolineatus. The sequence goes on from CAIGQQ010034325.1 coordinate 738,547, forward strand.
CCCAAGTACTCTTAATGTTATCTGTAGATGAAGATGATTGGTTTAAAAGTAGATTGTACAGTACAGTTAACTAATATGTTACAGGAGAGAAAATAATCTAATGATTTTCTTATTGTGAAGTGACTTTTGCTCAGTGAAGTTGTAGGTGACCTGAAGGTAATGAAAACCTCAGTGACACACCTGAACACCCACCAGTGACCAGCTCAGACAGCTTCTCCACAATAGATGTCCAACGTTCTCCAGCCTCCTCTAGACTGCAGTTCAGAAGTTTGGCCAGAGGAGAACAGGTCATGCTCAACTGTGCCTGGCTTTTCCTAAGGTTTCATTTTCTTAACTTTTCATCGATTGGTACAGTTTGCTCCTCGCTATGGTCTTGCTTTGAATTCAATTTTCAATTCACCTTTATTTGTATAGCGCTTTTACAATGTGGATTGTGTCAAAGCAGCTTCACATAGAAGGTTATAGTAAATTGAAAATTACAGTTTAGTTATTAGCTAGTAAATTAATAGCTAGTATATAGCTGAGATCAGTTCAGTTCAGTGTTGTTTAATATTCACTACTTAGAGTTCAAACACTGAAGAGTAATCCATCGGTGCGCAGCTCTAGCTGCAGTCTAGTCGCCGGAGGCTGGAGAACTCGAGGCTCGTCTGTCCTTGGAGGGTCATAGGAATCCGTCTCTTGCTTGCTACTCCGCCAAGCAGCTGCTCGGGATACAGCGAGGTCCAGGGTTAAGGAGCCTTGGGATCGTCTCGTCACGGGTCTTGGATCGCATCCGTGGCGCTGCAAAGTCTTTGGGGGCCTGGGGATGAGTATCCCCAGTTGGAATAGAGAACAAAGAAAATAATTAGCGTAGCTGCAGTTCATAGTGTATATAAATGAGATGCGTGGAGCACATTCATGCATCATACAGCTAAGAGACGTATTGAGTGTATGCTTTACTAAAAAGATAGGTCTTTAATCTAGTGTTGAACTGAGAGAGAGAGTCTGAGCCTCGGACATTATCAGGAAGGCTATTCCAGAGTTTAGGAGCCATAAATGAGAAGGCTCGACCCCCTTTATTTGATTTTGCTATTCTGGGAACTACTAGAAGCCCTTTGTTAATGAATAGTTAATTTTATTGTAAGCCTAAACAAAATTAATAATCAAGATGTTATAAAATTCATGACAATTATTATGGCCTGTAAAAAAATGAGTCTGCCTCGACCCAACTTCCACTCTAAATGGTGAATTGATGCTCATTTCCCAAAAGGGCTAACTTGTGAGAAGTCAACAGTTTGTTGTCTCTTCGTTGTTTGAGGTGACTACATCTCGACTAGTGATCGGTCGTTCTTGAATGATTCGTACATTTTGAACAAATCTTCAAAATGACTCGGGAACAACGAGTCATCTCAGGGAGTGATTTGTTCATCTGCACATGCGCACATTCCCAAATCTCTTGAAAGATTAAAGAGATTTGATAACTTGATTCAGTTTCTTTATAATAGCTTATAATTTGATTAGGCTAAACTGTTCGCCAATTTATTTGCAGTTTTTTCTAATGTATACTACTTATTCTATCCTTAGTAATATAATAACAATTATATGAATAAAAATAAAAATCACTGACCGGTTCAACTGTTTATTTACAATGAAACAGCTACAGATTAACATATATAGTAATTTGGAGGGGCATCCCTTATTTTCACATCCCAATATTGACAGGTATGAAAGAGGGACTTTTCAGAATGTGAATTCCTAAGTCACTTCTTTATAAAGGTGTTGTTTATGATAAATAAAATATATGAAAAAATAAAATTAGATTTTCTTGAGCAAAACAAATCTTGAGCTTTTTAAAAATTAGCAGGTCACACACACCAAACTCTGCTGCACCCATCTTTAATTATTTTTGCTAGAACTGAGGCTACAATTGTGCATCGTTATACAAGAGTATGAATCTCTATTGGATGTGGAGATTAGGGTGATGATGACCCTTTTAGTGCAAGAGTTTCCTAATCAAAAATTTCCTCAAACACTTTTGGTAAAGATGACGATAATTCAAATGATCTGGTCAGAGTGAAATCTTATTTTAGTCATAAATGTGTTTCGATTAGCAAATATTCTCTATAAATCACTGTATGACATGCTAAAGTTAGACAAGTATGCTTTCCTTTTGCTCACTGCTGTAGCACACAACAGTTGTAAAACTAGGACAGACACAGCATTTATATTGAACTATGAAAGCACACATACACAAACTATGTGTGTACATTTTTGTGTTATATGCTATTGTTGCACACACAGAAGAGGCGGAGTTTTCTGGTGGCACTATAATATTATTTTTGTTTGTCACACTGCACAATCTGTAATAAACACACGCACACACAATAATGAGAGATACTGTGAGAAGTGCTTCAGTACTGATAGTGTGACTTCATGAATGCATGAACCATAAACACAGAAATACTCGAATAAACACAAAAATACACAATTTACCAATGAACAATGGCAATGAATAGACAGTATAAGCAACTGCATTTCTCCACAACATAATATACATTACCACAGATCAATAGCAGCTCTTATTGCATAAACAAACACAGTAACTATTTTAAATCACAATTATTATTTAAATACTTTCTAACATTTTGATATATTCTAAACATGTATCAAACTCCCACCATGTATCAAACTCCCACCAAATAAACCTTATATTAAGTAATAATATATAATGGCCTCTGTCACCACGATCTCCATTGACGGACGTCGGCGGCCTTCACTCGCGCGCTCGGCCGCTTTTTTCTCACGAGTACGCTATTGCGGTTATTTTATCGATATAAACATACATATATGACCCTCAAACACATTATTTACACTGTTAAACACATAATAAACATAACATCTGATGCCACATCATCCATCTTACCTGTAATAAACAAGCACACACAATGAGAGATACTGTGACAAATGCTTCAGCACTGATAGTGTGACTTCATGAATGCAAAGCTCCAGCGGCTCATGTATTGCTTACTAATCGCCCCCTAGCGTCACTCGCCAGGACATACAGGTAGAAATGATGGGCATCAACACATTAACCTGAACTTATAAGAATACTAATACTAAATGATGACTAATCAATGCAAAAATTAACAGCTATTAAAAATGAATAAAACAGGACTGCCATAACTCCATACCTTTACACCATATTGAGTTGTTTTCACAACAAATCATCAACCTTGGTTATCTTATTCTAGTTAAGTACCACTTTTCTAATAATTCAATGCTTTAGAGTCTGATACACTTAAGGCCACTGTTCAGATTTAGTACTTCAAAACATATTGTGAAGTACTACGAGAAATTAAAAAAAGGAAAATGTCCTTATCATTAGTTAAACACATTTAATGATACGCACATTTTTTGTTTCTCTGCTCTTATATCAGATATATCAGGTCAGATATCCTAAGAAAAAAACAACAACTATAACTAATCTCACTCACTCCAGGCAGGTAATCAAAGTTGGCAACCCTAACAAAACCCTCCCTTAAACATCCAGCAAATCTGACATAAACATTTGAGGAATGATAATTATTTATAGTATTTAAATTCATTAAATGTGGTCAGGATATGTATGTGTTTTAAGAAATGATCTAGTTTGTTACTAAAATGTAATTACCACCAGTTAAAATAAATTACTGACCACTTTTTCAGACTGGTATTAAAGGTTCACGTCTCGCAAACAGAAACTAGCCTACAGGCAACACTTTTATAACCCCAGTCCACACCACAACAGAATTGTTGATGTATGTGATACTGAAAGAAAATGTTCGCCTTTGTGGAAAAATAGATTCCTTCTATTCAAGATCAAACATTCTTTTCATGAATACAAGTTTGAAAACGTTGAAAAGGGGACTGTCTTTTTCAGAAATTAAATTTCAGTTCTTAAAAATAAATAGATAGAGTGACAAATTCTGTAGCGACAATTTCTGGGCAGCCATGGCCCAGTGATAGGAGAGTTCAGTCAGTTTAAGTTTAGTTTCCTTTATTTTGTCATTCAAAACAATCACAATAAATTGTAATGCAGAACTAAATTACGTTGCATCAAACCCAACAAGAACATAAAAAGCATCACTAGACAAACACTATAAAATCCTAACATAATAAATAGGATTTTATGATTTCATAAATATATAAAAATAAAAGTTATATAAAATATAACCCAATTTAAAAATCTCTGAAGGGAATAACTTTATACTTAAATACCTATTTCATCATTTGTTAAAATAGTTGTTATATTAACAATTTATGCTAGTTCAACTATTTATTTATTATTTCATATTAGCGATCAATAGTAATTAAGATACGGTAGGCCGGAGGCTGAAGAACTCTAGGCTCATCTGTCCTTGAAAGATCATAGGAATCAGTCATGCTTCCTACTCTGCCATGCACCAAGCAGCTACTCAGGATACAGTGTGGTCCAGGATTATGGAACCTTGGGATTGTCTCGTCGTGGGTCTTGCATCACATCCATGGCGCTGCACAGTCTCTGAGGGCCTCGGGATGAGCATCCCCAGGTGGAAATAGAGAATAAAGAGAATAATTAATGTAGCTGCTGTTCATGGTGTATATAAAGGAGATGCGTGGAGCACATTCATGCATCATACCACTAATGGCCCGTTTCCACTGAGTGGTACAGTACGGTACGGTACGGTTCGGTTCGCTTTTAAGGCCGTTTCCACTGTCTAAAAGCGTACCGAACCGAACCGTACCGTACCACTTTTTAGTTACCCTTTGCAAAGGGTCCCAAGCGTACCAAAGCGAGCTGTAAGGCGGAGCTAGACGCGCAGCTGAACGCCATTGGCTTACAGAGATACGTCATTTGCTCATGCAACAAGCAGAATGAAAACAAAAGACCCGCCATGTTTAATACACAGCCGAGAGACAATGGTCCGAAATAATATCAGCATATAATAGCGAGCCATGGTCGACCCGAGCTTAAACAAACCTTGTCGTCATCTTGAACAACCAGCATGCCGAGAGAAGGGCAGACTTTTATGGGATTACGATCCCATAAACGCGAGTGGGCGAGTGGTTTCGCTTTGTCGCTCGCGTGCGCGTCAATGTTTGAAATAACAAAGTTCTTAGCCTGGACTATTATTAACTCGGAATGACGGAGTTACTCTCTAACGAGAGAATAATGACGGAGAGGCTGCATGTACTGGTGAAGATTAAAGACACAGATGAGAGGTTTGCACAGACGGGGCTCTTTCGTATTGTTTTTGAACCTAAATGAGGCATACATGTCTGCTGTGTCTAGTTTTTCTGTAATTTGGTAACATCGGAGACTGTGTGGGGCTGTGTGTGTTTATATATGCTGCATTTATTTACTTATTTGATATAATTGCGGACCGTAGGCTATTTCGCATCATTGATCTGCAGTTATAATCAGATCATGTTCAGTCAGTAATGAACATTTATACACCAGTGTTTATGTGTATAATAATGAATCTGTTATGTGAGAAGTGCTTCTCGTATGATTTGTGAACGACCCATAAAGCTTTACTTTAAACATTTCCTCGAGCGAAAAATGACGTCGACAAACTTTCTGTCGTACACCACGCCCACCAAAAGAGTACCCTTTAGCAGTGGAAACGCAAGCCTGATAAAGGTGACCCGTACCGACCCGTACCGTACCGTACTGTACCACTCAGTGGAAACGGGCCATAAGTGATGTATTGAGTGTATGCTTTACTAAAGAGATAGATCTTTAATCTAGTGTTGAACTGAAAGAGTGTGTCTTCGACATTTTCAGGAAAGCTATTCTAGAGTTTAGGAGCCATAAATGAGAAGGCTCAACCTGAACATGTTAAACCAATGATCATAGATTTTAGCCAAGGATTTACAGATTTTTTTTAGGATTTCCCAAATTTGTCTCAGACGACCAAATCAAGGCTGAAATCCCACAGTGTGAGCAGGGCTTTAGAGAGGTCTATGAACAGTCTGAGTGAAGTCCTAGAGAAGTTTGTCAAGTGCAGTGTTACCCTGTATATTATGTGGAGTTTACTTATAAACTAATGTCGAGAGGATCATGTGCTTATCTTTGACCATGGCTGGTCCCGCATTAGCTAACACATGATTCGGTCACACTTTATTTTGATGGTCCGTTTGTTGAATTTGTTAGATTATGAGTAGACTGTTAGGCTGGGGTTGGGGTTAGGGTAAGTTGACATGTACTTGCAAAGTTTCTTATAGTCAGTTAAATGTCTGTTGAGTGTCAGTATCAGCAGATATTAAGCAGACATTCTACTAATACTCAAATGGACCATCAAAATAAAGTGTTACCCATCATTCTCAACTCACCATAAACAACCATAAATATGAATTTCTTATCTCAGAGGGTGGTCTTGAAGAAACCACTGTCCCACCCTTACTCCTCCCCTTTTTAGATAGGGAATCATGGTGGCCCAGCGGTTAGTCCTGTTCACAGCAAGAATGTCACTGGTTCAGGTCCTCGCTAGGCCAGTTGACGTTTCTGTGCAGACTTCACTTACTCGTGTGGGTTTCCCTCGACTTACCCGATTTCCTCCCACAGTCCAAAGACATGCGACAAGTGAATTGACCAAACCAAATTGGCATCATAGATGAACTTTTGGTCAGCAGTATATATCTGTCTACTGCAATCTCTAATTTGCCATTAGCCATAATAAGCCAGGGGAGTTCTCAAGATCTACCTGAGCTCAAACTCCCCTCTCACCCTGCAAATGGGAGGGAGCCCCGGGCTTGAAGATCTTATGAGCTCAGGGCTTTCTCTCAGGACAGCATGCCAAACATGATTTGTAATCAATCACTAGGTAAGTGTGAACTCTTGAAATATATTAAGGGGGTTGTGATACAAAGAAGTGGATATAAATCTTAAATCCTGCAAACGAAGTATAGGACTGAGTCATGGTCATGATCTCAGCAGCATAACAGAACCAATTCAAATGCATAGGTGCTGCTAATACTTTTGGCCTGGCATTATTGTCCTAAACTTCATAGAGACAACGGCACAGTCATTGGCACCTTGCCAATAGTGTGGAAGTACATGAAGGTTAAAGTTTAATGTCTCAGACACTTGGCCTTTAGACTCAAACTTTGCTTAGAATGTCGTCGTGTTTACCTCAAAATGTAAAATACAATTTCCATAACTTTTCAGATTCCATAACATACACAGGTTGCAAAAAACCACTGGAACAAATCCCAAAATAATCTACCAAAGCATTTTATTTAAAAGCAACTTTTATTCGTTTTTAGAAGTATACAGAGTTTAAGTCAATGGTTATTAATGATTTTATTAAAATCTACAAATCAGTAGTATATATGTGTAACTGTATTGTGTAGTATATCGGTTATGATTTTTGTTGATCTGTAAAAATACAACAGCATGTCTCAGAACTAATATCCTATTTAAAAAGGATGGACAATCATGAGGAGATATTTTTAAGCAGCACACAACAGAAACCTGTTGACATTACTAATAGAAAGAATTTAAGAATTTAAAAAAGCATGCATTTGATAAAATGTATACATTTAGACAAGAAAATGCATGCATAATTTAAATGCATGCATTTAAAAAGAGAACAAAGCATGCATTTATTAAAACATATACATTTATAGTCAAGAAATGGCATGCATAAGTTAAATGCATGAAAAAAACATGCATTTAATAAAATGTAAACATTTAGACAAGAAGTTGCTTGCATAAGTTAAATGCATGCATTTAAGACAAAAAAGCATGCATTTAATTAAATGTATACATTTATAGAAAAGAAATTGCATGTATAAGTTAAATGCATGATTAAAAAAAAGAAAAAAAAGCATGCATTTAATAAAATGTATACATTTAGACAAGAAATTGCATGCATAAGTTAAATACATGCTTTAAAAAACTGCATTTAATAAAATGTATATATTTATAGACAAGAAATTGCATGCATAAGTTAAATGCATGCATTTAAAAAAAAGAAAAAAAGCATGCATTTAAAAAAATGTAAACATTTAGAAAAGAAGTTTCATGCATAAGTTAAATGCATGCATTTAAGATAAAAAAGCATGCATTTAATAAAATGTGTACATTTAGACAAGAAATTGCATGTATAAGTTAAAAGCATGAATAAAAAAACAAAAAAAACATGCATTTAATATAATGTATATATTTGTATACAATAAATTTCATGCATAAGTTAAATGCATGCATTTAAAAAAAGAAAAAAAGCATGCATTTAATAAAATGTATACATTTAGACAAGAAATTGCATGCATAAGTTAAATGCAAGCATTACAGACAAAAAAACATGCATTTAATAAAACGTATACATTTATGGACAAGAAATTGCATGCATAAGTTAAATACATGCTTTAAAAAACTGCATTTAATAAAATGTATATATTTATAGACAAGAAATTGCATGCATAAGTTAAATGCATGCATTAAAAAAAAAGAAAAAAAGCATGCATTTAATAAAATGTATACATTTAGACAAGAAATTACCTGCATAAGTGTAATTTATGCATTTAAGACAAAAAAAGCATGCATTTCATAAAATGTATACATTTGTAGACAAAAAA
>CAIGQQ010034325.1:765326-777779 GCA_903798035.1 Danio albolineatus
CTTCTTGTTTTTCTCTCAGTTGTTCCTCGTGTTTCTCTTTTCTTTTTCTTTCTTCTTCTTCTCGTTCTCTCAACCTTCCTTTCTTCTCATCCTCCCATTCTCTCTGCTGTCGTTTAATTTCCTCTTGAATCTCTTTTCTCTCGTTTTCAGCATCTTTTATTCTTTTTTCCCATCTCTGTCTTTCCTCTTCTTCTTCCTTGTTCCTCTTGTGATTATCATGTTCTTTCTTCTTTATTTCCTCCTCTTGTTTCCTCTGTACCTCTGCTATAATTCGCTCTTGTTCCCTTTTCATCTTGTCTTGGTCTTGTCTGTATTTCTCTTCTCTCTTTCTATCTTCGTCTTCTCTTTCTTTCTGCTGTTGTTCATACTGTGATCTCTGATGGTCCATCTCTCTCATCATTTCTTCTATTCTCTGATGATATTCAGCTCTCTGCTGTTTTTCCTCTTCTAATCGTTTCTGGTTTTGAATCTCTTGCTTGACCTGATCTGTTTTCTCCTTCTCTTCAAACTCTTTTCTGAGGTTTTCCTCTTTTTCTCTGAATTTATTCTCCATGATCATTTTTTCCTCTTCTGCTCTTTGTTTCTCTTCCTCAAGTCTCTTCATCACATTTTTCATCTCAATTTCATATTTGGCCTTTAATGCCTCATTTTGAGCCTTCATCTCTCTTTCTCTCTCTTTCATGATTTCCTCCATCTTCTTCTTAATGGACATCTCTGCCTCCTCAAACATGCTGTTGGTGAAGTATCCACTCTGATTATTACTCTTGACCTCTTCAATCATCTTCAACAGCTCAATCACTTGGCTTTTGTCTTGTTTTTCTCTGTTATTGAAAGCCAGGAATTTGTTTCCACAATCTCTGACTAGTTTTTGGAGCTCTGCACAATTATATTTCCTCACATAATCCTTTATAGGCTCATTGAGATCATCTCCTCTGGTGAACAGAACGATGCTGAACTGAGCAGATTTTGTACCAAATATCTTCTTGATCAGGTCTATAGTGTCCGTCTCCTCCTTGGTGAATCTTCCCAAACTCAAAACAATGACAAACACATGAGGTCCAGGAGCTGACAGTGAAACACACTTCACTATTTCTTCCACCACTTTATCATTTGTCAGTGTGGTGTCGAAGAGTCCTGGAGTATCAACAACAGCTACTAATCGACCATCAACTTCTCCAACTCCTTTCTCACAGAAATTCGTCACTGAATCTGGTCTTAATTGGCTGCAAAACGCCTCTCTACCAAGAATAGTGTTTCCTGTTGCACTCTTTCCACTTCCAGTTCTCCCAATCAGCACAATCCTTAGGCATTCATGATTGTCTGTTTCATCTTCAGAACCTGATAAAAAAATCATGCATTAACATTTGGTTAGAATTTTTGATTGAACATTTTGAAATGGCAAAAAAAAAAATCTAAAGATTGTTATTTCCATCTACAAATACAGCAGAGATCAAAAATATAAAACCCACAATATTTTAATCTACTCATATTACTATACTATATTCTGAGGCACAGTATAAAAAACTCTGAGATCTTAAAAAAAAAAAAAACACACACATGGGATTTTCTCAAAAGATTGAAATTAGCTCACTTTCATATTCCTCCTAGTTATTAGGGGTAATCTGACACATGGTGGTCATTTTTATCTGACAAACCTTAATTTACTGGCAAAAGTTGGTCATTGCAAATGTGATTTCATTCAAGTCCTGCAGTAATTTGACCTTTTATACAACTATATAGCAGAGTGAATGCAAATGAACATCTGAAGCTCCTTTGGCAACATGTTCCTTCACTGTGCTTGTTATCCAATGGACCTGCAGTACAATACCTCCTATCACCAGTGCGGACAAAAGTGAAGAGGGTTGGGGAGTCGCGGAAGAAAGTGAAAGTCAACAGCAGACAAGGGAGGAGGGTGGTTGACAAGGGGGATCAGTAAAACGAGATGCCAGATCAGACTTTAGAGGTGCCGGATCCAGTTCTGGCATTTTCCGGCACAAATTAAGTCCTGCCTATCACACAACAACATGGGTAAAACAGTTTCTTGCAGCTGAAAATATTGAAATGACAAATGCAAGGGAAACACTTAGAAATGTATGCTTAGAACTAAACAACACTCTGCCATGTGTTTGTATTTGTTCCAAAGCTCATTCCAGTACTCATTCTGCTCTAAAGTCACAATTTAGGCTACACACAAAGTCAGAAACTGGAGCAGGCCTTGGAGCATAGTAAAGGACTGGAGCAGAATCGGGATCTTAAGCATACTCTGGAGAACAGTCAGGGACTGGAACAGTGTCAGGGAATGGGACAGACTCTGGAGAAGATTCATACCCTGGAGCAACGTTGGGGCTGGCAAAGGCTCTGGAGCAGAGTCAGGAACTAGAGCAGACTCACATGAAGAGAATCTATTTGCCCTCCAGAATCTACAATAGAATCTACATGGCTGTAGCAAGCTCTGAAACAAAGTCAGAGACTGTAGTAGGCTCTGGAGCAAAATCCAGAAAGGAGGTGAGCTCTGGAACAGAGCAGAGTCACAGACTGAAATGAGCTTTAAAACATTTAGTACAAAGTCAGAAACTGGAGCAGGCTCTGCAGTAGAGTCAAGGAATAGAGCAGACTCCAATGAAATGTCAAGGACTGGAGCTGAGTCCGGAGAAAAGTCAGGGACTGGAACAAAGTCAGGGGCTAAGGCAGACTTTGAAGAAGAGTCAAGGACTGGAGCACACTCTGGAAAAGAATCAGGAACTGGGGCAGACACTGTAGAAGATTAAGGGACTACAAAAAAAATTATGTTCCAGTCCCTGACTCTTCTCCAGAATCTGCTCAAATTCTAGTCCCTTAATCTTCTCCAGAGACTGTGCCATTCCCTGACTGTTTCAGTGCCTGACTCTTCTCCAGAATCTGCTATAATCTGCAACTATTCTCCAGAGTCAAGGACTGGGGCAGACTGTGCAAAAGATTCGGGGACTGAAGCAAACTCTGGAGCAGAGTCAGGGACTAGAAAGAACTGTGGAGAAGAGTCAGGAACTAGAGCAGGCTCTGAAGGATCACATGCAGAGGATCTGTTTCCACCCCGGAATCTGTGAATTCATGGACTGTATCAAGCTCTGAAACAAAGTCAGAGACTGCAGTAGACTCTGGAGCAAAATCCAGAAAGGAGCTCTAGAACAGAGCAGACTGAAATGGGCTTTAGAACAAAGTCAGAAACTGGAACAGGCTTTGAAGCCGATTCAAGGACTGGTGAAGACTCCAGCGAAATGTCAGAGACTGGAGCAGACTCCGTAGAAAAGTCAGGGACTGGAATAAACTCTGGAGCTAAGAGAGGGACTAAGGCAGACTCTGAAGAAGAGTCAGAGACTGAAGAAGACTCTGGAACAGAATCAGGTACTGGGGCGACTCTGTAGGCGATTTAAGGACTTGAGCAATCTCTGTTATGGTCCCTGAGTCTTCTCCAGAATCTGCTAAAATTCGCAACTCTGCCTCAGTACCTGAATCTCTTCTATAGTCTGTTCAAGTCCCTAAATATTCTCAAGAGTCTGTCCCACTCCATGAATCTGTTTCAGTCCCTGACTCTTCTCCAGAATTGTGCACCTCAGAAACTGCAAGACTCAAGGACTGTAGCAAGCAGTAGCTCTAGAGGAAATTCAGAGACCAAAGCAGACTCTAGAGCAGAATCAGAGAATGGAGCAGGTTCTGGAGAAAATTGGTACAAGGTCAGTGATTGAAGCAATATCTGGAGAGGGTGAGCTCAGGAACAGTATCAGGGAATACAGAAGGCATTATAATGGGAGTAGGCTCTGAAATGTCTTACAATCTCTAAAAAAACAGCCTTTTTACAGTGGGCTCTTTGTAAAGACAAATATATATTGGGTCTTTATTTGGTCCTCTGCTTGGTTTTGTCTAGATTCTGCCTTCATCTGCCTACATGTTGTTTTACAAAGGAGACAAACAGGCAAACTACTGAGAATGAATTGTACACAGATGTACACTTAAACAGTAATTTCTAAAAGTTATGTAAAGAGTTAAGGAAATATATAATGTGTATCAGTATATTGTATTTGCTGACATTGTAATACCAATGCACAGATTAATAAACATGTTGCTGTCTGTCAATGCTATTTCAGCAAAAAAAAGAGAGAAAAAAAGGCCCCAATCCTGTCATAGGTTATCACACAATGAAAGGATGGCCCAAGCATATTCCCATATTATACCCAAATAGATAACGCCCCAAAAATATTTTATATTAACAGTTGAATAAAATTTACTGTAGATTTAGTCAGCCAACCCTTTACAATATTTGGTTGACTAAAACCAAAACAGCATTTAGTGTTTGCAATAAAAATAACAATAATGAATGCAAATATATGAACTGTTCACCCTACCATCAGTCTGAATCCTCTTCTGTAGGTCTTTGATTTTCCTTTCCATTTCACTCATTTTTTCCTCCAGTTCACCTCTGACTCTGTTCTGTTGAGCTGTCATGTACATCTGAAGTGAATATGGCTTAGTTTTCAAGTTCTCTATGTAATTCAACAGCTCTAGGATACTTTTTGCATTTTCAAGTTCCTTTAACGCCATCACTTTGAGTCTGCCACCATACTGCTGGCACAATCTTTTAGAATCTTCGTGGACTTCAACAAAATCTGTCACAGGTCCTTCAACAGTCTGCTTTGTGATGAACATGAGGATGAACTGCTCACAAGAGTCAAATGTTCTTTTAATTGTTGCGATTTCTGCTTTTTCTTCATCAGTCAAAGGACCAACAGGAATAATGAGGAGGAAAGCATGCACTTCAGAATCACAGAGAGAGACACAGTGAAGAGTCTGACGCATCACTTCATCTTCTGAGAGACGATTGAGAGCTGGAAGCTCCAGCAGACTGATCTGACGACCATAAATCCTCTCTTTCTTCACATGTATTTCACTACTTGCCTGCCTACTTGTTGATTTTAACTTTTTCCCACGTAAAAGTTTTGACACAGAGACTTTAAGTGATCCATTACTTCCACAGAGCACCAGATTCAGCTTCTGTCTCCCAGTGAGGTTTGCAGACACTGAAAGGCAAAGAAATGTATGAGCATGATGTTCAGTCGCAGAACACGTACATAACTCAGATTACTGTGGATTCAAGAATTACTTACAATTGGGGCGAATCGGCGTTGGACTATGTCCTGTATAAGCTGTAAAAATATATACAAATATATTTACGTTAATTGCTTTAGTAAATGATTTAACCCAAAGTGACGGTTACATGCCTAGGGTCAGGAAACACACAAAATACCCAGAATATAAAAATACATATAAAAACATTTAGATAATTTACTTTACTCATTACTATTGCAATGTGAAGAGACTTTCAACCATCACAACAAAACAAATCATCTACTGCACCTTTAATTACTTGCTTTTCAACTATATCATGCGGCCCCCTACAACTACACTTCTGCATTTACCTTGCCCCCCATCCCCGCTGTTTCATAACTACATCACGCACACTCCCTATTTAACGTCATGTCCCCCAACACCACCCCCACTGCTTTTCAACTTTGTTGTGTGTCTCGTCTTTTCAACAAAGTCATCTACCCCTTACATGGCCCCCTCCACTGCTTTTCAACAACATGGCAGGACCTCCCTCCACACCCCCCTCTTTTCAACTGTGTAGAGTTATCAGTTGTACTCATAAAAGTTGTACACTTCAAACCACATTTACACCATGTGTATCTACTAGGATCTGTAACCGTTTCTGCTTCTGCTTTCTGTTCTCCTTTCCGTCCTACATATTCCACTGTAAATACCCCAATAACTTAGAATTTTATCCCAGTGACTTCACACGTGGTTTCTTTGAATTCTGAGATTGACCTTGAATATTAAAGACTGCACTTTAAATGTCTCAAACTCTTTTTTGTTGTTTTTTTTCAAAGTTGGATAATAACAATAAAGTGCCGTTTAGACTATAACACACACACAATTACACATTAATTCTGTTTCATTAGATTAAACATAAGCATATTATATCAGTCTAGTGCAGGGGTGTCCAAACTCTGTCCTGGAGTGTCAGTGTCCTGCAGATTTTAGCTCCAACTTGCCTCAACTAGTGATGGGAAGTTCAGCTCTTTTCAAAGATTCAGCTTTTTTGGCTCGGCTCCCTTAAAAGAGCTGGCTCTTACGGCTCCCAAATGGCTCTTTATTTAATATAGCTTGCTTGGGATAAGGTTTTTGTACTGGGGAGAACGTAAGTTGAGTTTAAGGCCTGGACAAATGTTTTAAGTCCTTTGTCATCCACAATGGAAAACAGCTGAAAGTCTCTTTCATTTTAGCCAGCTCCTCATCAACACTTATTGTAATAATAATAATAATAATGATTCCTTACATCTATATAGCGCTTTTCTGGTCACTCAAATTGCTTTACACAATAGAAGGGGGGGGGGGGGGTAGTATACCTCTCTGTCGCTTTGTGTACCTGGCCTGTACCATTACACTCACTATCTTTTAAGTATGCATACCTGTCAACCCTCCCGTTTTTTTCTGGGATTCTCACGTATTTTACAGCTCTATCCCGCTATCATCCCGTAAAGGTGTTTTCCCGTATTTCTTCCGTATTTTCAGTCTTTCTCTGAAGAGTGGCGATAAACATTAAGGAGACGATCCTCCCTATACACAACCCATACCGCCGCACCACCAGGGGCCGCCCCTCGCTCTTAAATGGGAGTCAGTTCTGTGCTTTCGGTTCATTTAGGCACTTTGAAATAAACACTTTGAAATAAATATAAAAACAGCAGGATTCCCTTTCCTTTTCATTACAGGTGGCGTCGCTCCTCCTGTGCAATCCTCAACACAGTCATAAAGCGGTGCGTGACTGTCAGACGCGCTCCATAGTGATAAACAGACGCTGTTTCCCAAACGGTTTCTCTACACACAATTTGAAGCGGAACGAAAGTCTGGGTTTTGGGTGCGTGTTTGAACAGACATATACAGATTATTATTAATAATAACAGCTAAAGATGCCGATCTTGGTGGGGGGTTTTCCAAACACAACTAATTTGTTCTAAATGAGCATAAGTTAGGAAAGCAATCGGATGCTTCATTATAACGTTAGTATAATGTATTTTAAAGTGACGCCTCTGTTATTTAATGTAATCAAACGAAAAAACATAATAAATGAAATTCATTTGTTCTTTAATCAGAATGTCTAAGTTATACAGTGCACACATGGGTTAATGAGATTTTATAATTCTATTTCTGTATTAATGTTAATTTTCTGAAAAAAACTATTTGGGGGGAGGAATCCCTTATTTTCGCATCCCAACATTGACAGGTATGAGTATGTGTCCTCTTTCCTTCTTTCACATAATGGTACAATCCTAGTGGGTCCTCCCATGTGGTGAGCCGCATGGTTGTTCCCAAATAAAGCCCCGCCCCTACTTACGGCAGAAGATTCGGCTCTCCCAGACGGGAGTCGGCTCTTCTTGTTCACTACAGAGTCGGCTCTCTACATCACTAGTCTCAACACACCTACATGGATGTTTCTAGAAAGCCTAGTGAGGGCTTGATTAGCTAGCCCAGGTGTGTCTGATTAGGGTTGTAACTAAACTTTGCAGGACTCCGGCCCTCCAGGACCGAGTTTGGTCACCCCTGGTCTAGTGTTTGTTATTTCTGGGAATGACAGCTCATGTGAAAGCCTCACTGGTTTTCTGAATTGTATTTAGTTCAAACAGCAGTTCATAAATCAAAAACGGTAATTCTGAAAACTTACACGGGAGTCTCCCTTCTTCACTTCTCCCTTTCTGTGCCTCTTTGGTGTTTCTATCGTCACTGTGGCGAGGGCTCTTGTTTTCTTCCTCCAAACTGATTAGCTCATCCACAGAAGTTCCCGTAACCTCGCTAAACGTGTCACATGTGAGATATTCTTCCTGGTTTTCCTGGAGAATCTTATCCATCAGCTGAAATAGATCTGCTTTATTTCTCTCATCCAGCTGCAGATGTCCTCCTCCACACTCCTTCATTAACTGATGCACAGTTTGCACCGCGGCTGAGCCTCCAGTCAGTCTAAAAGCACTAAACACTGATCTGTGTGTCTCTTTATCAGTCATGAGAGCAATGGTGTGCTTAAGCGCATCTTCACTGAACGCGTTGAGCACATATTTGACTCTTCTCATGTCCTCCTCTGTGAAGTCTTTGTACTGTAGTACGAGTATAAACGCATGAGGTCCTGGAACAGACAGTTCTACACACTCTCTGACTGTCTGTGTGATCTGATGATCTGTATTGTCCGGATTCAGCAGATGAAGAGTGTTGATGACCGTCACGTGTCTGCCTTTCACTGTTCCAGCAATCTTGGTCACACTGTGCTCCAGTAAAGCTGCCGGATCTTCATTCTCACACATATCTATTCCCAGGATTACATTTCTGACTCGGATGTTTTCTGATACACTTTTTCCAAGCAGAACGATTCTTAGATCACACACTGAAAACACAAAATATGATGTCAAGAAAACCCTAGGAGTATGCAGCAATTCCACAATAACTATAGTAAATAATTTTGTTATGGATCAGTGTGGAGTTTGCATGTTCTCCCCGTGGTCGTGTGGTTCTTCTCCGGGTGCTTCGGTTTCCCCACAAGTCCAGACACATGCAGTATAAATGAACTGGGTCAGCTTAACTCTCTGTAGAGTATGAGTGTGAATGAGAGTGTATAAACGCTTTGTAAAACATATGCAGGATGAGTTGGTGGTTCATTCCACTGTGGTGACCTCTGATTAGTAAAGGAACTAAGCCGAAAAGAAAATGAATGAATGAAAGTTCATATAATGTAAACTATCAATAAATGTAAAACACCCATAATCGACAAACTACTGGAAGCTGTTAATTAAGCTTGCGCTTCATTAAAATCTTTTGAGTTTACTTATAAAGAGGTTTTGTTATGATGAAATGTATTTGTGTTTGAATAGTTGTTTTGAGGACTGGATTATACTGTTCAAAATGAATTCATCAAATCCAAATCAAAACAGGTTAGTGCAACACACAGTAAAAATACTGGATAAGGATGGTGTGTAACATGCAATAAATAGTTTGGTGATGTTTCAATCTGACATTTTACCCAACATGTAACTATTTTACACATGAATCACAAAGATGTTCTCATATTATATGGTGATATTTATAATATAATTGGCTTACTTTTAGGACGATCACCACTTGTACTCCACCGCCTTTCGCTCCCTAAAAATAAAACCAACCATTCAGTATGATAAGTGATGCATTTAATAAATAAACCTTAAATCATACATTGGCAAATAGGTATATGAAGCTTATATTAAACAGAACTTCATTTAAATGACCTACACCAGTGGTTCTCAAGCTTTTTTCTCCAAGTATCACCTCAGAAAACAAGTCTCTCCAAGTAGCACCATAATAACCGGTATTGAAGTACAGTAGGCGTAATTAAGCAGCTACAGCACTGCACAGTTCAAAACAAGGCAGATTAATTCATCTAATTAAGAATATTTATTATTGTCAGCCACTTGAATAAAAGGTTTAGCCTATTAAAATCAATTTACTGATCACATCTATGTTATCGTACAAGTCAAAGGGTTAAAAGTGTGTTCATTTTTTAACTTGGTTTATTTAGCGATTCCTCCACGTAACCACTAGACGGAAGCTTGTATACCACTAGTGGTGCGTGTACCACAGTTTGAGAACCACTGACCTACACAATTACTTGAGCAACTTAAAAAAAAAAAAAGAAAAAAAAAAAAGAAGGTAACGCTATTAATGTAAATGATTATAAAATTTAAGAAAGGGTTTGAAGCTTACGCATGTCGAACTCTCCGGCTGCATATGATGCGAGTGAATCTAGACAAAACCAAAGCATAGGAGTAAAAAAAACCGAATGTATATTTTTCCTAAGAAAGAAAAGCTTCATTTGATGAGAACAAAGACAACACTGTAACTAGAAAAATCCATAAATGAGCAGTATTTTCTGTATTTTGTGACTCATGATTTTATTCTTTATGCACTGTATTTACCCCACTAACTATACCCCTTTTATTACTGCTTTTGAATTAAATTATGAAATTTAGATTTCTTCCTTCCAACAACTTTTAATTTAAAAAAAAAAGTTGTAAAAAGTGATTTTTCTGCACATGTGTGATAGTCTGCAGTGCTACATAGTCTGTGTTGGTGTTGTATATTACATTACATAAACATGGTAATAAACTGCAGCACATTTTGGGTTATTTTACACAATTATTTATCTGGATATTATTTATTATACACTATATTATCTTTTCAAACGACTAAAATGTCAATAAAGGTCACTTTGCTAGTTGTATTTTTAAATTAATTATATTGACTTCGTTCAATTTCCAACATTCATATAATATACTTTCATTTAACAGATGGTTATATTCAAAGCGACTAAAGAGGCATATAATAATGGATTCTTTAAATAATACAACTCTCCCCTCCACACAGCCAAGTTCAAAAATACAACGAGCAGTTTCCTACTCCATATTCATTAACATTACAGCAACATTTCAGCCTGTATCATCTACTTTATGAACTGATTTATTGCCTACCCATTGTGGCTGTGATTTCTCCGCCGCCGCCAGTTGCTCGCGCTCCTCTCTGATTTTTCCTCCTGTCGCGTGCACGCGCTTCGATTGACGCACAGCAGATTGTTTATTTATTTAATTGTTTTCACGAGTATAACCACTTAAGGTAGCGTAGAGGGGGCGAAGAAAGAGTAAACACACAAGTGTGATTGAATTCTGATAATGGTGAAATAACGGAAGCAAAAACCTCGTGATCTGTTCAAAGTGAAACCGAAACCAAGAAGCGTCTTCGACAGTTATCATGAATATTGGCCATATCGTCACCTGTATTTCTTCACCTCATGCTTTTTGTGAGGCAATGGTATAAAATCTGTAAACATTAGCTTCAATATGCAGATATAAATCCTCAATGCTCATTTAATAAATAAATAAATAAGCTTTCCTTGGCATGTGTTGTGACCAATTTGTGATTGATAAAGATTGTGTTGTACAAACATACATCTTTATAATACTCTAAATAAATTCCAATCAATATTTAACTAAAACGTACACAGTTTTATATAATGAATATAAAATAATAATAATATAAAATATAAATGTAAACATTTTAAATGGTTTATAAATTAATTATGCACTAAATTAATTACATAAATGCATACAAATACATAAAAAAAATATATGTACACAGAGTACATTCAACCAGTGTGTACATTTAAGTAACCCTAGTGTATGCTGATTAATTCCATACAAAAGACCAGCACAATATTTAACAGTTGCAATGGTCTGGTACACTCTTTCACTGCACATTAATATTAAAAGCTACTATTGACAAAACCCAAACTATTACATTCAGTTGCTATTTATAATTTAGATTAGAAAAACTCACTTTAAATTTACATTTAAACACTGCTAAAAACTTAACCTCCTTATAAACATTTGTGTTTTGACTTCAAGTCTGTGTTTAAATATTAATAAAGGTTTTTAGGAATTATTTGCATGATAGCTATTTAAAAACACACTAAGACATCATGTACGAATGAAAACATCGAGATGAGAAAAAAACACTGGATTTTGTTTATTAATACAATAAAGCATTGTTTATACTGTACAAGCACATTAGATGATGATGTACTGACATTTTTACAAGGTTTCGCTGTTTTAAACGTCTGATTAAGCTGCTTATGTAAGTTATATGCACTAACATATCCTAGCAAATTTATCGAATTTTCACCCCAGCTACCCCTATTGTAAAAACTATGATTTGTTTTGAAGGTAAGACAGAAAAAAGCTGATACCAGAACAAAATTCTATTGAATGACTTTAATTTCACTCACTTACTGGATTATAGAAAAAAAAAATTAATTGCAGTTCTGTAATATAACATGAAATTATTTACAGATTTTTAAAAATTGTTCAGACACGTTACCAGCAGCCCAAAGCATCCACACAGCAATGGAGATGCAAGGTGGGCTGTACAGACTGAAAAAAACCTCCTCAAAAAAACACAAGATCCTTACTTTGCTTCACTGTCGTAAAGGTCTACTCTTTTACCCCTACTCCTTTATAAAGAACATCCTGCAATTTTTAACGACCACAGTGAGTCAGGACCTCGGTTTAACATCTCATCTGAAAGGCAGTGTAATCTATTTAGTGTATCTATTTCACAGTTTGAATCATTCATATACTGTTTCTGTCCAATAGAGAACACTGTGTGATAGAACAAAGAGAGCTAAAGTTAAGAGTTGACCGGATTTTGTGTGCTGATTACTCACTGACTTACTTCTCTGCACTTCAATCACCGTCTGGTTCGCCTCAGCAGCTAAATCTGACCTCCGTAGACTACAGCGAATAGTCCCGACTGCTGAACGAATAACTGGCACTACCCTTCCTACACTTCAAGAAC
>CAIGQQ010034325.1:817779-835357 GCA_903798035.1 Danio albolineatus
TATATATATATATATATATATATATATATATATATATATAGTCTTGTAGTGTTTACAACAGTTAATGAATGCTACAGCTAACATACTGTAGTACAGTATATGATACAGTGAACTGATCCACTGCAAGAAATATTGTATTATATCCTACTTCATATATAACTACGGCCTATTGCAGTATAAATACAAACTACACTATTGGCACATTTCTTTATATAACCAGAATAATCACAACAGATTAATTCAAGTACTTTGCATGGTTCTATTTTTCATGTGGGCTGTAAGGCCTGTTGATTCTGATACTCACGTTTCCTCATTCTCCCGGTCGCGAATTTCCGTCTATATTCTGGGGAGAAAACGTGAAATGAATAGTTTTTACCCCTGAGAAACTAAACCCTTACAATCATCAGCTACAGTGTTGCCTACAATGTAATAGAAAAACGTTTCCCCGATCTAGGTCATTGCTTGCATTGAGCGCATGTTGTGTTTACCCCCGTTCAATGTGCAGATGTTAAGAAATCCACAGAAATAGTTCGAATATTATACATTCAGTTTCTAATTATGCTACTGGAATCATGACACTGTTTTAAACAAAGTCATACAAACAAAGAAGCGATATTCTTACCTACACTGAACGACATTTTGTCAGCAACGCCCTTAAATCGAAAGTGAAAATAAATAAACTCACCTGAGTCGCGGCTGCGCAGTGAAAGCATAGACAAGATTCAACAGCTCGCCAAAGCAAGACTCAACATGACTGTTCTGTAAAGCAGTAAACACGAAGGTGTGTATGAACAAGACATATTGTTGAGCTGTTTTGAATGAAGTGCTACACAAATAAATTAATATATAGGCTAAGGCTAGTTAACCGACATGGGAAAAAAATACTAGTCATTTATTTATTTATTTTTACCATACTATAGTGTATTATGCTGTATATAAAGTACAGTACTATAAAGGATTTACAACACTTGTTTCTTCATGAATGCACCACCATACTGTAGAACTAACTATAGTGAACTTATAACATAAGACAGTTAGCTATATTTAAAAGTTAGTAAACTACAGCTATATACCATTTCCTATAGTTACAGAAAACTACAAAGCATTGGGTCAGGTCATTTGTTTATTAGTTGTGTTACCATAGCTGTTGAATCACCACAACTGATTCATTTAAGCACTTTAATATAGTTCAAATACACTATTATAGTACTTACTGTTACAAAGCATTACATAAACCCGTCCAGTAGAGGTCGCTAATGGACTGCTAATTATATATGCCTCCCAAAAGACGTGCACGTGAGAGATGAATGCAGTCCACATGTCTCCCAAAGACGTGCACATGAGAGATCGATGCAGTCTGAGCGAAGCAGCGGACAGTGAAGTTGAGTTGCTAAGTATTGTTGTTTGGTGGATTTGTGCGTGTTATAAACCGTGAGTTCATAAATGTTCATGTACTGTATATTTACTGACAAATAAGGAGTGAGTTAGAAGAGCATTTAAGCAATCTACCATTAATATTTTGATCTTCTGTGATCTTGTGATTCTGAGATGACGCAGCAATATTATCTGCCGCTAATTTGATTCACAGGTCGTTATTGTAGTTAATAAGTTACTAGCATTGTGTATATTGTTTGATTTCAACCTGTTAATATTACATTAGTCAGTATGTATGATTATTTCTGTTTGACTGTATTTCATGCAACATGTGACCCAACTTGTGTTTTAAACACCCTGTTGGCAGTAATCTTAATTTATACTTCATATCATAATCACTGTCAGTGTTTATATACATTATCCATTTACAACTACTCACCTGTATAGCATTTAATCCAACTGCACTACCTTTAAATGTTTATTACCAATGTAACATGATTTAATGCATAATTTATTGTTATTCCTTTCTGTAGAACCACATCTCTATTCACCTGTGTGGAATAAAGCAACTAAAGTTAACTAAACCAGACTCATGCATTCTAACCGATGCACCAGTGATCATCACCTTTAACCTGGCAACTTAGTTGAATACTTCTCAACACTTACTATAAATTAGTATGGTTTCTTTCTTGTGGGATATCGTTCACAAACCAACTTAAGAGTTTAAATGGGTGGACAGTCACATTATAACTGAAGAGGATGCATATGGCAAAATCAAACTTTGAATATAACATTTACAATTCAAGTAAAGGATTGCTGGTTTCTAAGATATTTGAAATTAACCAAATTTCAAACATTTAGTTGGCATTTAATTTCAGTATATTTTCAATAATTTCTCAACTCGTTTTTTTTTTAAACCAATTGTTTTTGAACACTTTGAATCCAACTAGTTTCTACTCTAATTAATAGTTTTGTAATATACAGAGTGGCTTCGCAAAGTTTTGCATGACATTAAGCAAAATGAATAGATGAAATGAATCACTGATAGACTATGTTAGATTATGCATGTATGCAGGCTAATATATTCCACATACTAGAGAAATTGCTTTCTCGAGAGTTAATTGCAGAGGTGGTCATGAAATTAACATAAGCCAAGTCAGTTACTGTTACGCAATTTATTTCCACTTATAAAACAAGATTGATTCATACATATCTCGGCATTAGTATATGATCAATAAGCTGTCTGGATACTCTTGTACTGTCTTTAATGAATCACACATCTGATACGTTGTTCTTCAGAGGAATCTTGTAGCCTTCCTCGCAACATAACATCTCGATCTTCTTTAATAATATATCAATTTTTTTTAAGTTCAATTCAATTCATCTTTATTTCTCTAGCGCTTTTGTAGATTGTGTCAAAGCAGCTTCACATAGTTAACTGAAACAGTGTCAGTCCAGTTTTCAGTGTTGAAGTTCAGTGTAGTTCAGTGGGGTTAATTTTCACAGCCGAAAGTCCAAACACTGAAGAGCAAATCTATCGATGCGCAGCTCTACAGGTCCCAAACCAAGCAAGCCAGTGTATAAAGTATTCAATGCAGCTATACTGTACATTTATAAGACAAAAATGGGCAAGACTGTAGCAAGATTAAGGTAATCAAAATTTAGAGAACTGTCTTGCATTAACATGTAAGAATTTAATGTTCCATGTTTGACACTGTCGACAGTTCAATATCGACACTCAGCTAAGTTGTATTTATTCAAATTTTCAATAGGATGACAGTGTAATATGCTATTAGTGCGAACAAAGCATCAGAAGTAAAGCTCACCATATTTTGCAATAACACTGATTTGATTGAACAGGTGATTCAGTGTTAACACATTAGGAGCAAACTTACCATAACTTCCATGATGGTGTTGTTTGCATTAAATACCTTCTCTTCTGAAGGAGAGATCCAATAAAGAGGGAAGTGTTGTGCTCGCTAACCAGTTCTTTATTGTCATTATCTGTTATAGTCATACTGTCGTAAAGTCATCCTGATGCGCATGCGTGGCAGCTGTGCCGTATGTTGTTTTGTGTGTGTTGTTGTTGCTGCTGAAGCTGATACAGTAAACTAGCATTCACCCGAAGCTCCGTTTGTAAGTGTTTTATTGGACATAACAGTTGACGACGAGGTTGGCTTTATCTCTGCCTTCCCCTGAGCCATTTCTACCTCATGCTGGTGAACCTGTCATGTCGTGGAAGCGCTGGTATGTGTCGTTTCAGACGTACCTTGTTTCTTGCTTCTTCACTGTCTCGGCGCTGAGGGATTATGGATCTTCCAGACGCTTGGCACTGCAGATACATAATCTAACGCTGTCGCACAACTGCAAGGGCATTTTCAAAGGACTCATAGCGTGCTGTTGAAACGTCTTAATTTCAGACAAAGATCCCAGCGATCAGGTAAGTTGGCCAGTCAGTTTGTTGCCGATTTAAAGAGACTTGCCGAACCATGCAAATTCAGGTCTCTTTGTGATGAATTAATTAGAGACCAGCTTATTGAAAAAACAAATCGTGCACGGGTCAGCGAGAGACTGCTTATGGAAGATGATCGACTTACTTTGAATAAAGCTCTCACTCTCGCGCTCCAAATTGAAGAGGCTAAAACAGGCTAAAACAGTGTGCGGCTAAAATAGCGGAGTCTAATGCAGTTCAAAATTACGTCACATTTGTCCCTGCAAATACAGTCATGGATGAGGAGTCTCAGCCTGCAGGTGCAATTATCCAGCAAACACAGCCTCAGTCAAGTCAACAAAGACAGAAATGTGGCAACTGTGGCTCGTTTCGTCATGCCAACAGGTCCCCAGACTGCCCAGCTTTTGGGCAAAAGTGTAGAAATTGTGGTAAGCTTAACCACTTTGCAAGTTGGTGCAGATCAAAGTCTGCTTCACAGTCTTCACCAGCAGTAATTCATAGAGTGGGTCCTCACTCACTTGCTTTTTCTACATGTGGTGTTCAGCTGAAGGACTGTTGCATTCCACTGCTTCTTGACACAGGAGCTAAAGTGTCATTGCTTAATATGGCCACCTACAGGAAATTTTTCTCTGATGTCATGTTACAACCGTCTTCTCTAAAGCTCTGTGGTTATGGTCATGCCGGCATTGCAGTGACTGGAGTAGTCAAACTGCCAGTACGATATGGAAAAAAATGTCTTTCAGAATTTCCATTCTATGTAACTCAGCAAGGAGCTAATATCCTGGGTCTTGATCTGTTCCTTAATCTTGGCTTTTCTCTGCATGATAACTGCGGTGTGACCATACTGCAGGTGGACTCACCATGGCAGACAATCTACTGCTCTTTTCAGTGGTTTAGGCTGTCTTTCTGTTTTTGCCCACAAACCCCTGCTTAACCCAGATATATCACCTGTAATTCAGCCACTGCGACGAGTGCCACTAGCCATGTGCGACAAGATCACCACTGAACTATAGAGTATACTAGCTGCAGACCTCATGGAGCCCATTGATGCTTCTCCTTGGGTCTCAAATCTGGTGGTTGTGCAAAAGCGTTCTGGGGGCATACGTCTCTGCGTTGACCTTAGGGGGCCTAACAAGGCTGTGATTCCAGACAAATACCCACTGCCGACAGCTGAGGAACTCACAAAACTCTTCTATGGCTCTTCAAGCTGGATCTTAAGCAAGGTTACATGCAGATACCCCTGCACAAGGACAGCAGAAACCTGACTGCATTTGTGACTCACATGGGGTTGTTCTGTTTTAAGAGGATTCCTTTTGGCCTAGGTTCAGCGCTTAGTTGTTTTCAGAAAATCATGTCTACTGTTCTAGCGGGGCTCCCTGGTACAGCTGTGTACTTGGATGACATCGTAGTGCATGGAAAGGACATGGCGGCTCATAACGAATGCCTCAGACAGGTGTTCACTGCTCTGTCTAAACACAATCTGACGCTGAACACAGAAAAATGCATGTTTGCTGTCTCAGCAATAGACGTTGTGGGTCTTCGGGTGTCCAGTTCAGGTATCACACCATTGCAGTCCAACGTCAAAGCCATTCTTGACCTTCCAATGCCAACCTCAGCTGGACAGATTGCGTCTTTCCTTGGCATGACCGCTTATTATCTCAGGTTCTTACCCCAGTATTCTGAAATCACGGCCCCACTGCGATGGCTGCTCAAGCATAACGTCACCTAGGCATGGACAGCAGATTGTGAGCATGCTATTTAACGACTCAAACGTCTTCTCACTTCGCTGCCAACTCTAGATCATTTTGATCTCTCCAGCCCCACCCTGGTGACCTGTGACACATCAGCGGTAGCAGTTGGGGTGGTCCTGTCACAGCTGCATGATGGCGTTGAAAGGCCTATTGCTTTTGCTTTGGGGGCTCTGAGTACTGTGGAACATAAATATTTGGTGGGAGAGAGGCGTTGGCTTGTGTTTACGCATGCGAGCGCTGGCACGTGTACTTATACGGATGAGCTTTTACCCTCAGAACAGACCACCAGGCTCTTACTAGCCTCATGTCCGCTGCCGGAACAGGTCACAAACCTCTCAGGCTTCACAGATGGGCTAACAGGTTGAATCAGTACAACTTCCAGCTGCTGTTCACTCCTGGAAGACATTGTGGTTGCAGATTTCCTGTCCCGTTCAATGGCAGATCCAGCTAGCACAGCCAAACAGCCAGATTCCGATATAGAGAGTGAACTTGTGCAGTTAGTGTATGAGCCCTTACAGAACGCAGTGTCACTTAAAGAACTATAGCGAGAGCCTGCAGCAGACCCACTCTTCATTACCCTCAGCACCTACATTCAGAAGGTCTGCCCATCTCAGCTGAGTGCTGACCTGGCACCTTTCTCCCGAGTCAGAGCAGAACTGACATGTTGGGGTGAGTCATGCATCGCACGGGGGCACCGAGCAGTCATTCCTCTGTCCCTTAGGGGGCAGGTGCTGGCAATGGCACATGAGGGGCACGAGGGGATAGTTAAACTGAAACATAGGTCCTGAGGTTCAGTTTGGTGGGATTGACAGGGAGCTAGAAGCTCTTGTACATGACTGTGCACCTTGTCTGCTTAGTGGTAAAACAGGTGCCCCAGCACCGCCACCTTTGCAACCTGTTGACTGGCCCACCAAGCCATGGGCGTAGCTACAGATGGACATTTGTGTGGAGCTCGCCTCTGTTCCTCACCATCAGTGGTTTCTAGTTGTGGTGTATGACCTCCACTCAAAGTGGCCTGAGGTTGCACCTATGGGTTCAGTTGCAGCCTCCGCAATGGTTGATTTCATGGAGCAACTCTTTTCCCAATGGGGAATCCCACTAGCCCTTACCACTGACAATGGACCGTAGTTTGTTTCCAGTGATTTTTTATCATACCTAGTTGCTAAGAGCATCGTCCATATCCGCACTGCTTTCTACCACCCTTAAGCTAACGGCGGAGTGGAAAGATTTAATCAAAGTCTGAAAAATTGCCCAAGGTTTCCCCTTTAAGGCTGCTCTCTCCCAGACCCTCTTCCATTATCGTGCTACCCATCATACTACCACTGGGGTGTCTCCTGCCTATCTCATGCTTGGCCGGGAACTGGAATTACCATTAAACAAGCTGCAACCACCTTATCAGCTCCCGGTGAACACTTCAGTTCGGGCAAGAGTTCACCAACATCAGCTCAACATGAGAGCCAGGTACGACAGCAAGCATCATGTTCGGCCCACAAAGATCAGAGTACAAGACTGGGTAAGAGCCCGTAGGCCACACCGCAGCAATAAATTGAGTTCATTTCTGTCTGAGCCCCTTCGGGTCAAACGCAAATGTGGACCAGTCACTTTTGAGCTAGCTAACGGATCTCGCTGGCATGCCAGCTGTCTTCGATAAGTGTCTAACCCTACTGTTACGGAGAAAAACATAATCCGACCCCTGGACCCCATTCTGCCCCCACTAAATCTTGATTCTGATGGGAGTTGCTGGACAGGATGTGAGTACTGAACACTGTCAGGGCCCACGATCTGCAGATATAATTTAATGACTGATTTTACAGTAAATTTCTGTAATTTAACAACTGTCATTTTACGGTAAATTTCTGTCATTTAACAACTGTCACTTTACGATAAATTTCTGTCATTTAACGACTCATTTTTACGGTAAATTTCTATAATTTAACAACTGTCATTTTACAGTAAATTTCCATCATTTAACGACTCATTTTACGGTAAATTTCTGTAATTAAAGGGTGTTATTTTCAAGTTTTTTGCAGTTTTTGCAGTTGGGCTTTTGATATCTAAAATAGTGGTGAGTGTGTCATGTTTGTATGTTTAAACTCACTTTCTCATTCATTAACTTGCCGTTTATATTTAGCAAAAAAATAAAGTATATTCATGAATAGGACATTTAATAATCTGGAAGCATTGACTTCCGATGCATTACTTGCTCTGCTGATGGGTTAAAATATACTCATACATTGTTTTTTTAAACATTTCCTGCAAGCTTTGATAAATGTATAAGGAACTGTGGTTATACACTTATACCACTTATGCCCAAAAACGAAACGAGAAAAAACTCAGTCTGAAGAAAATTTATTTGCAATAAAAATGAAAGGCACAAGGGGTGAGGTATTAGTTGCTTGAGTAAATTTTTTATTTAAATTAGATAATATTACGAACCCCAATTTTTTAAGGCTCGTCTAGGGAAGGGTTAGCAACATTAAAGGACATGCAACTCAGAAAAATGCAATTCTCTATTTATTTAGAGACTGAAAAGAGAAAGTGTCTTATCAAAATAAAAAGGCAACAAAATATAAATAATTAAACAATATTACTCAATCAAAATAATTATCTAAACAAACATACAAAAACATACATAAAACATAGAAAGAACATAGATCAACGAAGAATGAAATAAACAGCAACAACACCAGCATGGCTCCTCAGCAGCGGCTCCACATGACGTGCGCAGAATTCTCAGACCTTCATCAGGACAAGATACATAGAGATTTTCAGCAAGTACGGGTCATGCTCCCAACAGAGTACAGAGGATCAGTCAGACACGCACTGGAAAACAAAGAGCCACCCAGACGCACACTCGGCTTACGATTTTAAAGCCGGCAATCCCGATTAACCACAGGTGCAAGGCGGAGTCATTCATAAAAAAAAGAAACATCAATTAATATCAAAAAACTCCAAAACGACAATAGCAGTAATATTAATAATAACAATAATAGTAATAATAATAATAATAAATAAATAATTAACTGTTACACCTCCCCCTGAAAGGAAAGAAATGTTTTTTACTTCTCCCATCCTTGTTTTCCCATTGAAAAAAACAAGGAAAAATTAAATTTCTGAGAAGTGTTTTTAAACATGCAACCGTGAAAGTGCCACCACATTTTCTGTTCCTCTTTTATGACGAATTTCTAGATTGTATGGCTGTACCATTAATGCCCAATGCATCAAACACTGATTGTGATTGTACATTCTACTCAGAAAAACAAGATGATTATGGTCAGTATGATCAATGACGAGATATAAACTGCCTGAAACAAACATCAAAATGTCTCAATGCTAAGAGTAGTGCTAGGGTCTCTTTTTCTATGGTGGAATAGTTTAACTGGTGCCAATTAAACTTAGCATATAAGTAGGATACAGGATTTACCACTCTGTCAGCATCCTCCTAAAGAAGAACAGCTCCCACTCCCATTAACACTAGCATCCACCGCACGAGACACGTCAGGAGCGGAGAGAACAGGAGCACAGGGATTTTGCAGACAGAAATGCCTGTTGACAGTCATTAGTCCAACAAAATTCAGTTTTCGGACTACACAATCTCGTTAATGGAGCTACCACGCTTAAAAAATTCTTACAAAAACAGTGGTAAAACCCCACCATTCCAAGAAATTGACTCAACTTTCGTCTCATAGTGGGCACAGGATACTCTAAAATCATGGATATTTTTACATCTATGGGTTTCACAAACCCATTTCCCACTTGGTTACCCAGGCAAGTAAAAGAAGCTTTTGCGAACTCACACTTTTTGAAATTTAATGTGAGCATCAGAGTTGGAGATAAACGGCGAAAGACGTCAAAAAGAGACAAAAGATGTTCAGCCCAAGTAAGAGAATGGATAACTACATCGTCCAAGTAAATGTTACAGTTCGGAACATCACCCAATACCACAACATTAAATGCTGAAATGTTGCCGGAGCATTTCACAGACTGAATGCCATCCACATGTACTATAGAAATGCATCCGGAGTCACAAAAGCAGAGATATTAGACGCGTGCTTAGTTAATGGCACCTGCCAATAACCTTTAGGAGAGCTAATTTCGTGATGTATTTTGCAGCACCAAGATTATCAATACAATCACAAATGCGGGGAAGTGGGAATGCATCAGGCATGGTAACAGAATTATTTTTTCGAAAGATCCATCAACTTGCTGCACTAATATGCATGGAGAGCTCCACGAACTACTACTTGGGACAGCAAAACCATTTCGCAAAATATACTTAATCTTAGTTTTGATTGCCTCTCTCTTACTTATTGGAAAGCGAGAAGCATGTTGTTTAATTGGCAATACATCTCCGACATTTATGTCAGTCGCTGGTTCACAATCACCTTCAGAAACACTAATAGTCTCAGTATCAGCACGGTCAACATATGACTTAATTATATTGACATGGCAAAACGTGTCTTTCTCCTCCGGTGCAGAGTATGGATTATATAGCCTGTTTCGCCAACCTTACTTTTCACAGAGTATGGACCAGAAAACCGCCCAGTCAGAGCAGACCCGGGGGTAGGAATTAAAATCAGAATTTTCTCACCTGGCAAAAAATTACTCACCCGTTTTTGATCATAGAAACTCTTCATTTTTGTTAAGAGAGTGAAAGAGCTTCCCTAGCAAGATCACATGTTTTTTCGTAAGCAATCCCGCAAACGAGAAACAAAGTCAATCACATTAGTCTTACAGGGACTGATACCATGAAAATTCCTCCTTTAACATTTCATTGGACCTCAAATTTCATAACCGAACACTAATTCTGATGGGCTAAAACCCAACGAATCTTGCCACGCTTCACGCACCGCAAATAAAACAAAAGGTACTGCTTCGTCCCATTCGTTTCCAGTCTTAAGGTAAAATTTACAAAAGAGCAGATTTTAATGTTTGATGTCAACGCTCTAAAGCTCCTTGTGACTCTGGGTGATACACACTTGATACAACATGAGAAACTCTCAATGCTAAGTCAGTTTTTAAACACGTGAGAAAGTTTGAATCCTGGTGTGTTTGAACAATTTTTGGCAATCCAAAAGTTGTAAAGAATTTTGTTAACGCTTTTGTGACAGATTTAGCAGTTATATTCCTTAAAGCAGGGGTGCCCAATTCTGTTCCTGAAGATCTGCCTTCCTGCAGATTTGAGCTCCAACCCTGATCAAACACAACTAAACCAACTGAAAGTATCTGAAGCAGCACTTGGTAATTAAAGACAGCTGTGTTTGATCAAGGTTGCAGCTGAACTCTGTAGGAAGGTAGATCTCCAGGAACAGGATTGGGCACCCCTGCCTTAAAGGAATCGCTTCTGGAAACTGGGTAGCAGTGCACATAACTGTTACTGAATACTGGCAACCAGATTTTACATGAGGAAGAGGACAACACAGTCCACCAAAACTCGTTCAAATGGCTCATCTACAGCAGGTATAGGACAGAGAGAAGCAAGTTGCACAGATTGATTTGGCTTTCCACTCGCCTGACTACGGTGGCCGAGAAAGGTTAACGCGCTGCAATTTAAGAAAGCACATGCAATAACAAAAAACACCAGCAAATTAAGAAACTATCTTCATTAATTTGACAGCACACCTTTTACAAATTCTCACAACACAAACAACGGAAGAAACGCGCTGCAAGTTATTGAAAACACAACGGAAGAAAATGAGCAGCAACTTGGTAAAAACACAAAGGAAATGTTTCAAGATGACCCAAAAACATGACGGACCCAGCTGAGAAACGGACCCGCCGTGACTGTTGTTCAGTGAAGTGATTGATGGTCTTTGAAAGGTGGTCTTTATTATCCTGATTACACGATTCCGTTGTCTTTTGTAAATTATCAGTCTAATTAATGATCAACTGAAATGTTGCATTATTAAATAAATTAACTACATCCGTATCTTAGCTGTGTCCGTCATGTTTTTGGGTCCTCTTGAAACATTTCCTTTGTGTTTTCACCAAGTTGCTGCACATTTTCCTCCG
Organism: Danio albolineatus; assembly: GCA_903798035.1. NCBI lineage: Eukaryota > Metazoa > Chordata > Actinopteri > Cypriniformes > Danionidae > Danio > Danio albolineatus. The sequence continues at coordinate 829,369 of CAIGQQ010034325.1, forward strand.
TCATGTTTTTAATAACTTGCTGCGCATTTTCTTCCGTTGTGTTTTCAATAATTTGCTGCGCGATTTCTTCCGTTGTGTTTTCAATAACTTGCTGCGCGTTTTCTTCCGTTGTTGTGAGAATTTGTAACAGGTGTGCTGTCAAATTGATGAAAATAGTTTCTTATTCTGCTGGTGTTTTTTGTTATTGCATGTGCTTTCTTAAATTGCAGTGAGTTAAGCTCTCTTGTGAGAATTTGTAACAGGTGTGCTGTCAAATTGATGAAGACCGTTTCTTAATTTGCTGGTGTTTTTGGTTATTGCGTGTGCTTTCTTAAATTGCAGCGCGCTAACCTTTTCTCGGCCACCGTACCTGACAGACATGACAGCACTTACAATATTTGGCATGTCCGATTTTAATTCCGTTCAAAAGAAATGCCTAAGCACACAATTATGCACAGTTTTCAGCGCATAAATCAAGTTGTTTTTCACTCAATGGAAAATTAGTCACCAGCACAGCCAGCATAATCTTACCACCAGCGATATCATTGCCCATAATAAAGCTGATTCCCTTTACTGGTAACAATGCACGCACTGCTACCTAAAAACATCCAGATGCCAACTCTGATGCAACCCACACATGATGCAATGGAACTGTTACAAACCCCATTTCAATGCCTTGTACAATCTGGTCTCACACGCAGTGAAGGCACAAAAATTTAAAGTGTCTGCTAAAATAAAAGACAGAGATCCTCCAGTATCACGAAGAATTCATACAGATTTTCTACTACAGTCCCCCTTGTTCAGTGATACAAAAACAAAAAGCTTAAAGCATGGAAAACAAAAAGCATGGATCCGGTTCAGGAATGGAAGAAAAAGGCAGAGTTTGAACATAAACAGAACCTTGAAGCTGCATTGATTCTTGTCGCTCCCATTTTCGTTTTAAGGTATGGCATTCGGACATTACATGTCCTATATTATGGCAGTAACGGCATTGTTTTCGAGACTTGACGTTTGAAGATACCCACACTTTATTCTCAGGAATTTTCTCATTCTCTTGTCCAGACGACACATTCTCACCCGTACACTTAAACACGGTTTTGTGCATTAACGCCTATTCATCCGCTAATACAGCTGCCTGTTGCACAGTGCTGACCTTCTGTTCGTTCAAGTATAAGGCAGTATGTTCAGGAACGCAATTCTTAAACTCCTCTATGAACATAAGCTCTCGCAAAGAATTTAGGTCTGTTACCTTACATCAGGGCTATTCAATTAGTTTGTCATAAGGGGCCAGTTCATGAAAAGCATCCCAAACAAAGGACAGGAGAGGTATGACTTGCAATACAAGTTAGGACACAACTGCATATGTTGCTTTTTTGCTCAAGACACCCATGCTGGCTTTTTCTGCATTAAAATGTTAATATGTTGTATTTGAAACTACATAATATCAGTGTATTGTACAATGTGGCTTTTTTTAACAAACATTCAAATGTTTTATTTCAAAGCACAACAAAAGCAGTGTATTGTTTAAGTAGGCTTCTTACATTCAAACACAGTCATATGTTGTTTTGAACTGCATAACAATTATGGATACAACAATTATAGATGTTGGCTGTACGATTATAGTCTGAAGAATAATCATGGTTTCACGGTTATCATGTCTAATGTATATTTAAGCTTTATATTAGGTAGGCCTAAGTATTTAGATTAACTGTTGTTATCATCTGCGTTCATACATAATAATTTTAATAATAATTCGTCTAACATATTTTTTGTTTGCGTTACACTGACAGCCATGCACAACCTCACTGCTACAGCATGAAATGTGTTCTACTGCGTGCGCCTGGAAAGCTGCAAGCGCATTGCTTCGCTTGCACGCTCTCATTGACATATTCCACATTGGAAATAAACTTGAGCATGGAAAGGACATGATATGTAAACGGCCCGTCACTATAGTTAATTCAGTGTGCGTGCATATTGGCCTCGGCGTACAAGCTCGGAACTTTAAACTAGCGAACAGGTATATGTTTAACTGCAGCAGTTTTGTTCCGTGCAACAGAAACACGTCATTGAGGAGCCTTTACAGTTAATTAACCATGACGAATAAAAGCGCAGTGTAATCGGTGAATCGTTGCATCCCTATAGTAACGACATCAGTGCATTGTACAAAAGGTTTGTTGTTTGTCACACTGCACAATCTGCAATAAACAAAAACACACAATAATGAGAGATACTGTGACAAGTGCTTTAGTACTGGCAGTGTGACTTCTTCATGAATACATGAACGATAAACACAGAAATACTTGAATAAACACAAAAATATACAATTTACCAATGGCAACGAATAGACAATATAAGTAACTGCATTACTCCATAAAGTACTATACATTACCACCGATCAATAACAGCTCTTATTGCATAAACACAGTAACTATTTTAAATCACTATTAATATTTAAATACTTACTAACATTTTGATATATTTTAAACATGTATTAACCCATAATACTCAATCAGATTGTAAACTCCCAGTAAATAAACCTTATATTAAGTCATCTGTATATTATATTTATATTATATCTATGTAATCATGCTAGGCTTCTGTCACTGCGATCCCCATTGACTGTCGTCGGCGGCCTTCACCCGACTCGGCCGCATTTCCCTCGCGAGTACGCTAACGCGGTTATTTTATCCATATAAACATACATATACGACCCTCGAACACATTATTTACACTGTTAAACACATAATAAACATAACATCCGATGCCACATCATCCATCTTACCTGCAATAAACAAAAACACACAATAATGAGAGATACTGTGACAAGTGCTTTAGTACTGGCAGTGTGACTTCAACATGAATGCATGAAACCTCCAGCGGCTCATGTATTGCTCAGTAATCGCCCTCTAGCGTCAGTCGCCAGGACATACAGGTAGAAATGATGGGCATCAACACATTATAACTAACCTAAACTTATAAGAACATTAATACTAAATGATGACTAATCAATGCAAAAATTAACCACTATTAGAAATGAATAAAACAAAGCACTGCCGTAACTCCATACCTCTACACCCGCCCCACTCGCTTAATGTCAGGTGACTCTCACTCTACGCAGCCTTCACCTGCAGCTTGTGCTCTATTGAACAGAATCATGTCACTTCATAACTATAGCGGCCGTTTTTCGACTGAACTAAATGAATTTCTGATGACTTGGTCACACTAAAGGGAGGGCCAGAACAAATTGCCTCGGGGGCCGGGTTCGGCCCGCGGGCCACCAATTGAATAGCCTTGCCTTACATGCTTTTACCCAGCGATCAAATAAAATTCCCTTCTCACGAGAGAAAACAACATAAGTTTGAGATGCAGATTTGAAGCTGTCTGTAATGCTCGGGAACTAGCCCATATGCCTGCAAAAATCTCATTTTTCATAGCATCATGCCGAATGCTCTCCTCAACATGCACAGACCTCCTGTGCCTTACCTGTTAATTTGCATTGAAGCATCAAAGCCCATACCTCGCTTGGCCACTTCAAAGCAGTCGCAATTCATTCAAAAGCTTGGAAATACACTTCAACTTCCCTTCCATGGAAACATGGAACTAGTGCAATATTCTTTACTACATCAAAATGCACTGACGGAATTGCCGTATCAGTTTTTTTTAATCAGATTGAGCAGGATTATTTGAAACTATACTCGCATTAGCTGGAGCAGTAGCTGCATTAACACTACCATTTACGTTAATAGATGTCACAGGAGTTTGTTTTGATAAAGTCTGAGCAGCCTGTAATTCTAACTCTCGCATTCCCACTGTCATATCCGCATCATTTCGATACATTTCAATCTCATGTTTTAAATCACGCTTTCTCACTTGAGCTCTAGTGTTTCAAGAGATCTTGTGTTTCAAGTTGTAATCGCGTTAAACGAAGCTTTTAGCGCCAATCCAAATGAAATTCAGGTGATGCCTGAGAAGAGAGAGGAACTGGTTCAAATTTAGGCAGGGGAAAAGGTGGAATTACCTCATCATTAACCACATTCACTGGTGTAGTCAAATCACCGACCTTTACTTGTGAAGAACTTTCTGCATTCACTAATGATCCAACAGTGTGGGTAACCACTGTCTCTGTTACAGGAAAGACACCTTTGTCAATAAGAAAAGCACTTATACATGCCTTTATCTCCACTTTACACTGTTTTAACAACAGGAATTTCAGTGTTGAGCAATCAAAAATAAATCATTTTTGCAGCACACTTCTAACTCCTTAACACTGGGTTGATCTATGAAATTGTTTAAATCAATAGTTGCCATTTACCAAAAGTAAATATGTGAGTATGTTGTGAGCAAAACAAAGAAACCAAACACCTGGCCCGGCCCTACACCTACCTAACCAGAAAACTAACTAAACTCAGCTAGTCTTCAGAGGGTACCGTTTAAGAGATTGCTCTCTCCCCCGGAATACCGCCAAAAATAACAAACTAAAATAATAAAGAAAAATAATAAAGAGTCAGCCGTAGCCAGAACTGGCGCAAAGCACAGCCTGTTGGCTCACTCTAACTCACCCAGGTGCAAGGCGGAGTCATGCTCAAAGAAAAGAAACATCAATTAATATCAAAAACAATGGCAATAACTACAATATTAATAATAATATTAATAATAATTTTTAAAAATCAACTGTGACAGTCACATAAAATTTAAGACATACAAGGCATTTTTATTTTAAATATCATAATTTACTACAGTCTCTTCATTGTCCCCACATTTTTGCGACTGAAAAACATGTGTATTTTGTTTCTTAGGCTGCATTTACACTGCAGATCTTGATGGTCAAATCTGATTGTGACTGATTTTTTTGCTGACCCACTTACATCATCTTTCAAACATGACTCATATCTGATTGTCTGTATTTACACTGCACATGGCAAAGGTGCAATGACCAGGAAGAAGCAAAAAAAAAAAAAAAAAAAAAAGCAGGCGCTGACTGACAGCTGATAATAAATAAATGCTCTTTTCTCCATTCCTGTATTCTGTTCGCATGGTTTCATTTTTTTTTATTATTCTTTTCGACAAGTTGTTCTACTATAGTTTACGACAGAAAAGTTCTCGTTTGGCCGCCATCTTTTAATTTAGGCCATTTTAATGTCATTTCCATGGCGTGAATTATGCATGCAACAGTATATGCAACAGTTTGTTTATATTGTTAACATGGCGGATGTTGCTCTCTCTCTCTCTCTTGTTAACATGCTAAAATACTTGTGCTACATGCCATTATAAAAGCATTTTTAGTCCTCATGTATATGAGATATAAGGTTTAGGACTGTGCTGAAGTCTGTTCTGAAATGAAATTATCAGTATTGATGTCATTCATTATGGTTTTTCAACTCGCGTTGAAAGGTGAAAATCCGATCTACCTGCTTACACTGCAGACACGAGGGGACAGATCTGATTCATATCAGATACATTTCCAGATATGAACAAGGCCTGAATCTGATTTGAGATAATCGAAAATCAAATGATTTTTTTTTCTGCTTTACATGTACATAGGCCATATCTGTGCCACATGGGGAGAAAATAAGAAAAGAAAAAGGAATTGGGTCGCTTGCCATGCAGTGTGTGTGTGTGTATATATATATATATATATATATATATATATATATATATATATATATAGCTCACCAGAATACAAAGCTAAGCTGAAGATAACAGCAATAAGCCTAATGTGTGTTTGGCTTCTTCATGATCATGATGGTTTCACATCAGTCTACACCATTTCTTTTTTAAATCTTCAATCTCTCTCTTCAGTTCTTTCACTTCTTCACTTTTCTCATCTTTAAAGTGTTGATAAAGTTTCTCCAGTAGTTCATGTTGTTTCTGACGTTCTTCCAGCATCTGCTGAAGCTCCTGAATGTGCTGTTCTTTTCTCTCTCTGAAATCATTCATTTCTTCTGCTTGTTTTCTGGCTTCATCTTCATGTTTCTTCTTTATCTGTTTTATTTCTTCTTCATGTTTCTGT
>CAIGQQ010034325.1:845357-874207 GCA_903798035.1 Danio albolineatus
TATATATATATATATATATATATATATATACACAGTATGTCACAAAAGTGAGTACACCCCTCACATTTCTGCTAATATTTATTTATATCTTTTCACAGAACAACACTGCAGAAGTGACTCTTTGACACAATGAAAAGGAGTCAGTGTAAAGTTAGTTTAGCAGTGTAAATTTAGTGTCCCCACAAAATAACTAAAAACACGGCCAATAATAGCTGAACCCCTGGCAACAAAAGTGAGTACACCCCTTAGAAAAAAATTGAAAAGTTAATATTTTGTGTGGCCACCATCATTTTCCAGCACGGCTTTAATTCTGTTGGACATGGAGTTGACCAGAGCTTCCAAGGGTTTCCACTGGAATCCTCTTCCACTCCTCCATCACAACATCACCAAGGTGGTGGACATTTGACACCTTGTGCTCCTCCACCTTCCTTTTCAGGATGCCCCAGAGGTGTTTTAAGGGGTTTAGGCCTGGAGACATGCTTGACCAGTCCATCACCTTTACCCTGAGTCCCTTTAGCAAGCCAGTGAGGTGTATTTGGGGTCATTATCATGCTGAAACACTGCTTTATGACCCTGTTTCCGGAAGAAAGGGATCATGCTCTGCTTTAGTATGTCACAGTACTTGTCAGAATTCATGTTTCCCTCATTGAATTGTAGCTTCCCAATGCCAGCAGCACTCATGCAGTCCCACATGATGACACTCCCACCACCATGTTTAATGATAGACAAGACACACTTTTGTTTTTGTACTTCTCACCTGGTTGCCACCACACACGCTTGACACTATCTGAACCAAATAGGTTTATCTTGGTCTCATCAGACCACAGGACATGGTACCAGTAATCCTGGTCCTTAGTTTGAATGTCTGCGGCAAATTGTTTGCGAGCTTTCTTGTGCATCTTTAGAAGAGGCTTCCTTTGAGGACAACCATGCAGACCAATTCGGTGCAGTGTGCGGCGTACGGTCTGAGCACTGACAGGCTGACCCCCCATCCCTTCAATACCTGAAGCAATGCTGGAAGCACTTATCCGTCTGTTTTCAAAGACAATCTTTGGATGTGACGCTCAGAACGTGCACTCAGCTTCCTTGGCTGACCATGGCGAGGCGTGTTCTGAGAAGAACCTGTCCTCTTAAAGCATTGAATGGCCTTGGCTGCAGCACAGTTTCAGAGTGTTACTATCTTCTTATAGCCTATGCCATCTTTACGCAAAGTAACAATTTGCTTTTTCAGGTCTTCTGAGAGTTGTTTGTCATGAGATGCCATGTTGAACTTTCAGTGGCCAGGTTGAGTGAGTGGAAAAGCTTTTATACCAAATTTAACTCGCCTTCTATCTGGAAACACCTGAGACAGTGTAAAACTAATGAGTCACATGCCACAGGGGAAGAAAAATGACTAATTGTGCTCAATTTGTACATTTTCACTTAGGGGTGTACTCACTTTTGTTGCCAGGGGTTCAGCTATTATTGGCTGTATTTTTAGTTATTTTGAGGGGACACTAAATTTAGACTGCTAAACAAACTTTACACTGACTACTGTTCATTGTGTTCAAGAGTCACTTCTGCAGTGTTGTCCTATGAAAAGATATAAATAAATATTTGCAGAAATGTGTATATTTATATATACATGTGTGTGTGTGTGTGTGTGTGTGTGTATATACATATATACACTCCACACAGAAATGCCAACTGACCCAGCCGAGGCACATGTATGTATGTATGTATATGTGTATATATACTAGGGCTGTAACGATACGCGATATGAAACCGAAATCGCGACACTAAGATCCACGATCCTGTGTCGCGATGTGATAAGGAAGAATCGCGACACACCCGTGACTAACTTTTCAATCATGTAACGCCTTCCTGCAAAAGTTGAGCTAGTTGAAGAAGAACGTGAGGAAACATGGCAACTAACCCAGAGATTGCGGACCCTCCCTCTTCATATAAGTCAGCAGTATGGCAACATTTCAGCTACCCAGTGGAGATAAAGGATAGCAATTGGCCGTGAGATGGACCGTGCGTTGGATCGACAAGACCCACACAATATGCCGTAAGTGCTTTAGTGACAGGCAACACAACCAACATACAGATGATACGTAAAGTACACACAGAATACGTAAAGAGGCTGTGATAGATTGGAAGATCAGCATATCAAAAGTTCCCGTGACAACAGACAACGAAACATGCTGTCGAAGCGGCCGGTTGTTTTCACCGCATATAAGATGCTTTGCTCACACTGTTAATCTGGCTGCAGAGAGGGATACGGGCGTTCACCAGATGTCCCGACTTTAATATGGGGTTCTCTGAAACTATGAATATTTAACTTTCATTTTATTTAGGCTATTTTATTTAGGCCTACCGAACCAACACAATCTCACGGCAACTTGTGTTTTGGCGCTAAAGCAAATAGCGCGCTTGTTTTGAAGCGCATCACCGCAAAGGTTATTCATTATTCTTTTTTATCTAGTAAATAACTGACCAACCAAAACCACATCACAATTAAGATAAAAATTATACCTAACGAAATTCGTTTCAAAAAGTTATTTTTTTCCAAGAAAAATGTATGAATTATATGTTTGTTTGTGCCTGTCCAACTGTGCGGTGAAACTTTGTTCCGCTCCGGGGAAAATAAGAATTTAATAGTTCACAGCAGAAAGGGCACGGTCCGTGCGGGCTTTCTCCATCTTCTCAATTGTATTGGGCACAGCTAGGTTCAGTTTGGAGGCATTTTGACGCCAGTGTCCATTCCGTGTCAATGAAATGGAAAGTTAGCGACATGTAAAGTGTCATTTTTGTACTCGAACACATCTGTTGTAAGTGAAAAATACTCGACTGTGGTGGAATTGGGCTGTTGCAGCTCACCACGGATACGTTTGTAGGCTCGTAGAATAGCTGTTTTGGAGAAATATGTAAGTCCGGACAGTTCATTATAGCTGTCGGGTGTGGTTACGAGGTCTCCGAAAGAAAAAAAAAAGTATTGAAAGACACTATTTTTTTCGCAGAGATTCTTGGTTACTGCATCAGTGCATTTGTTCCACCTCACATTGTCCCTCCTATATTTTGTGCATCACTAATTGATGGCTGCACCTGTTCGTCTGACTTCTGCGTCAAAATTTTTTTTTACTGCATTGCCCATTTTGGCAGCCTCATTCTTGTGCGCTTTGTATAAATTAGTTGTGTTTCCTCCACATGCTGCCACATTCGTCAGGCAAAGTTTACATCTCTTAAATGTAAGAGAACTTGATTGAAAAAGAATTTTCAACATGCTCGAATCATCTCCACAATGGAGTTTAGTTCTGTTTGTTTTTCAAAAGTATTTCGTTACAAAAAAACAGAAGTGTTATAGCTTTGTCTATTTATTTATTTAATATTTGGCTATTTATATAGTTAATAATTTGCATGGTTAATCTTGTTCTTTGGTGTTCAGTTTATAAAGATTTTTCAAATGAATTGATAATAAATATTGTTTAAAAAAAAAAAAAAATTCCCACCAATCACGAAAAAAAATCGTGATACGAATCGAATCGTGGGTCAAAAATCGTGATACGAACCGAATCGTGGGTTTGGTGTATCATTACAGCCCTAATATATACATATATACACACACAAATACACACACACACACACACATATATATACATATACATAAACTTACATAAATATACACACACACTGCTATTTCTGAATGTGCTGATGCTGGGATCTAAATGATTTGAAGCAAAAATATTTGTTGAACATGTAGTATGTGCCTAAAGTATTCACTCATTTTTGTCATTAGCTAATTTTTGGGCAGATTTGACGTTTAGTGGCTTATGCATCTGAACTCTTCATATATTTATTTTACTCTAAAAGAAATAACAAACTCACATTTTCACAGGAAAGTTATTGCAAAGACAACTCACAAATGTGTGTCTGAGAACTATGTGATTATTATTGTTATTAATTTTTAAAGCCTCAAGCCCCGGTCAGATTACATGATTTTTATTTTCGGTTATGAGAGTCACTATGTCAGATTATGCGAAAAAAATATGTATTTATTTATTTATTTTTGATAAAATCTTGACTTGCCGTGGGTAACAAATGTGCCAGACAACATGTTCCTTCACGATCAGTCATACTGTGATGTCTACGACGAGTGTTATTTCCCAAAACAGTCACAAGTGTTGCTACTGTATAACAATATTTCTTTAGCTCATTTTCAGTTTTTAAAAAAAAATCTTATTTCAACCTCAATAAACAACGATGCTTACAGACAACAAATTTTTAACAGTGGTGTTGCCATGGCTGTGCCGGTGCCTAAAAATAGATGCAGAATTAAATATATATATATGCTTATAGCCTATTCCACGCTGAAGTGCGGGCAAAAATCTTGCACTGACAAAAGTAATGATTATAAGTGTGTTGGAGAAAAAGAAAACATTTTAATTATTTGTTAATAAAAATAGTGCAGCATTATTCTCAGACAATGGCTGAAAAAATTAAGATTGCCGACGCTGCATACATTTGAAGGTTTCTATGGATTTCTTTTCGCCAAGTAGCCAGTTTTATTGTGGTGATGTGCTATATTTTACGGAGGCTGCATGAGACTGCAGAAAGCGCATTTTGTTTATTTTCTTTATTTTACGAATACATAACTTTGGTGTTAATATATGTACATATATTTCCATGGTTATATAGACCAGGTTCTAATAAGTAAGTGCGTAAGTGGGGGCATTATTTTACTATTGTAAAGTGGAGCTTTTTTTTAGCAAATTCATAATGCTCCACTTTTAGTAATTAAATTTCATAGTTATAAAATACATTTAAAGAATATTTTAAAACTTTCATTTTAGGGCTGCCCCCGACTAAAGATATTCTAGTCGACTAACACTCCTGCATTTTAGCAATTAGTCGAATAATCGTTCATTTATGATATTAATATAATAACATGCGTATATACAAGGAAATGTATAGTCCAAGTTGAAGTTTAACACTTCCATATGACAGAAAATGCTAAAGCCAGACTTTTTTGTGCCCCTCGGGCCGGGCTTCGGGCTTATTTTCACGTCTTAGCTAGCGCGCACATCGAGCTTCGGGACGGCTTTATAAAAAAAAACGTCAAAAAAAGTTTAATGACATCTGCCTGCGGTCTGGAAGCGGCAGTGATGCCCTGCCTATAGAGATTTCTAACCACTTGAAACTGTGAAAAACGAAAGAGGAAAGGTCTGGTCAACTTTTCAAATAGTGACAACTTTAAATGATGAGCCAATTGGTTATCCACAAATCCAGCACTGCCCCGCCTCCTTCCCCGCATCATCTCAAAACACAGATGCTTACTGTCAAAGGCTACATTATTTAAGGGCATCATGATGACAATTCGTTTCCTTTTTTATATATTTTTTTTAAATGTAAATGTAATAAAAGCACATCAGCACCCAGGAAAAATCAGACGCTCGAGACATAATCTTCAAAATTATGGCATCTTAAAAAATTGCAAATATATGTCAGAAGATTGTGATATGCTACAACCATTAGTGAAGCATTAATTAAATCCTTACTTTCCACTGACAGAAAATCATCCACCGCACAGTTGAGCAGTAGACGGGCTGAAATAAAAATATATTTGTATATTTTTGCTTGAAAAAAATATATTTTAAAAACAAATTTCGTATAGTTTGTCTATAGTTTAATAAGTTTTGTTGGTCAGTTATCCTCTAGATAAAATAGAAGAACGAATAACATCTGAGGTGAAGTGCTTAAAAAAGTCTGTTAATGCGTCTACAATGCCAAAACAATTGATTATTTGACGTGTCTATTTTGTGTCTGACACATTAAATATTGCATTTTAAAATACTGATTTGTTTACAGAACAAATCAAAGCAGAACATAACAGAGAATCTTCACGCACCTGCAGTGTTTCCAACAGCATAGAAATAAATAAACTAATAGAATAAACTAAATAAAAAGAATAAAATAGATAGTCCTGCACTAGATATTTTACATTTAAATGAAAAACTTAGATTACAAAACGAAAACACTGACTGAATCCTTTTTAAGAAGCGGCATATGCTGTTTGTCCAATCATGTTCTTTTCTTCTGTCAAATAAAAATATCAGGCTACCTCCAATCGATCGCATTAAATATGCATTTATTAATGCTCCGCTGTTAGTATTTTATTATAAAACCCCTGACAACATTTTAACATAAGTCATTAGTTTAAAGTTTATATGACTTTTTCTTTCCTCGCAGTTCATGTATGCAGTTGTAAAAATGTATATTATACAAGAACTATTAATAACTGTAATTTTCTAAATGGAAAAAAGTTGGTTTGTTAGTTGTACACTAAATTATCAGAACTATAGCCTATTTGTTGAGTTTATGACGCAGATCCAAGACAGAGGCGCATCAGCATCAGGTTTGGCAACTCGTCTGTCAAACTGCAATATTATTTGCTTCTTTGGCAAACGTGTTGTTGGCACGTGTGGTTGCACGTGTTACCGTCCCGCGAATTAACAAATATGCTGCACATCAGGGGCTGATCACTCCGAGCGCACCTTCCAGTTCCAAAAGCACGGGGCGCACCGCACTGCCTTTATGTTGACAAGAAAAAAAAGAAGCGCGGTGCGCTTTATGTCATTAGGAAACGAGTGAAACAGCTGACCCGTAATGTGCGCGAGTGTTAAAGTCATACAGCTCTAGATAACTTGAAACAGCCACCACAGGTCTCTCCTCCATCATTAAAGGTTATCCGTAAAAAAAAAACAAACAAAAAAACTTCAATCATTTCTCTAAATCATTCTGATAAAAAAAGAAAACGAAAAATATCAGCTCTCTATTAAATACAAATCTGCTCTATTTTAATAGCTGTTTAGGCTAATATGTTTGGCGGAAAGAAAACGGGTTTCATGTCGGACTCGGGCCAAAAATTTTGATAAGCTGTCGGACACGGGCCGGGCTACAGCCTGTGCGTCTCGGGCCAGGGTCGGGCTTAGATTTAAGGCCCGTGCAGGGCTCTACTGCGCAGCCCTTGATTGCGTAATTCCAAGTGATTTTTTTTTTCTTCACGCGACTAACCGACTAATGAAAATGTATTCGACCAAGCCCTCTTCATATCGACTAAAGTTTAGTCGACTATTTGGGGGCAGCCCTATTTTTATTTATTTAGGATTATTTATTGTACCAAAAGTAATTTCAAAGGTACATCACATGTTTGTAAACTTTTAAACTGCTTAATTTGTGTGTATAAACGCTTGATGCAGAACTCTTATTTAGGCCTGCTAAATGCATCATGCAATTTGAAATACATATTTTCTCTTTTTTTCTGCAAGCTGTATGTAAACATTTGACTTAAAATGACTTAGTTACTAAACTTAAAATTGGCAGAGTGTGTGTCACGAATAAAGTGTTTATTAAATATAAATCAGGTGTCTATTGTAGCATTCATTTAGATATGCGAATGGTGCATTCAAAGCTTCAGAAAATGGCTCATAAAAAAGGACAAGGACATAAATGTTTTTTACAAGTCACAATCAAAAATGACAATAAAATGAGTGGTGTAGTGGAGGGCATACGCAGGCAACCCGTGAGAACGGGTTGATGCAGGTACGGTATACCACTTATTTATCAGGTGGCTTTGAGTAAACTCACTTCTAAATCCCCTCTGCCATTCATCACTCAGTAGTGTCCTGCAGTAGCCAAAATCATGACAGTCTACCACATCCAGTCATCTGTGAATAAATGTCACAGTGCTGGTGCAGTCAATACTGTGGCGCTGGCTTGCATTGAATATATTCATTGATTGCACCTGTGCCCGCTCTGTCACCCGAGTAATTTTGAATCAGTACATAATAATAAAAACAATACCTTACAAATAAAAAGTAGTAGGTTTAAAGATCAGAAATTTCTCAAACTAGTGAACCCCCTGTAAACCTTTCAGTCCAAGGATCTAGTAAATGAAAGCATTCAAATAAGTCTCAGATACAGAGAAATAGTTTAGATTGTGTGTGCTATCAGAAAATAAGGATCCTGTGAATGATCGAGGGGCACGCATGAGTTACAGTCCAGTTTGTAGGGCTCACCCAGTTTTTCTGATGCACACACAGAGTTTCTTTTCTGGCTACGCTACTGCTTTTTAATATTAAGATATTTTCTTTGAGCTCTAAATGTAAATTTTCCTGCCATGGGTTTTTTAATAAACAATCTCTCGTCTGAACTTGCCTTAAGAGAGATGGAGAAATGAAAGCACACCAACAGCGTCAAGAAAAAATCAGATGCTCAAGACATAACCTTTAAAATAATGACATATTCAAAATTACCAAATATATAACAGATTTGTGATACAATCACAGGGAAGCATTTATTAAATCCTTATTTTCCTCAGAGTGAAACAAATCATCCACCCGTGTAGTTAGTGAAGGGGTACAAACAAAATATATTTTTGTTATGAATTTCCTTTGCTATAATTTTTTACTTAATTTTAATGTATTTTGTTGATCAGTTATCAATAAACAAGAATAATGAATAACATCTGAGCTGATGCGCTACAAAACAAGTCTACTGTGCCCAAAAACACAAATTGCCGTGAGATTGTGTTGGTTTGGTAAATAAATGAAAAATCTAGCCTAAATAAAATGAAAGTGAAATACAGTGTCAGATAAGCCCATGTTTAACTGTTTTCACTATTAATGACAAATACCTCAGAAGAACGAACTCTGTTGGAAGGAGAGAGAACTCAAACTCAGTGTGAGACTGGAGATATAAATATATTGTTTAAAACACCTTAATATTTTAGAAAAGGTTATTAAAATTTGCATAACTAATGATTGATCTTATCCACCCGTGACCAACCCATAAGTAAATATGCAGCCTATTTTTTGATTACCTGACCGATGCATTAAGGCAAGGCAAGTTTATTTATATAGCACATTTCATACACAGTGGCAATTCAAAGTGCTTTACATAAATAGGAATAAAATTTAAGTATAAGAAAATAAAAACAAATAATAAAAAACAGATTAAAATGAGTTAAGACAAGTTATAAAAGAATGAAAAGAATAGAAAGACACAATAGTGCGATCTGTCGGACGTAACACAGTGCTCATTCAGTAAAGGCACAGCTAAACAGATGTGTTTTCAGTCTTGATTTGAATGTGCCTAATGTTGGAGCACATCTGATCATTTCTGGAAGCTGATTCCAGCAGCGAGGGGCGTAATAGCTGAAAGCAGATTCACCCTGCTTTGACTGAACTCTTGGAATTTCTAGTTTATATGATCCTAAAGATCTGAGTGATCTGTTAGGCTTGTATTCAGTCAGCATATCTGTAATGTATTGGGGTCCTAGGCCATTTAGTGATTTATAGACAAGTAATAATACTTTAAAATCTATTCTGAATGTAACTGGGAGCCAGTGTAAAGACCTGAGGACAGGTGTAATGTGCTCTGATTTCCTGGTTCTGGTCAGAATCCTGGCCGCAGCGTTCTGGATGAGCTGCAACTGTCTGACTGTCTTTTTGGGAAGGCCAGAGAGAAGTCCATTACAGTAATCCACCCTGCTGCTGATAAAAGCATGAACAAGTTTCTCTAAGTCTTCACTGGAAACAAAGCATCTAATTCTTGCAATGTTTTTGAGATGATAGTATGCTGATTTAGTTACTGCTTTGACATGACTGTTGAAACTCAGATCTGACTCCAGAGTCACACCAAGATTCTTGATCTTATTTTTTGTTGTTTGACCCTTAGAGCCAAGGTACGCATTCACCTTGAGAACCTCATCTCTGTTCCTAAATGTAATGACCTCAGTTTTCTCTTTATTTAACTGAAGGAAGTTTTGGCACATCCAATTGTTAATGTCATCAATGCATTGGCAGAGGGTGTCAATGGGGCTGTAGTCATTAGGCAGTAAGGCTATGTAGATCTGAGTGTCATCAGCATAGCTGTGGTAGGAGATTTGGTTCTTTCTCATTATTTGGCTCAGAGGGAGCATATAAAGGTTAAACAGGAGAGGTGCCAGAATTGAGCCTTGTGGGACTCCACATGTCATGGGTGTCCACCTCGACCTATGGTCACCTATACTGACATAGTAACCTCTCCCTTCAAGGTACGATCCGAACCATTTGAGGACCGTCCCAGACAGCCCAACCCAGTTTTCCAGCCTATCCAGAAGTGTGCTGTGATCGACAGTGTCAAATGCAGCACTGAGATCCAGCAATACCAGCACTGTTAGTTTGCCTGAATCTGTATTTAGGCGGATATCATTGATTATCTTTATAAGGGCGCTCTCTGTACTGTAATGTGCTCTGAAACCAGATTGAAAATGGTCTAAACACCCCTTCAAGCTTAAGAACCTGTTAATCTGGTTAAAAACAACTTTTTCAATGATTTTGCCAATGAAAGGGAGATTTGAGATTGGCCTGTAGTTGCTCAGTAGGGTGTTATCCAGGTTGCTCTTTTTCAAGAGGGGTTTAACTACTGCAGTTTTAAGTGAGTTTGGAAAAATCCCTGAGAGAAGTGAAGCATTCACCACTTTCAGAAGATCCATTTCTAGACAGTTAAACACAGTTTTAAAGAATGATGTGGGCAGCGTGTCAAGATCGCAGGTTGATGTTCTCATCATTTGCACAATCTCTTCTAAGATTTTACCATCAATTTCCATGAAATCAGACATAATGTCTGATTTCTTAAGTTGTGATTGAGCTTGTCTGACGTCGACACAGTTTGGCTGATTGGATGAGCTGATTGCCTTTCTGATATTATTGATCTTATTGGTAAAGAAATGAGCAAACTCATTACATTTGCTTTCAAAGAGTAGTTCACTAGGAATCCTACTGGGGGGGTTTGTGAGTCTCTCTACCGTTGCAAAGAGGGTACGGGTGTGATCTATATTGCTGTTTATAAGGCTTGAAAAGAAAGTCTGCCTAGCAGTGTTTAGTTCCACATTAAAAGCATGGAGACTGTCTTTATAGATATTGTAATGGACTACTAGTTTCGTCTTCCTCCACATACGCTCAGCTTTTCTGCATTGTCTTTTCATCATCTTTACCGATGTTGACCTTGTCCAAGGTCCTTTCTGTCTGCCAGTTCTCTTCCTGACTTTAACAGGAGCAATATCATCTATGACATTCCTAACTTTAGAGTTAAACAAATCAAGGAGAGAATGGACAGAGTCTGCAGATATGCTTGGTTTTAGTGATATGGCCTTCATAAACTGCTCACTAGTGTTCTCATTTATGCATCTCTTTCTGACAGAGACAGATCTGTCTTCAATGGCTGGAGTGATCAATACGTCAAAGAAGATACAGAAATGATCAGATAGTGCCACATCCTTAACAACAGTCGATGAAATGTGTAAACCCTTAGTTATAAGTAGATCAAGAGTGTGTCCACGATTGTGTGTGGGTCCTTGAACATGCTGAGTCAGATCAAACGTGTTAAAAACAGTCATAAGTTCTTTTGTTGCATTGACTTCTGGATTATCAATGTGAATATTAAAATCCCCAGCAATAGTAAAACAGTCAAATTCAGAGGTTACTATTGATAACAGCTCTGTAAAACAGCAGCACCCACTGATTAACAGCAGCACCCACTGATATAACAGAAAACTAGGATCACACGGAATCTGCGCGTGCAGAATTCCGCAGATTTTTAGGCCATCATTGATTGTTTATTTACTGGTGTAAATGTTTGTAAACTTATATTTATTCAGTTTTTTAATTAATTTCAGTAATAATATTAATATGAAAATATTCATCTGATTTATTTACAATACAGTTTGTAAAGTACTATTTTCTGTCTTTTAGTAGAGATTGTATATGAGAGACTTGCTTTGTTTACCAAATAAAGTGGATCTAATTGGATTCACATTGTAACATTAAATAAAAGCTAAAAAAGTATTACTTTTTATTTCATATATTAAGATTTTAGTTGTGATATACTCCCAAAATCATTCCGCAGATTTTTAAACAAAATACTCCGCAGAAATAGCAAAAAATGTCTGCAGATTCCGTCTGGCCCTGACGAGAAATGATGAGCTCCTATTACACAGTGTCATCCACATGACAGAACTCATCATAAAGATGGGGGAAAAACAAAACATGCTAGACTTTCTGCAATGTTATCGTGAAGCGTCACAGACACGGTATTGGTTGTAGTGAACTATACCACATTACACGAGAAGAAACGATTTAATCTTATCACGATGCTCATTTGTCGTTTATGAATCCTCATGACACCCTACATCAAAGAAATCATGCTGAAATCATGACAAAATTGTGTGATCTGGCCGGGGGTTCAGTTATGATAATACTTTATTATTATTATTATTGTTTGATTTTAAAAGTTTAAATGAGGTTTTAGAGAATAAGTGTTTGTTTTGTAAATACTGAATGTCTGATTTCATGCCTAGCATTGAGGATTCTTCTGTTGGGGAAAAAGGTGTCAGAAAACAGTCGAGTGGGAAACTTAATCTTAAATACAGATGTATTTGAAAATGAAAATCCTTCAAGTAACACAAAGCACCAATGCAGGCTGGAAGGTGGAGGAGAATTAAGGAAAAGTTATGTGGCTGTCATCAACAATTCTCAGCTACTCCAAAGACTTCTGTCAGATGATGAGATAACGGAGGCCATAAAAGAGTGTATAAACCTGTCTTCTCCAGGACCACATGTGTTCATACTTGTGCTGCAACATAATGAGTTCAGTGAGGAGGACATGCGAAGAGTCAAATATGTGCTCAGACAATTCAGCAAAGAGGCTATGGAGCGAACCATCATGGTCATGACTGATGAAGAGATTCACAGTACAGTAGCAACACCTGCAAATTTAAATGTGTTTATTAAACAGTTAACTGAAAAGTGTGGAGGAAGATGTCTACATATCAAGGATAAAAAGAAAATCCGATCTAAGATCTTCAAAAATATAAAGAAAATAATGAAGAGAAAATATTTCAATGAGACAGAAATGCAAAAGAGTCACCCAACAATGGACACAGATGACAATGAATCTGCGGATTCTGATCTCTCAGAAGACGATGACAATTCTGAGAGCCGCAGAAAGGAAAAAAGCAGCTCCATGTTGTCAAAGATCACAACTTTTTGTAAGTCTGCATTAAATTTAAAAAGTTTAAAAATATTAAATAAGCCTAAACAATACATATTGATTCATTATAATGTAGTGAAATGTATTTTACTATTTGTAAATGGTCAGAAATGCAATCTCATTTTATTTTTGTCTGCTTTTTTTTTCTTTATATAGTTGCAGGGCAAAGAAGAGACCAAAGTCCTGATGGCAATCGTCCAAACAGTAAGTCAAAAACACCCTGCAGAGTCAAAACCTAAGAAATGTCTGTTTTAAATTAAGAGTAGCATTAATTTTGGGTGAAACACAAGCAAACACACAGTATCAACAAGTGAGGGACAAAATACCAAGACTAACTAAATGCAATAGAGTGTTTTTATTTACAAAGATAGTGATAATGATTGCAATATATATATATATATATATAAAGAACAATAAATATTTACAGGAATATATTGAAAATTACAGACAACAAACAGGACACAAAATGTTTGAACAGATAGATGGGAGAGTTGGAGAAATGAGATGCGGGCGGCGTCCAAACAATAGAAATAAATAAAACAAAACAATCTATTCTATTGGCCCAACCTCTACCCTAACTATCCAAAAGAATAATATATCAGTATAGAAAAGAAAATCTTCGCGCACTGCCTAACCTACACTAATATAAGAGAAAAACAAAAGTACAGTGGGTGTAGCACGCAGCTACGAAACTGTTACACACTGAAAATGGATCGCAAATTCACTGACACACAACACTGAAAATTCAAGTGTTCACGGCCTCGCGAATCGCGTTCTGTTTTATGCCACTGTGGCAGCGGCTGGATTGAAGACTGTGTGATGATGTCAGAGGGGACATGGCAAACAGCTGGTCATCGGTAGCCAATCGGAGCCACTGTATAGATGGAAGTGGGAGAAGAGAGGGGTGAGAGAGCACGTGCGGGAGAGAGAGGGAGCGAAAGAGAAACTAGCAAAAGGAAAAAAAAGTATAATAATAATAATCACACAACACAGGAATGTAACATTATTTCAATAATAGGGTTGCCAAGCAGTTGAACCTTTGATCTAATTGTTTACACAAAGTGATAATTCATTAACACGAAACCTTTTTTCTAGCAGCATGATTCTCATCCCAGCCAGCAATGACGTGGGGCCCAGATGGGTTAACTACGGGTTCCATGGGAACCATGAGGGCATGGGCTTTAGCTGGGTGAAATCAGCGGGTCTCATGTAGGTTTTGTTGTATGAGTCCCACATAGGAAGCCCACATGAGCTGATTACAAGGGCCCCAGAAGAGACAGGCACGGGCCAAGAGGGCAAGGGTTTGATCTGGGAATGCACAAATGGGTCCTGCATGACACATTTATGGGCCAAGTGGGCATGGGTTTGATCTGGGAAAGCACATACTGTATCAGTCTTGAATGGCATATTTATTGGCCGAGTGGGCATGGGTTTGAACTGGAAATGCACATATGCATATATAATTTTTGTTGTTCAATTTAATCTATTTCTTGCAGTTCAGAGCATCAAGTGTCTTGTCTTTATCTTCCTTTTTCATTTTTCTTAGATTGTTTCCTTTAACCATTTGGCATTGTTGGGCTTAAATAGGCCTTGCCTGAATTGCCCAGTTAGGACCAACATAAGATGCTTACAGAGCCCACTTCAAGCCCATATGGGCATTCACGGCTGAATCCTGGAGCAAGCCCACTTTAAACCCCTTTAGGCAGGTGGGGCCCAAATGGGTCTAACATGAATTACCCATTTAAGACCCTTTACAGACCCCCCTAAAAGCCCATCTGGTCAATCACGGCTGGCCCCAAAGTGGATTCCTCATCTGGGCCCCACATGTCATTGCTGGCTGGTTATGTGTTTGGGTGGGCTGGGCGGTTTAACCTTTTAGCGTGTCATTTTACCACCCATTAGTTAGAAACCAGGAATACTAATTTTGAATGCAATACAATGACTAATCATTATGTTAAAATAAATCAACAGGCATCATTATTTATATATTTCTAAAATTTTCAGTGTCAAAGCTGAATGTGTTGGTGTGTGGGAGTGACAGCTCGCTGAAATCTTCCATCTCAGAGCTGATTCTGCAACACACACACAGAAGATCAGAGAGTGTGAGGACAGACGTGGATCTTCATGGTCGTCTGATCAATGTGCAGGAGCTTCCAGCTCTGTTCAACACTGGGCTCTCAGAGGATGAAGTGATGCGTCAGGCTCTCCGCTGTGTGGCTCTCTGTGATCCTGGAGTTCATGCTTTCCTCTTTACTGTTCCTGTTGGTCCACTCACTATGGACAACAAAGCAGAAATGGAGAAGATCCAGAAGATATTTGACTGCAGAGACCAATTCATGGTCATTTTTACATCAGAAATGACTGTTTTAAAACCTGTGATGGACTTTGTGAAGGCCACAGTTCACTCTTACAGTTTCTGGGGGCGCCGATACAGAGTGTTAGGTTTAAAAGAAACTCAAAACTCAAAACAGATCCCAGAACTGCTTGATTATATAGAGAAGATGAAGACTGAACCATATTCATTTCAGATGTATGTAAAAGCTCAAGAGAAAAGGGTCAGATGTGAAACAGAGGAAAAATATAAAGAAGAACTAAAGAGAATGGAGAGTGAAATCAAAGTATTAAGAGGTGAGTGTATTTATTTCTCACAGTGTTTGGTTTTTACTCTAATATTAATTGTTTTTTTTAAACATTGTTTATTGTTATTTTTTTCCAAGTTAAACACAAAGTACAACAAAATACAGAATAATCAAAATAGATCTTTCATCCCCACATATAAAGTCAGATTCTAAGCATTCTGTCCTGTTAATCCCAAGTAAGAAATGAAGCTGCCCCAATATTTGACAAATAAGTCTTGCTGCTTTTTCAAACAGAACGAAACTTTTTCCAAAGGCATATAAGACGACACCTCTTTAATCCACATGGAAGTAGAAGGTGGTTTAGAATCCTTCCATCTCAAAGTTAAACATTTAATGGCTGCTATAGGGCTAGTCTGACAAATCTCAGATTACTGCAATGCTGATCAAGTAATGTAGTATCTCCTAAGAGGGTAAGTCTAGGCTGTCTAGGCACATTAGTACCTACAACTATGGCAATAACCTCTAGGACCTCCTTCCAATATTCTTCTAACTCAGGGCAAGACCACAGCATGTGTAGGAGAGTCCCTCTATCTGCTTTACATCTAGGGCAAGACTCTGAATAGGAGCTTTTAAAGCAGTGCAATCTAACTGGAGTATAGTAAACTCTTTGTATCATATTAAATTGGATGAGCTTATGGCGACTATTGATAGAGAAAGTTTAGGCTTTCTCACATATTGTTTCCCATTCATCATCTGTGAATGAGCACTCCAAGTCTTTTTCCCAGTTAGATTTTACGTCGCAAATATTACCAGCCATCAGCTGTCACAACTTAGTATAGATAAAAGAGATGAGACCCTTAGGGCATTTTTTCTCTGAAAAAATAGCCTCAAGAGGTGAAAGGGAAAGTGTAGATAAATGACCCCCTTGTTGGGTCTGAATATAGTGTCTGACTTGAAGGTATTTAAAAAACATTTTAGAAGGGAGGGCAATTTTTTGTTGTAGCTGCTCGAATGACATGAGTGTATCCTCCTCATTAAATTTGTCAAAGGTTTGGATGCCTTGATCATACCACTGTTTGGCTATGCCATCTTTAAAAACAGGGGGTAGAAAAGGATTGTGATAATGCAGTGGATCTGAATATAGTCTGTTTGCATTTCATCTTTTTCCTGAGGTCTGCAATAATTTTAGAGGTACCAACAATTAGTGGATTAGAGGTCAATTTTTTCAAACTGTTTATAGAAACAAAAGGTATTGCAGTGAGAGTTATACCCTGCATTTGGGCCTCTTCTTATTGTTGCCAAGCAGGAGGAGAGGTACATTTTGATTGCCAGATCCAGACAATGCGCAGTTGAGCTGCACAGTAATATAAATAGAAGTTAGGCAGTTTGAGTCCAACATTCTGAAAAGGCATAAACAGTGAATTTAATTTTACCCAAGGAACTTTCCCTTTCCATAGGAACTTAGAGATATTTCAATGAAGATCCTTAAAAAAGATTTTGGTAACATAGGGGGGAGTGCTTGGAACAAATATAAAAATTTTGGTAACACAGTCATTTTTATAGAATTTATCCGGCCAATTAATGAAATAGGAAGAGATTTCCATCGATCTAATTCTTTTTCTACACTTTTGAGCAGGGGAACATAGTTCAAACTATATAATTGAGACAAATCTCTAGGTATTTGTAATCCCAAATATGGAATTTTATCTGTGTTCCAGATAAAAGGGAAATTTTTAAGGTGCAATTGCTTAGCCGCTGTATTTGGAGGCATAGAGATACTCTTATTCAGATATGCTCCCATACTCTTGTAATAAGGTTGACAAGGCTGGTATGGAGGAATCTACATTGGTCAAATATATCATAATATCGTCCGCATATGAAGAGATTACGTGTTTAGATTGAAGGCTTGTAAAACTACTGATAGTGTCATGTGAGCGTATTGCAATAGCTAGAGGTTCTAGAGCAAGCGAAAATAAAAGAGTAGACAGTGGGCAGCCCTGCCTTGTACCCCGCTCCTAAGAAAATTGTGCCGAAGTCTTGTTATTGGTCTGAATCACTGCTGTTGGATGATTATAAAGCATTTTGACCATATTAAGAAATTTAGGACCAAAGTTCATCTTTTGAAGGACTGTAAACAAATAGGGCCATTCAACACGATCAAAAGCCTTTTCGGCATCTAAAGATAAAGCAATAACAGGCAAGTCAACTTGAGAGGCCGAAAAAATTATATTCAAAAGTCTCTGAACATTGTCAAAGAGACAGCGATTTTGAATAAATCCTGTTTGATCCATGTGTATCAATTGTGAGATAATTTTCTCCAGTCTTAAAGCAATAATTTTGGCAAAGATCTTGTAGTCTGAATTAAGTAATGAGATCGGCCTGTAGGAACCCCATAAACGAGGATCTTTACCAGGCTTAAGTAAAAGAGTTATCATAGCCTGTTTGAGAGTGTTGGGTAAGCATCGAGTCTCTATAGCCTGTAGATACATATCATTTAATGGTTTGATCAATTTAGGTAAGAAAGCCTTTAAAAAGTCCATGGAGAAACCATCCATACCAGTTGATTTGCCAACAGCTACGCAAGATATTGTCTCTTGTATTTCAATTTCAGTTTTGTCCCTCTCCAAACAGTCCCTGCATTCCTCTGTAAGTGAAGGTATCTCAAGTCTGTCTAGGAAAGAGTGTATTTTTACCATATCTGTATGCTGTGAGGTATACAACAGCTTATAGAACCGCATAAATTCTTGATTAATAAGATTAGGGTCTCTGATAACAGTGTTATCCACTTGACGAATTGCATTAATAGACCTCACTACGTCATCTTTTCTTATTTGCCAGGCTAATAATCTGCCAATTTTGTCCCCATGTTCATAATATCGTTGTTTGGTTCTGAGGAGGGTACACTCTGCTTCTTTAGTGGACAGCATATCATATTCAAGCTGCAATGAATTCAGTTTATGTAGAATACTTTCATCTCCACATACAGAATAGTCCTGTTCCAATGTTTCAATACCTTTAGAGAGTACATTAAGTTGATTTTGATATATTTTCTTTTTTCTGGATGAGTATGCTATAATTATTCCCCTCATATAAGCTTTAAGTGATTCCCAAATCATATCTGAAGTGGCAGAACCAGTATTAAAATTCAAGAAACTTTCTGTTATTGTTTAAAAAGTCTGTAAAATCAAGGTCATTAAGGAGATAATTACTAAACCGCCATCTTCTAATATATAGTTTGGTTGTAGGGGTATAAATTGTGAGAACTATAGGGGAATGGTCAGATAGAGTTCGTGGGAGGTATTCGCATGATTCAACTAAATGTTCTTGTCTTATGTAAAAGAAAACGGTCAATTCTAGAGAAACTCTTATGGGGTCGAGAGTAAAAAGAAAAATCCTTTTGCTTATTATGCAAAGCTCTCCAAATGTCTAACAGTTCTAATTCAGCCATTATATTTTTCACAATTCTTGCTGATAGGGTTAAGACAAAACCTTTGGTAGGTGATCTGTCTGCTGAATCTAAAACCAAATTAAAATCACCTCCAATGATTGTACAGGGTAAAAACAGTTTAAGATGAAAATTATGAAAGAACTGAGGGTCATCTTGATTAGGAGCGTAAACATTTGCTATTGTAACATTCTCAGAGGCAATATATCATTTAAGGATAATATATCTTCCATAGTTATCTTTAACCATGTTTTCAAGAACAAAAGGCACTCTGCGATTGATCAGAATGGCAACTCCTCTTGAATGAGAGCTATATGATGAAAAAAATATTTGTCCAGACCATTGACGTAATAGCTTACAATGATCATCCTCAGTCAGATGGGTCTCTTTTATAAGAGCAATGTCTATCTTATTGTTTCTAAGAAACAACATAATTTTTTTTCGTTTTAAATTATTATTAATCCCATTAACATTCCAGGACAGATACTTATATTTATCTTTGTCAATTATCTTTAAAAAAAAAAAAGAAAAACAGAAAGAGTGGCATTAACCCCCCTCCCCGACCCCCACCAACCCACAAACATAACACTTTCCCCATAAACAAGTACTATATCTAAAGCACTCGCGTAACGTTGTATACAGAACGTGCACAACTTCAAGCTAAGGCATCCCAACTGTATAAAGGAGAATAGTTAGCGCAGATAACGTCATCTACCGAACAGAACAGTAGAACTAAGGTTTAAGGGCACTTTTGACTTAATATCAAAATAAACTAGGTCTACAGAGTAGATTTAACCAATTGTAGAACAACAAGGTTTCAGCAATGGCTGCATTTCAGCACTCAAAGTCTTGTCACTATTTTGTCAGTTTTTAATGTCAGTATTTTTGTCAGACATTATTCATAATGTATCTACAGACTCACTCCGAACTCGTTGACAACAATAGTGTTGGATGATGGGCTTTTAGATAAGCCTCCGCGGCATCTTTTAAGCTGAAAGAGCGTGCACCCTCAGGAAGAACCACTCTCAGAGTAGCTGGATACTGCATACTGTAGGAGATGTTGTGGTCGCGGAGTTGCCCTCTAACAGAGGCAAACGCCTGTTTCTTCTTGTATAGGGTTGTTGACATATCTCGGAAGATTATGATTTTAGAGTTTCCATATGTCAGATCTTTTTTCTCCCGTGCAGCATTCAATATCGTGACTGTATCTCTGAAACGGAGCAGCCTAATTACTATGGCTTGCGGTCTTTCGTGTTCCGACGGTCGGCGCTGGAGAGTACGGTGAGCTTGCTCAACTTCAAAGGGACGCTCTTGATCCACACCGATGATTTTAGGGAGCCATTCTTCCACAAATGAAACTGCATCTCGCCCTTCAACTCCTTCAGGAAAGCCAACAAGGTGCAAATTGTTGCGCCTAGAGCGGTTTTCAAGATCATCAATCTTATCTTTCAGAGTGAGTATTTCGTACTCCGTATGTTTTTTTAACCTCATCGATGTCCGTGCGCACATTAATAACGGCTTCTTCAAATCCGTCCTGACGCGATTCCAACTCACTCAGCTTTAGTCTTGTTTCCTGAAGGTCACTGTGTACTTTATCAACAGAGTCACGAATTTCGCACATACGTCCGTCGATCATTGCTTGAAGTTTTGCAAGTCCTTTCTCCAGTTCTGCCTGGAACCACTGAGGCGGCGATGACGGGCTAGCCTTAAAAGCTAATGCCGAGGAGTCTTCAGTTGTTGTTTCCTTCTTGTTCTCGAATATTTTCTTAGGAGGCATCATCAAAAGTTGCCCAAAGATGTCAGTCCAGTTCGGAAAGAGAAAAAAATTAATAAATCCGCGCTTTACTCAGAATAATGCATTAAAAAGGGCTTTAGTGTGGGAGCGATGCTTCTCACGTCTTACTCTCTGGCGGCCATAACCGGAAGCCCCCCTCTAATAAGGTAAGGTAAGGTAAAATTCATAAATTCCTATAGCGCTTTTACAATCTAGTTGTCACTCTCATATAAGCTGGATTGTGCCAGAGATATGATCATATTAGTCTAATTTTGTCATCATTGCATTGGCTCCCTGTTAAACATAATATAATTTTTAAAATATTATTGACTTCCTACAAAGCCCTGAACGGCTTAGCTCCCCAGTATTTGAGGGAGCTCCTGGTTTATTATAGCCCATCACGTCCTCTACGATATATTCAAATTGACTGTAGGCGGTAGATCTTTCTCATATCTGGCACCTAAAGTCTGGAACAGCCTTCTAGTTTGAAAGCAGACACACTCTGTCAGTTTAAAACTAGACTAAAGACACAACTCTCTGCATTAGCATACACATAAAACAAACAAACACCAGAACAGGGAACATTTCCCAAAAAAGACACTGAGAATGTTTTTTATAAATCACTAATAATCATAAAATTACTTTGATCCAGTCTGTATCCAGAGAAGAGGGATCTTTCAGTTAATCTTTATTTCTAGTGCTTTATATAATGTGGATTGTGTCAAAGCAGTCTAACACAGATGAAGAAAAGAGAGTAAAAGCCATAATATTTCAAATTGTTAAATTGAAACTGCTTTCGTTTAGTATACATGTCGGTATCAAAGTTCAGTTCAATTTATTGTAAATGTCCCTGCTGAAAAACCCAAACACTGAAGAGCAAATCTTATGATTTAGCAGCTCCACTAGTTCCAAACCAAGCAAGCCACGGGTGTGGAACCAACTGACGAAAGTGAAGGAAAAAAAATCTTATAAGTCATAACTTTGCCATAATATCATTGATAATAATATATAATATGCATTTAAAATTTGTGTTTTAGGTGCTGAATGTGAAACAAGTGATCCAGAGTGTCTGAGGATTGTGCTGATCGGGAGGACAGGTAGTGGAAAGAGCGCAACAGGAAACACTATTTTAGGAAGAGAGGAGTTTCTCAGCCAATTAAGGCCAGTTTCTGTGACGACTGTTTGTAAAAAAGGAGTTGGAGAAGTTGATGGTCGATCAGTAGCTGTTGTTGATACTCCAGGACTCTTTGACACGACACTGACAAAAAAACTTGTGGTGGAAGAAATAGTGAAGTGTGTTTCACTGTCAGCTCCTGGACCTCATGTGTTTGTCATCGTGTTGTGTTTGGGAAGATTCACCAAAGAGGAGGCAGACACTATAGACCTGATCAAGAAGATATTTGGATTAAAATCTGCTCAGTTCAGCATCGTTCTGTTCACCAGAGGAGATGAATTTAAGGATGAATCTATAGAGGATTATGTGAGCAAATATAACTGTGCAGAGCTCCAGAAACTGATCAGAGATTGTGGAAACAGATTCCTGGCTTTCAATAACAATGAAAAACAAGACAAAACTCAAGTGATTGAGCTGTTGAAGATGATTGAAGAGGTGAAGAGTAATAATCAGAGTGGATACTTCACCAACAGCATGTTTGAAGAGGCAGAGATGTCCATTAAGAGGAAGATGG
Source organism: Danio albolineatus (assembly GCA_903798035.1). Taxonomy (NCBI): domain Eukaryota; kingdom Metazoa; phylum Chordata; class Actinopteri; order Cypriniformes; family Danionidae; genus Danio; species Danio albolineatus. Next base: position 867,915 of record CAIGQQ010034325.1, read on the forward strand.
AGGAAATCATGAAAGAGAGAGAAAGAGAGATTCAGAAACAGAGAGACGAGTTACAAGCCAAATATGAGACTGAGATGGAGAACATGATGAAGAGGATTGAGGAAGAGAAACAAAGAGCAGAAAAGGAGAGAAGGAAAATGGAGAATCAACTAAAAGAAAAAGAGGAAAACCTCAGAAAAGAGTTTGAAGAGAAGGAGAAAACAGATCAGAAGCAGCGAGAGACTGAAAACCAGAAACGATTAGAAGAGGAAAAACAGAAAAAAGAAGCGTATGATCGAGAAATTGAGGAGATGAAGAGAGAGATTAAAAACCAGAGATCACAGTATAAACAACAGCAGAAAAAAAGAGAAGAAGAAGATAGAAAGAGAGAAGAGAAATACAGACAAGACCAAGACAAGATGAGAAGTGAACAAGAGCGAATTATAGCAGAATTAAAGACGAGACAAGAAAAAGAAACTAAAAAGAGGGATTCTGAGGAGAAGAGGAGGAAAGAAGAAGAAGAGAAGGAAAAAGAGAGCTGGAAAATAAAAATAAAAGAGGCTGAAAATGAGAGAAAAGAGACTAAAGAGGAAATTAAACGACAGCAGAGAGAATGGGAGGATGAGAAGAAACGAAGGTTGAGAGAACGAGAGAAAGAAGAAATAAAAAGAAAAGAGAAACACGAGGAACAACTGAGAGAAAAACAAGAAGAACTCGAGAAAATGAGGAAGAAATTTGAGAGAGAAAGAGAAGAAGAACGACAGAAGATGGAGGAGGAGAGACAGAAACAGAGAGGAGAAAGAGAAGAAAAGGAGAGAGAACATGAGGAAAAGAGACAGGAGACAAAGAGACATTATGAACGACTGGAACGAGAGAGAAAAGAGGAGTGGGAGAGAAGAAAACATGAAGATGAAGAGAGACGAGAAGAAGAAAGAAAGAGATGGAAGAAAGAGATTGAAAATCTGAAACGAGAGCAAGAGGAGGAGAAAGGTAGGAGAGAAACAGAGGAGAAAGAAAGACAAAAGAGAGAAGAGAAAGAGAGAGATGAAATGAAACAGAAACATGAAGAAGAAATAAAACAGATAAAGAAGAAACATGAAGTTGAGGCCAGAAAACAAGCAGAAGAGTCGAATGATTTCAGAGAGAGGAAAGAGCAGCACATTCAGGAGCTTCAGCAGATGCTGGAAGATCATCAGAAACAACATCAACTACTGGAGAAACTTTATCAACACTTTAAAGATGAGAAAAGTGAAGAAGTGAAAGAACTGAAGAGAGAGATTGAAGATTTAAAAAAGAAATGGTGTAGATTGATGTGAAACCATCATGATCATGAAGAAGCCAAACACACATCATGTCTATTGTTGTTATCTTCAGCTTAGCTTTGGTTTTCCACAACTGATCAGTTTCTCCTGTTCTGGTGAGTGAATTATTATACATATAATTAGGAAACACAAATTACATATGGTTTTTAGATGCAAAATTGTGGGGACACTGAAGAACACAGGTGTCAAATGCAGTTCCTGGAGGACTGCAGCTCTGCACAGTTTAGTTCAAACCCTGCTTCAACACACTTAACTGTAGGTTACAAACGAGCCTGTAGAAATCAAGTAGTGTGATCAGAGGTGTTTAATTAGGTTTAAAGCTAACTGAAGTTTATGTATAGACTAATTTTGAGAGGATCACATGCTTATGATTGCTTCTAGTCCTTACCAAACCAGCTGACGTTTCTGTGCGGAGTTTTCACGTTCTTCCCGTGCTCACGTGGGTGTCCTCCCACCGATTTAAAAACATGCAACTTAAGTTAATTGATAATTTAAATCAGCACCATAGACATGCTCCTAGTAAGGAGGTTCATCATCTACCTGGGCTCAAACTCCCCTCTGGCATTGCAAACGGGAGGGAGCCCTGGGCTCACGGATCTTATGAGCTCAGGGCTCTCTCCCGACATAATCATTATAATCAATCATCAGCTAAGTGTGAACTCTTGAAACTGCAGTGCTGTGGTCTTCCAGGAACCGAGTTTGACACCTGTGCTCTAGGAAATGTGCAACTTAAGAAAATGCCTTCTTGCATCTATGCATCTATGTCTTCTTAAAAATTGTATGTGACTAAATGGCTTTTTGTATGAGCATCAGTAACTCAGTGGTTGTTCAGTGGCCACATTTGTCTGCTATAAATAACTCATAAACTGCACATTAATTATTATGTGAGTTAATGTCATTGTGAAGAACATTTCAGTGTAAGTGGAGATTGAATGGATGCTCCAAGATGGCATCACTGAGCCTCACAATTTCCCTGGGCATTCAGATTGACATTCCCTCTGTTCAGATTACACACTTTAGTCCTGTTTTCAGTATGATCAGCTTGAGGTAGAGTGTTGTGCAGATTTGTAAAAGACAAATTGGCAATGCGATGCAAGATTCAATCGTTTCTTTTCATGAAGTGTCATAGTACTCAACCGATGTCATGGCTGCAATGCTTCACATCGCAGAAAGTCAAGCATGTTTATTTTTGATGGGTTCCATCTCTGTATACTGCTTTTAAAACGACAAAAACGTAAGAGAGAGGACCGCTGTGTCCATGAAAGTATTAGCAACAGTACACTTGCTTGTATGAGGCGTCATCACATGTCTATGTGAGAGGTAATGTCATTGTTATCTTGAATTGATCTTTTTAAAGTTTTTATTTTTTTCATCCTGTTTTCATCCATCATCCTGTTGGTACTGTAATTTAAACATGCCACCTTTGAGAATGGTCAGCATCTCTAAAGGCTATGAACGAAATGCCTATAAAATACAATGTAACAATACTTTAGTCAGACTTAAATGACTACATTGCTTGCCAGCAATTTCTCAATGAATAATAAAAAAGAAATAAAAGAAAAAACATTCTTGAAGTTACTCAAGTTGTGCCCATGTAACCAGTTCTGCGTTGCGTTTTTTAAAATGTGGAATAACCAGACGGATATCAGCAGTTGTGACGGCTCTTTAATCACTCCTGATGTAAACAAAAGCACAGATTTTACAGTGTCCTTGACCTTATTATATCTCTGTTAAAGGAAAAGCATTTAGCATTCACATGCTTCAGTAAGGGGTGACACGGCAAGAAGGTCGCTGGTTCGAGCCTCGGCTGGGTCAGTTGGTGTGGAGTTTGCATGTTCTTCCCATGGTTGCGTGGGTTTCCTCTGGGTTCTCCGGTTTCACCCACAGTCCAAAGATGTGCGGTACAGGTGAATTGGGTAGGCTAAATTGTCCATATGTGTGTGAATGAATGTGTATGGATGTTTTCCAGAGATGGGTTGCAGCTGGAAGGGCATCCGCTGTGGAAAACAAATGCTGGATAAGTTGGCGGTTCATTCCGCTGTGGCAACTCCAGATTAATAAAGGGACTAAGCTGACAAGAAAATGAATGAATGAATGCTTCAGTAAGACTAAATTAAACGAAATCATCAATTTAAGTAAAAAAAACACAAAAAAATAATTAAACAAATGTGAAAAATAAAGGTATAAACAGTATTGAAACATGAAAACTAGCTTCAAAAGTGATTTTTAAAGTAAAGATGATTTGTCGGCACCAATAGCCTAGTGGTTAGTGCGTCGACACAGCACAGAGGTGCTCGTGGCGACCCAAGTTCAATTCCTGGCTCAAGGTCCTTTGCCGATCCTTCCCCTATCTCGGCTCCCCACACTTTCCTGTCTGTCAATCTCCACTGTCCTATCAATAAAGGTGAGAACCCCTAAAAAATAGTTATAAAAAAAAAAGGTAAAGATGATTTAAGATTAATTAGAGCTTAGCAGACACCCACCTCTCCCATGTGCAGTCAATGCAGAAAGGCAAGAGGCGGGTGCAAAACCAGGACATTGAAAAAACTTAAGCGTTCTGAGAAATTTAAAGGAGAAGATGCACACGACAAACATAATAAACACATACTTAATAAACACGTCAGGTAAAACACACATTTTGTGTAATTCTGTAAATAAAGTCAACTATAATTTTCACACCTGTTACACTGGATTTAGGGTGTCAAAGTCAATTCCTGGAGAGCCGGAGCCCTGCACAGTTTAGTTCCAGCCCTGCTTCGACGCACCTATCTGTAGGTATCAAACAAGCCTAAAGCACTTAATTAGTTTGATCAGGTGTGTTTATTAGGGTTGGAACTAAACTGTACAGAGCTGCGGCCCTCCAGGAACCGTGTTGACACCTGTGTGCAAGAGTAATGAAGTTGGAAAATCTAAACTTCAGCAGACATTCGCGCCGCTTTAACCAATCAGCAGCCTGCTCTTGTAGGGGCGTGCATGTGACGTAGTGCCTGTTGTTGGTGTTCTGAGGGAAAATCTAAAAACTCCAGGGGAAAACTCACAGAGCTTGGTGCATCTCTGAAGGGATCAAGTGGACTCAGAAATGGCTACAAATGCGTCAATGCTGTTTTCAGACTTCATAAAGCACATAAACACAGCTATTCTTTCAATAAAATCCATGTTAGCCATTTAGCAACGAAGCTAGAGTCACCGGGCAGACAGAAGCCCTGCCCATGACGTGAATCCACGTTTATTGTGAAGTGAATTTGACACGTGAATGAAGCAGATTTGATGCGTGAATGAAGTGAGTAAACTCAAGGTTCACGCATCTATTTAAGCATGGATATGGACAGCATAAGGGGAGTGTTTATTTTAAAAGCAAAAGAGGGAAAGAAAAGTGTTTCTACAGATGGTAGAACTTGTGTGAAGCACACTTCATAAATGCATTTTTTTTTGTTTAGTTTTTTGTGCGGGTCTTGTAAAACCCAGGCTATAATGGCACAGCGCAAAAAAAAAAAAAAAAAAAACATGAACGAATGCGAGAGAGTTAAAGTTTAATCACAGATCAAAATTAGTGATGGCAAAAAGAGTTGAACAAAAATGAGACTGCCAGTCGGGAACACACATAGATTAAACAGAGAGAGATGATGCAGGTTAGCAGCGGTTCGAGCAGATTTATCCAAAGAAATCCAAGTAATACAGCCGGAAGACTGAGGCTGCATCTGAAACCGCATACTTCCATACTATACAGTGCGCTAAAATCAGTATGCAAGCTGAGTAGTATGTCCGAATTCATAGAATTGGAAAATCATTATGCGAGAAGTACCCAGATGACTTACTACTTCCGAAGTGTGCATCCGATGCAAGCTGCGCTATCCCATGATGCCCCGCGAGAGAATTCATGAATGGGTGTGAAGCGACGCAACTGACTCAGGTAGGTCACGTGACCATGACTAAATAGCAGATGTAGTACGTCCGAATTCCATTCATACTACTCGCATTCATACTGTATAGAACGTTCTTTTCTAACGGCCGAGTAGTACGTTTACATTCAAATGCAGTACCTACTGAGTAGTAGGCGGTTTCGGACGCAGCCTGATTTTTGAGTGACACAAAGCAGCCATTGCCAGAGTGGAGCTGGGATCAGGCAGAGGCTCAAGGAAGAGAGCTGGTGTGATCTCACGGATCACTGCAGATTTGCTTTTCATCTCAATCCTTGTTGAATTACTGCCTTGGTGAGTTTATTTTACATGCTTGATAAATGTTTTGCCGATTAAAAGTGACATGAGCTTACTAGAAATGAGGCACGAGTCAAATTATGCTAACTGCCTGGTGCAAGCTAAAGCTAATATACACTATATTTCAATGTTGTAGAGGGTGTTAACTAACACCAAAATGTTATGCAAATGCCGTTGTGTTTGATTAGAAGTAAGAACGAGATGTTGCTTTATTCAGAGTATATGTGATCTGTTAATAAGAATCTGTACTGAATATGAATAACTGTGTTGCCTTGTTTTTGCAAGGCTGGGTTTATTTTGCTAACGTTAACCTTTCCTGAGTAAACGTGAGAACTGCTGACCAGTGAGGATACCTACCTGAATGAAGTTTTGCACTTAGTTCAGTTTAACATGCAAATGGCGAGCTGCCCACAGATCTGTCAAGTGTTGATTTGGATGTGAGAGCAACAAACTGGTAGGAAATTTCTTATATTTTTCCCCTTTGAATAAAGACTGACCATTTATCCCCCCCCCCCCCCCCCTTTTTACAATTTTTTTTGTTTTGTTTTTACACAAAAAGATTATTATTATTATTTTTAGCTTGAACCAATGGAGTAAACAACGATTCATTGAATTGAACCCAAACTTGATAGAACTGAATCAATTCGTTCTATTTGTAGTGTGGTGGGTTTTATTTTTGTTTCAGTTCCAGCAAACTCTTGATTTGTGTTTTCCTTTAAAAAAAAAAAAAGATAAAATATATATATATATATATATATATATATATATATATATATAT
>CAIGQQ010034325.1:929857-963238 GCA_903798035.1 Danio albolineatus
TATATATATATATATATATATATATAGTTACGGTTCATGGGAGTTTGGATTTTAGTGCTTTTTCCCCTTTGTTTCAGTATCTCCCCTTGCTCTAGCTTACTCTCTCTCTCTACCCCTCCTTGTCTGTCATTTGCTCTTTGTCTCGCCCTATCACCTTTTGTTCCGCTATTTTCTCCTTCTCAGGAACCTGCTGGTTGGATCCCGAGCCTGTCACTCTTCATTAGGGCGTTTCCTCGTGGACCAATCAGGCTTCGTTCCGCGGACTTTAAATCTGACCGGCATGCCTTCTTGAAGAGTTCTGTGTGTGTGGGTTTGTGCTGTGTTCATTTCTAATTATGTATAATGTTTTTTTTTTCAAGGCTTTGTGTCTCTGAACTATTCTACACCATTTAACATCTTCAGTATAGTTTAAGAGTTTATCATTTCTTTTTGGGGAAAAGGAATAGGTTATTAGGTCACGCAACATTTTACCTGTAGAGAGTTGAATTGTTCAGAAACACTAGGTAAGTGGGTGAGCGCCGCTTCTTGTATTTTTGGTTTAATATTTCAGGGAGTGTGTGTTATTGGCGTTGCATACACTGAAGATTTCAGTTTCTTTTTCACATCTTTATTTTTATTAGTAAGTTTAGAGGGGATCTTGCGTTATAGTTTAGGTGGTTTTTGGTTTAGTTATTTGCTTTGGCGCCACTCTAGTTCCATTTCCCCTGTAATTTGATTTGATTTGTTTGTTTTTTTTTAAATCCATTGTACAAAGCGCACACATGCCTCTTTGTTGGCTTTATCACTATTTTTCCTCCTAGAGGAATAAACGAATTAATTGTTAAAATTGTGTCCTTGTTTTCTTCCATCCATTCCCTTCAGTAATAATATAATATTCTAAATGTTTTAAAAGCAAATGATTTACATTTCTGGGCGCCACGGTGGCCGAGTGGTTAGCACGTTCGCTTCACAGCAAGAAGGTCGCTGGTTCGATCCCCGGCTGGGCCAGTTGGCATTTCTGTGTGGAGTTTGCATGTTCTCCCCGTGGTTGCGTGGGTTTCCTCCGGGTGCTCCGGTTTCCCCCACAGTCCAAAGACATGCGGTACAGGTGAATTGGGTAAGCTAAATTGTCCATAGTGTATGTGTGTGAATGTGTATGTATGGATGTGTTTCCCAGAGATGGGTTGTGGCTGGAAGGGCATCCGCTGCGTAAAACATATGCTGGATAAGTTGGCGGTTCATTCCGCTGTGGCGACCCCGGATTAATAAAGGGACTAAGCCGAAAAGAAAATGAATGAATGAATGATTTACATTTCTGTCATATTTGGAGTCTATAAAGAATTTAAGCTACAAAGCAAAAAATAAATTACTTTGATCTATGAACACCTCTTGCATCTCCTGCACTACGTCAGATAAACAACAGACACAAATGAAGCAGATTTTCAGTTTATCGGTCAAATATGCCAAGTATGTTTATTGGATGTATTTGTGGTGGAGATTATTCAAGCTTTTCTACAATGACGTGTCGCACACAAAAGCCATTAAAGTTTGCAGTACACACATTTTAACTTTGCATCGTTTTTGTCGTGTTGCAAACCGTGTTATGTGGGCATGTTTATACGTGTTACTACACAGACATGTTAACACCAAGTGGCAACCTCCCAATCTCCCTTGTGAAGCCAACACGGAAGTAGCTGAAACTGCAATTCATCGACTGGCCTCTGGGGGCTGGCTCCAGGAACTCCAGATGTTCACTGACTGCAATGCTAAATTGGCCAATTTTACAGCTGATAAAAACATGTTTACAGCCTGGTACAAAAGACGGTTTTGGTGCATATAGCTAATATTATCCTTCTTGACAACTGCGAGGGGGTGAATGTTTCATAACTCATCCGTTTTGTTTATATTAAGTCAGTATAATTAAGGGTGTCTGATTCCGGCTCATTAGCCGATGAGCTCTGCATATACATCAATTGCTTAACCTGGCTTTACACAGTCAATGGGCTCTTTGCACAGCTAGTGTTTTTCAGCCAATGATGAACTTCTGGTGAAATCTTTGTGTGACGATTTTCAGTTTCATAAGGTTCCTTTTACAGCATTGATGTTGTAATGTGATTCAGTTAGGAAAAAGAGCACTTTCTTTCCAGGAGAAAAAAAGGCAGGGGTCAAGGTAAGGTAATTTTATATTATATTTAGTATAAAAGATAGCATTATGTTATAGTATATGTATATTAAGTATAAATTGTAGTTTTATATTATAGTATATTTAGTATCAGGGGCGCCGCTAGCAATTTTGGGCCCCATGAAAAAATATGAGGATGGGCCCCCTACTACCAAGCTAGCTATCCAAACTCTTTGTCTGCAATGTAGTTATACTGACATATGCATTTTATTATTGATTTTGTCCACTACTTATCAGTATTTAGTAAGAGAACGGCCGTGACTGTAGCTAGCAGATGATTTATTGTTCAAATGTAAATGTAGTACAAAAAAAGGCACAGTTATCAAATATTCACTAAAAAGTTTACATTTCTAAACACACAAAACACCAATGTGTAACTATTTAAATAACTGTACTGCAGTAGTGCCTCGTACAATGTGCAATACACTTTGGTTGAGGATTTTGCAAGCAAGAAGGCCAGGCGTTTGGCACTTGGAATTTAAATTACTGTCAGGTTAATCAACAGACTGTTTCAAGTTTATTTATGTTGTGTTTATTTGGTTTGCAGTGTGCTGGAAATTTGCACTCTGTTATTATAAATATGTATTATAAATAAGTAATGGTCAGTTTAAACAAATAAACATTTCTTATTTATGGGTCTCATTGTAGTATCATTTTGTGTCTTATTGATTTAGTGTATAGTGTGTCATTTAGGATGCAGCTAATGAAATAAATGACCAAAATACTAAATAATACCAGCATGAGTATAACCGCATTCACCACCGGGAGGCGCTGTTTACCTGACGATCGCACTCCAGCATCTCTCTTCCCCGCTACTGACGGACTGAACCATGCAGTGAAAGGAGGGGGGTGCAATTTAACAGTGACCGATGTGACAGACACGAGGAGCAGATATAAGCCGTATTTTTAGTTATTTCTAATAAATTGTTTTACTTGTAATTTAGAGATACATTAATAATTACATTATAGTACTGTTATTTATTATAAAGCAGATCTCTGTGGGCCCCCTAGAGTGCACGGGCCCTTAGAATCATCCTAACTTCCCCCCCCTTAGCGGCGCCCCTGTTTAGTATAAAAGGTATATGTATATTTAGTATAAAAGATAATATTATGTTAAAGTATGTCTATTTAGTATAAATTGTAAAATTATATTAGTCTATTAATTGTAATATTATATTACAGTGTTTCCCCTACCATAGGATTAGGGGGGCGCGCCGCCCTCCCAACAGCTTTTTAACTAAACTTTTAATCCATTACGTGCCATAACATGTCATAATCATAGACTGTAAAAAATATGGACGTAGTATCCGTGACGTCACCCATAGGTTTCTGATGAACCCAAAAGAAGCTACTAGTAGGCGTGGCCAACCGTCGCCATTTTGTTCGCGCGTCATCGTACCAACCGAGGCATACCAAACAAGGGCAAAGAGGCGGAGCGTGAGCGGAGCTACAGGACGCATGCTGGCATTTAGCTAAGAGCTTTCTTATGGGAGAAACACATCATATTTCATTACCTGCGACTCGTTTGTGTTCTGACCACACGTGCTTGGTTGTACACTATATCAATAAAGTGTTTAGTCTGTTGAAAACACTGTTGTAATACATCAAGCCACTCAACATCGTTCTTATGATGTTTTTCAACAGGAAGAAAGTGCGGATTACATCCAAATACTTCAGATATAGTCTGTGATAGTAAATGCAGGGCTATTTAGGAAATCCAGGCAGAACACTGTATGACAACTCTTCAAATGGCGATTTTATAGGGTACAGCTGATCAATCTGTCAGTGCATTAGAGTTCTGAAGAACATTATAAATCATAAATTATCCGAAATAAAGCAATTACATTTATAGAGATGGTATTTAAGTATATAATTTCACTCACCTGGCAAACGGAGGCCACGTGAATGGTTTGTGAGCACAATTAAGTGCACACAGCATGCCATATTATCAGATAATTGCAGGAAATAATTCCAAAAGGCGACTGACTGTGTAAAGCCACATAAAACAACACAAAAATACGATGAATATGCCGAGATCAGCGGCTAATCAGCCAGAATCAGCTGAGGTGACGTGACGGCAACCAGCGCGACTAGCTGTCACTCAAGTGGCCATGCCCCTAACTATGCAAACTTAATTTAGCTTAATATAAAGGAAACGGATGAGTTATAAAAAAATTCACCCCCTCACAGTTGTCATGAAGGGTAATATCAGCTATATGAACCAAAATCGTTCTTTGTACCAGGCTGTAAACACCTTTTTTTCTGCTGTAAAGTTGGCCATTTCACCAGTGGGCTCACTGGAGATTTGCTCTATTATGGAGCAGGACAGCCAGGACTAGCGGAATTTTCGATGAATTGCAAGTCTTAGTTACTTCCGTATTGGCTTCCAGAGGGAGAGCGGTAGGTTGCTGCTTGGTCATAACATAACCACGACCGGCACGAGGTTACGTCAAACAACGAAAATTTGATCATGATTACGTTGACGTTACGTAACACACGTGGATTTTGGCTGGCTAGGATGTCGCGTCAACCTACAGAAAACAGAAAAGGCTCGTTTGAGGTGCGCCTTGCCTTGACTGCAATGTAGACGAGAGCAGGCAGCTGCAGTAAAGAGGAGGGCTCAAAAAAATACATCAGAAGTCGGACACTTCCCGAATCTCGCTGTTTTGCCGCCTGGAAACGTCACCAGTGGCGGAGATTGCGGACGAATGACCTCAAGAAATATTATAACTTATAGTAAATATTATAATGTTTTTGAACATGTTTTTTTCAGTATTTGGTTATGTTTATAGTTGCTGTGATACTGTATATAATTTAAATAGGCTATTTTTATAATATGGATATGGTTCAAAAACACTATAGTATTCCTATAAGTTACTATAGTAATTTTTAATGTGGGAGTGGATGCAATTGAAAAAGATGGCCAGAATCACAGAAGATGAACAGCTCATTACTTAAAAGGTTGAACTGTATTTAAAATATACATCTGTAAAGATGTACCACTGTATTCAACAGTGGTAAACATTAAAAAAAATCAACAAATAAACAGCTTATACAGCAAGAAAGCTTTCAAGAAATCTAATTTGGCTACATTATAAATTAAGTAACTATAGCAAGATGCTTTTGAGTGACATATATATAGACAGGTCATGACAAATGTTTGTTTGTTTGTTTTGCTAGAAATGTTCCTAGAATTTGCCATTTAATTAAGCAAGTGGTCCATTTCTATAGTAATTTCAGAGGGCATTAGAAGGTATAAAGGGAAATACTACTGAAGACAAAATTAATAACCCTCTTGTGAAGTTTAAAGAAAAAATGTATTGCATCAAATATGTAAAAATGCTGTATAACAGATTTAGTTTTCAACAGTTTCTGCTAATTCATTTGTCTATTTTTTGCCATGATGACAATGTTATATTATATAATATAATGTATATATTATAATGTGGTTGTGTGGGTAAACCTAGGGGAAACACTGTATTATAGAATATTTAGTATAAAAGGTAATAATATATTATAGTATATTTAGTATAAAGGGTAATATATTATAGTATATGTATATTAAGTATAAATTGTAGTTTTATATTATAGTATATTTAGTATAAATTGTAATATGATATTATATTATGGTATATTTAGTATAAAAGGTAATATTATATTATAGTATATTTAGTATAAAATGTAGTATTATATTATTGTATATTAAGTATAAATTGTAGTTTTATATTAAAGTATATTTAGTATAAAAGGTAATATTAGTGTATTTAGAATAAATTGTAAAATTCTATAATAAATTGTAAAATTATATTACAGTATATTAAGTATAAATTGCATTAAATTATATGTATATTTGATATGTATATTTGGTATAAATTACTCTAGTATGTTTTCATGTGGGTTGTACATGTTGCTTAACCTGAATCAACATGGTTAAAAATTATCTGAATGCCACTGAACGTTTAGGCTACAGAAAATAAAAACATGATATGTTCTTACACAAAAGACCAAGTCTGCTTTATCTGCATAAGACAACATACTGGAACACAAACACAATCTGTTTCGTTCTTTAAAAACGTCGTAGCCCAATACATCAGTAAGTTCTGTATCAACACTAGTAAACAGGCTATACTTGCAAATCGCCCGGTCTCAGGCGACATAATAAATGCTTCATGGTTTAATTCACGGTTATTTTCTCGGCGAAAGTGAGGACTATGTCGGTGAATAACAGCCGTCTGATGTAAACTGTTACTTACTCGGAGCATGTGCCATCTCTGCTGAAAGTTTCAGACTTGTAGGGAGAGATATAGCCAGCTGTAGACGCGCACACGTTTCAGGACACAATCCAACACACACGGTCTAGGCAGGGGCGAACCATATATGGGCTGTTTCAATACCAAGTACGCAAAGTCCGGACTTGCGTACTTGGAAGTACACACTTGCCAAGCTTAGAACGAGGACACAAGTCGGGTGCTTCTTCAAATGGAACGGCAGCGTACTTAACATTGGTCACTTGTTTATTTTTCATGTGTATCATAATGTTTTGGAATGATTTATAGTTCATATTGCTTCTCCAAGGTTAATATGAGTGGTAATTTACACCTTAAGGACGTTATTTTTTATTCTCAAAACCGAAACAAGTAGAAGCCACTGTCTGTGACTTGTTGGGAAACGTTACTTTCACAGAGGTTTCTTTAAAAAAATGTCTTATGTGACTGAAATAGAATATTTAATTTAAATCACTTTGATTGATAACAAGAAATGAGCTTCATCCAGAATCAGTTTTTATTGCCAAGTGTGCTTCACACACACAAGGAATTTGCTTTGGCTACAGAAGCTTCCAGTGTACATAAAGTGACAAGTGACAACACATAATAAATATAATAAAAGAAGACGATAGACATTAAACAGAGATGCAGTCAGTCCAACAAGATCTGAATGTTGAAATGTATGTACAGATTTGTTATAAATATACAGGTTATAAGGTGCTGTGTACAAATGCGTAACTATTGCATTGTATATTGCTGTATATTCTTGGGTTAATATGAAATCTGTCATGCTTAAATTTATCTTTTTTATTGCATTATTTCTTTTAATAACTTGGTTAATGTACTTTTTTTGTTTAGCTCTTTATCTTGTGTATCTAATGTGAATAACAAGTAAAAGACAACAGTTCTAATTGTCATTATTCAGCTTTTTGAAATAAAAAAAAAGCCTCCACCAGATAGTTTGCCACTTATGATGTATTTTCAATTTCTATTTGTTTTAAACAGTTCTGTGCATATTTAATGCATACTCGTGTTACTTTCTTTGAGTTTCAAATTCTTTGAAACTCAATATGGACATAACTGCCCAAATAGAAACTCCCATTTTTTTAATGAAAACCTTCCCTCTTTCCCTCCCCCGACACACCCACTTTCCTGAGCTTTTCCAGATTAGGAGGTGTGAAAACACTCTGTTGATGCTGAAAATACATGCTGAAACGTTAAATATTTTAAAACATTGAAATACGTGAATCAAAAAATAAATAAATAGAAATTCTTACTGGGAAGATAAAACACCTTTAGAAGGTACTGGATAATAAATGAGCACCCATCCTGGTCACTTTTTTTTCTGGAAGGGACTTAAAACCAGCCTTCAGCCTCTCGCAAAACAGCTTTAACATGTTGGTCCTGATGCTTCCCCAGCAAAAACAAAAAACCCATGGGTGGAGGCCATGAAATTGAGATCCTGGTCCCAGTCTACTGGTTTGCTGGTGGAGCATCCTACAGGGTCACAGCTGATATTTTTAAAATACAACAAGTTCACAGGACTGTTCACAACGTTGTGGAAGAAATGACGACCATCCTCCACAGTCATTAATTTCCCCAAACCAGCAGACATGGAGAAAGTAGGGGTCTGGCTGGTCATGAGGCATTCTACTAGGCTGCTGAGGTCATTGATGGGTGCTACATCGGGATTTTTTTTACATCGGGGGAAAAAAAAAAAAAAAAAAAAGATGCCAAGCAGAATTTTTTTTTCCTTCCATCATATTGCAGGGCTCATGTCATGCAAAGGGTGCTGTTACGTTTCACGTACGTTTTGTTATTAGTTTTCTGTTTCGCGTTGTCTTCTCTCTTCCGTGTATATTCTGTCCTCTTAGGTGTGAAACCATTAGTCGAAAGAGCCGTCAGTCATCATCATGACGCAATCGGCGCACCAATCAGGAGCTGGTCCGCTGAGTATAAAAGGCGTGCGCTTGCGCTCATCAGGAGAGCTTGGCTCACCGCCAAACTCCTCACTTGTGTCAGCCAGCCTGTACATTGTGTTTGTAATTCTTATTCTTTTTGCTGTTGTTGATCGTCTCTAGAGTAAAGGATCGATTTATTAGAGAAGCTTGTTAAAGTTAATGTAGTATCTATTGAGATATTTAGTATGGGGATGTTTAGTTTAGGCATTGGGCTAATGGATGGAACTTTACACATACTGCTTTATTAAACATCATATTATAACTCAGTATGATTGCTGAACTTCATACCCACTATTTTTCTGGCCACCTTTACAAGTTGACAGAATAATTTCTCTAATCAAAATGAAGGGAGAGTCAATGCATGCCCATCCAGCTGCAACCCGGGGCTGATAAGATCCTTCAGACACATTCACTCTCCAAAAGGGCAGATTGTTTATTAGAATTACTGTTCATACAAGCACAATGCATTAAAGTTTAAGTCTGTCATGGTTTAGCAAACCTATTTTTGGCACCAGCTACATTAAAAACAAATGAAATAACAAGTTTACCAAATTAGTCAACATACCAAATTAGTCGACATGTACAAATCATAACTAGTACACACAATCAATACATTTATTTACAAAGATGCATGTACTGCATTTGGCAGACACACTGATATTTATTCATGAAATTTAGAAGTTGGTTAAAGCTCAAAGTCCATCCTTCCATGTACCAGAGACCCTCCTGAGGGCAAAGGGCCAAAGAGTGCACACAAAATGGTAGTCTAACAATCTTGTGCACTCTCTAAAGATGGTTAGTTTGCAGTATTCCAGTGAAGGAAGAGAGCAGATGATGCATCTTATGCACTGTATAAGGACATTCTGCATTACAAAACTATGATAGGTCACTGCCAGTTCCCTGCGTATTTGATTTTTTTTTCTTTGAGCATGGATGTTTTTAGTTTGGCAAATGTTGTCCTTTTAGAAAAAGCAGCATTTGCACACCAGGAGAGACTGCTAGACGAGTGGGTTTCAAAACAGATGAGGGATCAGATCTGTACTTCCTCAAATCAAGTTGTTTTATTCTGTTAAAACATCATGTCAGTCATTGTTTCACATCACAATATGCAGACTTGACTCTAGAAATGTTCAATTGAGTTCTGCACACAGCCTTGAGGGACACCTTTGGTGGAGAAATCCAGGAGCAGACTTTGAGGAAAACCATTGTTCAGATTCTGGATTAGCATATTGGTGTTGAAATCGATGAAAAGCACCCAAGCACAAGTCACTTTTTGTTCCAGGTGAGCAAATGCTCTGACGATTACATCCTCTGGGAATCTTTATGCTCACCCATGAGTGTTGAAAGCATACATGTTCAGTACATTACACCCCCAGCACTGCTCATTTACCCTCACACTTGGGTTTCTGTCTGATCTGGTCTTTTTAGATCATATGCTACTATCTTTGCAAGAAAGAAAAAAATAAAATAAGAAAATACAAAAAATAAAAACCCCTTCTTGTGATGCACAAGAATACAGCTCAGATTTTCAAAATCACAGACTTTGTTCTGGTGAGGAGCATCTCAGTGAACCTCAAATGGATCACATCACTTTCAATGGTGCAGTACATCACATACTCCGTTTCTGTTCTCAGATCAGTCAAAGTAACAGTGTTTTGATCCTTCAGCACAGCTTCAGACATCCACACAGAGTCCTGCAGTGGTTTATACAGTAATCTGAGCTCCACTGTATGAGGATCCGATGGAGGAACCTGCAGAACCAGAGTTCTCTCTAAGTCCTTCAATGACTGGACAGAAGGGCTGAGTGAATGAATGAAAACTTCACTTTCAAACAGGAGCCTGGTTTACTCTTCATTTGTGAAGGAAAGCATGGATCAAGTACTTGCATATCTCCACAGTTTGAGTATTTTGGAGAAAGCAGAGTTTATACTAACTTTGATGCATTTCATATATTGGGACAAGTTCAGCAGGTCAGGCTGGTGTGGCTCCAGACGAAGTCAACAACTCTTTCATTTCAGTTTAAGATGAAGTCACTGTTGAAGAATGAAGCACAGAAGAGCAGACACCAACACTTCTGCTTCATTTGAAAGATTCAAAAAGTTAAGGCATCAAACATGAGAATTTCATAAGTCATTATGTGAGCACACTCCAATTCATCAGATCCATCATGGCATCTAATACCTCAATTCATTTAACACCCCTGTAAATCAGTGTACATGCATTGAGCTCTCACACACACACAAACTTCAGGCCACCTTTGACATTAACCCTTTAAAATTAGGTTTGATTTGTCACAAGTTTCTTGGAGAAACAGCATAACCAGAACTCAAACAAATTCAGTAAGTTATAACCAACAATCCTTGTTAAAAATGTACACTTCCTCCATCTAGACGTGCAGGCAGGATGAATGTGATCCAATCATGTGACAAGCGCATTTTAAAATCCTTTTTCCCCACAGTACATTTGTTGTTGTTGTTGTCTCTTTCATCAGTGACATCACTTCCTCTGGAGTCTATGGTAAGCTCCTTAAGCAGCAGAGAGCAGCGTTTCTTCAGTCTCAGCTTATAAAAGTTCAGCAGTTGTGCTTCATTTGCAGTATTTTAAAGCAGAAGTGTCTGTACGTTGAGTGTTCCTGTGTGTATTTTAGGATGTCGACGAGGGTTTGAATGTTTAGGGTTGAGGTGTCAGGCTGAGCTGTTCTCAGCAATGTTTAGCACTATTTTGCACTGTGTAGTCTGATGCATCAAAGATTGTGTTTTGAACACTGCATAACGGTGCAGATGCACTTCTCCAGTTTGTATTTTCATCCTGAAATGCAGCAAATGTCCAAGCCGAAGAGTCCTGCTGAAGATTGGAGAGTTTCATTAAGAATTTAGCTCGATAAGTGATTTGGTCTTTGGTTTAATCCATGGTGGTGGAAATGAAGCTCGAGTGAGGTTTGTCCAGAGGATTGAATTAAACTAAGGAACCGTCAGCTCTTAATTGATTGGGAAAAATACACAAGCGTCAATGCAGCAGCTGTAGGTGATTCAATTGCTGGAGGCCTCCATTACATGTGCACATGATGTTGTTTTGACAGTGTTTGACTTTCCACATGAACTGAGTTTCTCTAGTGCTTTGTACTTCAGTGTGTCTCATGTGGAGAATCAGTGCTGCAATCTCTTCATGGAGGATTGTAAATCACTGTCAGAAGATTCTCCAGAAGGTAAATGACTGACAGTCTGTTTTTCAGACCTGCTGCATGAATAATGGAAGTGTCAGTCTCTGCTGGGAATGGTCAATCTGGGACTCTGATTCTCCATCAAGTCAGATGAGTCCTGCAGTTTGTCATCATTCAGGTCAATCTTGAAGAGTCTGAAGTGTTGAATGGGATATTTTGAGAGCGACGACAGACTTTATCCTTTCCACAGTTTAAGGTCTGTCAGAGGAAAACAAAAACTATTTTATGCAATGACATTCATGTTAAATTTAAGGGATGGTCCACTACATAACCCATGTTAAACTGTAGTTGATGTGTAATGTAGCTGTGCGCACAAACAACATCTCTGAATGAGAGACACTCAGTTCAATGAAAAGGGGAGACATTTGCTATTACAGAGTTAGCTTATCAAAGCCTACAGCGAACAAAGTTTGGGGACTACAAAAAATACATCCTGGTTAACATCATAAACCCTTCAGTTACAAGCATACACCCTGCACAGCGAAGGGGTGTGGCCAGATGTGCTGTAATGTTATAGCAGGACTCTTCCTGGTAACAGATTCACAGATCAGCCCTCAGCACATGTTAGCTGACCAATCAGAGCCTCTTCACAGCAGGCCTTTCATAGGAACTAGGAAATATGACAGTCATTTTCATGTTAGCAGAGTAGCTGTATATAAAAAGGTATAAATAAAAATAACATGACTTTCACAAGTGAAGCATGAGCACATGCTTTGCACCCCATAAACACAACCAAGCCTTAAAAATACACTGTGGACCACCCCTTTAAAAGACAAAATCTGGTCATGAAGTTTGAGAATGTAAATTTAGCTAGAATTACAAATGCATCATTCAACTCTACACACATATCTGACCCTTATGTACAGGTGTATGCAACACACAGTATGGGTCTGAATCAAAATATTTTATATACCATCATTATAAGATTAATTAAAATCTACTGTAAATACTGCAAGTAATGTGCATCAAGCACTTCATTTTAGACCGGATTAACTCAGATTCCCAAATAATTTCTATAGCTTTCAGGCATGTACTGTACACATCTCTAACACACAACTGACCCTTCGGACTAGTTCTGTTGTCACATTAAACGCTTGTCAAAGAAAGTAAAAAATGATTAGATTATGAAACCTTTGCAAACAAATATCACTGCAAACATGCTTTCCAGAGTTGGTTTCTAGTGCAAATAAATTTAAATGTATTTTCTAGACTACTTAATTTTAAAAAGCATATTTTAAATTTATGCATTTAAAAATGCATTACGCATGCTTTATTTTTAAAAAGGCACGTATTTATAAATAAAACTATTGAATGCACAGGCACGCAATTGAAAACACATGGCATTAAAATTAGTTCGCATAAATATACATAAAATAAAATAAAAAAGCTGCATGTGTTGTTACCAGGTATTTCTTCATCTTTTCTACAGTCGTCCAGCAAGTCAGATGAAGGGTCTCTGGAGAGCTGTTCACATCTGGATCCAAACTAAAACCGTTCAGTTTCTGCATAGAAAGTCACATTAAGACAGAACTGTCATTTACTTTTAAAATACGTATGCATTTATATAAAGCATGCATTTGAAATTATTTTTTATTTTTTTAAAGGCATGCCTTGTTAATAAAAATTTTTTAAAAAAGCACATAAAAGGCCTTAATGAGGACATTTATCACTTAAAAAAAATAAAATAGTTAAATAAAAAAAAAAATTCATGCATTTATTGTATACATTAATAACAGGCATGAAGTTAAAATTGATGCATGCTTAAATATTTCTTAAAATGCATACAAAAGAAATACAGGCAATAAAAAAAATGCATGCATTTATAAAGTGCATGCATTAGAATGTATTAAAAATACTGGGCATGCATTTACAAAAAAAATGGGCATAAAAAAAATAAAAATGCATGCAATTTAATATGAAAAACCTATTTATATATTTTTAAAAAATAAAGGCATGCATTTAAAATGTATACTTTTATAGGCAAGAAATTAGTGCATGCACACATTTTTAAAATGCATGCATGCAAAAGAGGCAAAAGCAGAAATCCATTTGAATGCATGCATTACTTTTAAAGGGGATGAATTTATAAAAGCTGCATGCATTTAAGGCAATAATTACTATGCAGGCAATTAACTAAATACATGCAGTTAAAAGCAAATAGCTTGCATAACACATTTTTTAAAAACTGCTTATAATTAAGTGCATTGTTACCAGGCATTTCTGCATCTTTCCTAGTCGTCCTGCAGGTCAGTGAAGGGTCTTCTGGTGAGCTTCGGATCTCCATATCTCCAGAACCCAAAACCTAAACAATCTTAAAATTTAGTTTCAGTGTGAATATTTTAGATTGAAGAGTTCACCACAAAAGTTGTTGCATGCCTAAAACATAACTAAAAATGCATAGGTAAAAGGCATGCATTCATTAACACATGCATTCAGAGGATATAAAATAAATTTAAAAAGCCATGCATCAAGATTTGCGTTTTTTTTTAAAAAGGGCATAACTAATCATGCAATTAAATTTCTGAAAAATCCATATAAAAATACCTTTTTATAAAATGCAAACACTTTTTTTTACAATGCATGCATGAAATTGATGCATGCAAAAAAAGCAGAAATTATATTTATGGATGCATAAAAGGAAGATTTATAAAAAAAAAAAAAAGAGGCATGCACTTAACACACCTTTACCCTTATTTATTTATTTTTAAGTAATTAAACAAAAAAACAAAACAAAAAAAGCATGCATTTAATGATATGCAGTATCATTGCATAATGCAATTTAAAAAAATTATTAAAGGCAAGCATTTATAAAGGGCATACGCTTAAACAGGAATCATGCATGCAATTTAAAAAAAATTAATGCATGCATAATGACTTAAGGCACTTAGTTAAAAAAAAAAACATTTAAGGCATGTATAAATGCATTTATAAGTGCATGCACTCAAAAGGCACACATTTCTAAGGCACATTTATGAAAAGGAATACAAAATCACACATGCATTTAAAAATAAATGCATGCATTTATATAAGACAATAGGCAATTAAATTTCTATAAAACGTTTTATCATTTTATTTTTTAAATGTATACAAAATGCAATAAAAATGCATGAAATCAATTATTGGCATTTAAAAAAATGCATACAATTAAAAATAAATGCTATTACACAGTAGCCAATATTTTAAGTGGAGCAATCTGTTTTATTAGTCCTAAAACCGGTTCAAAACTTGTTGCAATCTAACTTTTAAATTCAACTTCAAACTGATTTCTGCAAATACGAACATTCAATTTAAAAAATAGAAAATAAATAAAAATAAGCATGTATATACAGAACAGTGTACACTTAAATTCATTATCTAAAAAGCATAAAGATCTAAAATAGACAGTGCATCAGGTGGAGATGCCACTGGCTTGATCCATTCATCTGCATGAGTAACAGATCAACCAAAAGAAAAACAGGGTAGATGAAGAGACTCACCAGGTGATGAGGGATCCCTGCAGAGAGAACCGTATGCGGTTTATTAGCAAATATTAGGAGTCAAAAGGCAGTCAGTGATCAGATTAGATTTACACACCTCGTCTGTTAACCATCTTCAAGCCTCATCTCCACTCCCTGAAGGGTCTCAGTAGATCACAGTGATCATGACTATCAGCTTCTCTACATATCGCTTAAGCCCAGAGTTTGATCCACCGTTCAGCACAAACATCATAATTGCCAGACTGTGTCACAAGCAGACCTTCAGGAATCCGACAGACATTACCTAGACACCACAGCAGAGCATAAAGCATAGGTCACTTTCAAGTGTGAAGTGAAATGCATAACTGAATGATTAAAGATCAATACCTCAGGTCCGTCTTGGGGTCCTTGATTTTGGCACACCCGGCTCTTGAAAATGATGCAGATTCCAAAAAAATATACATCCACGACGCAAAAATTCAGTCGATACATTTAGCGCAATCACGAGCGACCCGGTATTGAACACATCTGTGTGTCTGACACAGTTTGGCATTTAAACTCGTACTACAGCAAGTAGAGATCTGGTCTACATTGATGAACCCCTACATTCTCCAAGATGGACATCTGAGGCCCACTTCGGAGGAAATTTATAATTGCACAAGCTCTGTGCCTATACTGTAGTTACTGCATTTGAGAAATAATCCCACTATAATCTTCATACAAATCCATAGCAATGAATGTACATAAGTGTCTGTTGTTGAGTGCATATCTGGCCAGCATCAGTTATTGTAGCCTACATGTTCTATAATGGTCATATGAACATGGGATGATGAAGCAGGGGACACCATGCTATAGTCAGAGCCAGTCAAAGAGCGCTAGTGAACGGCCACAAGCCCAGACTTCAACAGCAGGCATTACGATCGGTCAACACTAAAATGCAACCCGTCAGGCTAAAACTGGGTCTGCAGAGTAGTGTGGACAACGGGTGCAACCATAAAAATACACACAATGAAAAATGCAGTGTCATGTGTCAACAAAAGCATACTTTGCACGATCTGACACGGCAGATCAAAACCAGCAAACAAAAAGCAACAACACAAGTGGAGAAAAGGACAAGAGCGACTGCTGTGTATGCAAGTTTAGAAAGATGTTATGAGCTTGTCATTAGGTGATGACTGTTCCTATACCTTAAAATAGATTTCAGATTTTGCCATTAAAAATATGGTTTCAGACATCAAGTGTATCGAACGTCTTTTATGCTAACTACAATTAGATTTAAATATGGGGTTTAGACGTATGAATGGGGTTAATGGAGTTCTTAATGTGCTGTGTGTGTGTTTAAATGCATTAGTGTTGCTTGTTTTTTTTTATAATGAGAGCGCTGATGTAGTTGTGTGGTGAAGCCAAAGAGAAGCTTCCACTTGTGGACAAAGTAAAAACTCTGACCTGAAGTCCAGCGTTTGGTCCTCTGCTCTTGAAGGATGTCAGATGACTGCAGCGAGGAGCAAAAAGGAGGTACTCACGTGTCTTCTTAGGATCCTTGCTTCATGGAAATGGGTGTCCTCACATGGCTGAGGCTTTCCTACCACGTTTCGAAATCCATGCTGGTTGAAATTGAGTAATATGAACTCCCCCTTACAATTTAAAACAGAGACATGTTTTAATAAATCATGCAGCTCGCGCATCTTTCACTAAGCATCTACTGTAGGGTTTCACACTTGATAAATCTCCACAGGTCAGTTATTTTAGTTTCTAGGTTAGAGAGTTGCCACTGTCTGACTAGCTCAACCTATCAGGAACATTTGGAAACACCTTTGCATAACCATTACTTTACAATCCACCACATTGCGATGTTCCTCAGGGAGTAACGCATGCAGTTGGTAGGTCATAGGTAATAATGGTAGTTCTCAACTTGCACCATTTAGCAGACGAGAACCCACAATGAAGTTTAGTCAAACCTATGTTACGTTACTGCTCTGCATTATGGACAGTCACAGTCCTGGATATCTTTTTCATATCTTATGCTGCCAGTATTAAATCACTCATTTAAATAAATCCTTATAGACACTCAACGATGACTGACACGTACTCAAATTTGCAGGATCTGTAAACCAGGCCCCATCTTCCACATCTTCACATCTGTTTTGGGCCTGTGGCGTCAAAGGATGTCAGATCACTGGAATGAGAAGGAAATCTCAGATAGGTCCAGGTGATTAAAATCAAAATCACAATTGTGCAAAGCTGCGATAGTCAAAAGTAGCACGATAGTCTGATCAATAGTAAATATTTGAGGGCTAGATGGCACTCAGAAACTTCAGATATCTATTAAGTAACGTTTAACGGGTTCATTGATTTAGTGACTAAACAACAGAATAAGCTCTCAAAAGGATTTAAGCACTCGACTGAAAACATGTAGAGTAAAAATACGTGGAAACTTCACATGTAGCATTTACTAAAGTAGGTACAACAACAACAACATAAATTGATTTCTTTTTGAAAAAAGGTACATGCTGGAGGTTTGAGAAATCGCTTTATACATATGTTGATCTCCCAACCCTACAAGCAGGTAGTAAACTGGGTAAAAATAAATAAATTTATGAAATAATTCATACCTTCTCATGATCTTCAAATGGTGGATCTGAGCAGGCAGACTTATGTCCTTGCGTGGCCCAGGCATCACACAGTGGTCTTCAAATCAGTCAATTCCACACTGATTTTAACTGGAGTAGTGAGAGCGTTCCTTATAAAATCAAGCAGAATTAGAAGACCAACAAAAACAGCAAGAGTAAATCAATACCAACATTAACAAAACTGCTTTATTTAAAAAAAAAAAAAAAAAACACCTCCATGGTTGCCAGGTTCAACACACACACCCCAAAAGTTAAACTGAATCTGACCCCTGAAATAAGATGCTCAAATTAAACTCCAGGGTTGCCAAGTTAACCACAAAAAGATGCCCAAGGTAAACTACCAGTACCTTAAAAAGAAACTGCTCGGAAACAAAACTCCAGGATTGCCTGGTTCACTACATTAAAATGGCCCCAAAAGATACTCAATCTAGACCTAAACAAGTCCAGTCTTTAAAACGAAGACGACAAACAAATCTAATACAATAACAATGTTCAACACACATCTTAGACAGCATAAAGCAGTGCTGGTAACACCTCAGCATGCAACTAAATTTCAGTACTTTCAAATATTCCTCATGAAGTGCAAACATTGCTTTGTCATACTACAGGATTCAAATACGTGGATTCTCAAAGTAACCACGTTGAGGGTCTCTCAGCATCATTGATTTAGAAAAGCAGAAAATGTACACAAGAACTGGGTTGCGTCACTTTCACAGTTCTGCACATCAAACTTGGAGGTCCAAAAAGTACCATACTGTACATAAATGTAGCAGCAACTGGTGTATGGCAAAAGTTAGGAAGTTTACCACCTTGGGTTCAGTTTAAGACTGATCACTGGGCCTCGTGGAAGGTGCAGAACAAGTAAGCCTAAAGTCTGGAGCAAGACTGATTCTTGCATACCTTACCAGAGTTCTTCCTTGTGGACTTTAACACTGACTCCGATGTACACACAGCTCAGGCTTTCATAAAGGGGATTAAATTTCATCTTAAGTTATAAATACTCACAAGCTAGAGTGAAGATGAAATAGCAGCAGAGAAAAATGGAGTGACTGCATCAACACTCAAACATTCTGGTCTTTAAAATTTAAAAAAAAAAAGTTAAAATTTTACAAAATTAAGCATATCAATGTGTCTAGACCAACCTTCCCTACACTGATCAAGTGTGCACACTGCTAAAAGACTTCATACCACCTAGGTTGTCACTATGTTGGGGTACCCCAGTCCGAACACAACGGTTTGAGTAATCAGTATTCGACACACCTCCCTGACTCTGCCCTGTTCTGCACTTAACGGCATCGAAACTTTCCACTAGCAAATATAGGTTGGTCAGAGACTACAATGGCATGTCTACATGCTCCAATCATGGAGTTTATTTATTATTATTCACATTACAGACCAGAATGTACAGTGAAAAACAGTCAAAACTTCATCTGGTGCTGCAATCTCAATCCTGTGTGTAGCCCGACTATTACTTACCTGCTCCAGACAGGCTTAAATCAGGGTGTCTTGCATAAGTGGGTGCTCTAACGAGGACCCTAAAGATCACAGCCTCTAGCAGTTGGCACTGTAGAATCTCAAGATCAGGGGAGTAATGTTTGTGCATTGCACCTACCAGCTGGGCCCAATTACATGGACACAGTCTACGATCATCATTTATGCCGCCAGGTTTGTTTGTTTAAAATAAAGATACTTGCATGACTATGCTGGATTCTTGCATGGAGATGAGCAGCAAAAATGTAGAGTGACTGCATCAACACTGAAACATTCTGGTCTTTAAAAGACAAAAATGTTACAATTAAGCATATCAATGTGCCTAGACCAACCTTCCCTACACTGATTAAGTGTGCACACTGCTAAAAGACTTCTTACAATCTACTGTAGGTTGTCACTATGTTGGGGTACCCCAATCCAAACACGACGATTTGAGTAATCAGTATTTGACGCACCTCCCTGACTCTGCACTTAATGGCATCGAAACGTTCCACTAGCAAATATAGGTTGGTCAGAGACTACAATGACATGTCTACATTCTCCAACCATGGAGTTTATTTTTTTTACATTACAGATCAGAATGTACAGTGAAAACAGTCAAAACTTCATCTGGTGCTGCAATCTCAATCCTGTGTGTAGTTCCACTATTACTTACCTTCTCCAGACAGGCTTAAATCAGGGTGTCTTGCATAAGTGGGTGCTCTAACGAGGACCTTAAAGATCACAGCCTCTAGAAAATGTCAGTGTAGCTTCATGAGATCAGGAGAGTAATGTTTGTGCGTTGCACCTACCTGCTGGGCCCAATTACATGGACACTGTATGATCATCACTTAGGCCGCCAGGTTTGTTTCATTTTGTTTTTTTTTTTTTTTTTTTAAAAAGCATGTTGTCTGGCCATGGGAGAACATGCACACAAGCAGGCCTGGAAGAATAGATGTAAGATACTTACATGACTATGCAGGATCCTTGCATGGAGATGAGCAAAAAAATTAACTACTCCCAGGTCTACCAATCCAAACACTTAAATTCCCAAATCCAAAAGAGAAAGAGCTCTGCATTCTCCATAAAGCAGTCAAATGTCTCTCAGCCAGACCTCATTAATAACCAGAACGCAGTGAAAACATCAAGTCAGTTTATGTGGTAGATCATAGTTGCATGTCTAACCACTGTTCTTTGATTCTACCTCCAAATTTGTCCATGCGTTGTTTCGTGTGATTTTAAAATGGAAAATGTAATAAAATATTAAAATGCCTTTCTACATGCCTTGACCAAACATCTCTATTCAAAATCTAGAGTACACAGATTAAATCTCTACAGTCCAAGTTTTTGGTCTCTGGATTTGGGGCACCCTGGTCTAAACAAGCAATATTGGATAGATCTCTGCATCTGACCACTACAGAGAGTTCCACATCTAAGATCACATTTTGTAAAAATGGGTTAGTCAGTCTTGTTGACCAACGCCTGCAATAATTAATTAATCAAATGCACTACTCAAGGGGAAAATCAGTGCGCAAATTTAACAACCATTGGATTAGCAGACAGGGCAAAAAAAAAAAATTACATTTATTGAACATCACTATAAAATATTGTACCTATACTTTTGAAATGTGTACCTTCTACCAGAGGGCAACAACTCATACTTTGTACAGTACTCAAAATGCTCAATGAACACCCAGTAACAGAATTTGGGCCTCTGTTGCCCTTCAAATCATGCAGTCAGCACAAGTCAAACTCAAATCAAATAGACCAAAAAGAGATACAGGTACATACCAGAATTTGCAGGACCCTTCAGATCAGTTTTCAGCCCTCCATTGGGTTCATGGTTTAACAATGTCAGAGCCCTGGGCCTTGAAGGATGCAGCAGAAACCCTAGAAGAACAGAAGATTGAAAACGAGAGGGGTAC
This sequence comes from Danio albolineatus, assembly GCA_903798035.1. Lineage (NCBI taxonomy): Eukaryota > Metazoa > Chordata > Actinopteri > Cypriniformes > Danionidae > Danio > Danio albolineatus. Next base: position 950,945 of record CAIGQQ010034325.1, read on the forward strand.
TCACGTGCCTTCAAGACCCTTGCTTCGTGGATTCCAGCACAAGATGCTGCAGCCTTCAGGTCTCAAGTCCACATCACATTTAACAGGAAGTGCACCTTTCAAATAAACAGATTTTAAAGAGGTCAAAAGCAGCAGCTTTGTAGCACAGGGGAATATAGTTTAACATCAGTGTCAACATTAAAACATGCTGGCCTTCAAATTTAACAGACAAGTGAGCAGTGCACCTTTGTCCAACCATCCAAACTTGATCCTTGTGTTTGGGCGCCCTGGTCTGACTCTACCCTACATCCTGCACATAACTTCATTGCGATGCTCTTCCACTGATACAACAACATTTGCATGAATAAGCTGTTGGAAATTTTAGCAGGAGCTAATTATAAAAGACCAGAAAAGCATAAAGACAGTGAGTTAAAAGGTCCATGGTTTGCACTGACCATCAATCCAGTACTTTATTGGTCTTCATGTCCCATGCAGTCAAATATTTAAAGAGCTAATAAAAGAACAGACAACAGCATACATTCCAAGATAAACTTTTTTGCCCAGCACTGGCTCTGCAGTTTGTGGATGTTTAAGCACATGCAGGCCAGGAAAAATTCACTTTGCACAACAAGTGTGATACTCACATGCCTTCACAGGATCATCATTTGGTTGACTCGAGCAGACTTCTACAGCTCTGGCCTTAATTCAAAGGGTGTTCAAACCACTCTCCACTCCACACCAGATCGATTAGTAAACTCATCTATTAATAATCAAAAAGAAATTAGAGCAAGAAAGGGGTGGAAGACATACTAGCAGCATTTCAACATTAAACAAGCTAGTTATTACCTAATGAAGATTTAATAAGAGGTCATCAGTGCGCCTCTGACCAACCATACCTAGATCCCTCGTGTTCCAAATATCTGCACTGCTGAAACATGGTCTACATTTGGGGCGCCCCTGTCTGAACACTATGGCTCAAGTAAACAGTTTTGGATCTCTGTACATGACTACTCATCACTGACTCTACCTTCCGTTCTTAACTTAACTGCCTTTCGACGTCCCTTAGTGGTTGGTCAGAGATGACTGATGGATACTTGCATTCTATAAAAGCCAATTATGGGTCTATCATAAACAATACACAAGACAAAATCTTTTGGGGTCACTTAAAAAGGCACATGATCCCAGAATAACTCACTTGTGGCAACAATTTAGCAAGATTTAAGGGGTTTCATCATCATCATCATAAAAACAAGAGTGACTCACACGCCAATTCAGGATCTTTACTTGGTTTGAGCTCCTGGCTAGGCTCAAGCCAAGACTCAAGTCTTTGTTAAAAACTATGTTCTGGATTCCAAACCACAAGTAACAAACACCAAGTAAACAGTCCTGTTAGAAAGTCAAACAAGCAGTTTAGAAGCACAGACAAATTAGTTTAGAATCAGTGAACAACATACTGGTCTTTAACAATTTAAACAAGCAGTTATCAATGCACCCTTTGACCAACCAACCAGACTTTGCTCCCTATTCAAGCACCCTTGTCTGAACGCAGCTGAAAACTCAGATATTGCTATACAGATGACTGACTCTGCCCTATCCATCCTCCCTACACTGATCTCTGAGATGGTCTTCAGCTAATAATAAACAGGGTGGTTGGTCAGAGGCTACTATGATTAACGCTTACATTCCTAAATAATTTGAGGACCACATATAAGACCAGAATTCACAATGGTGTCGAGTCACTGACCATGACAGTGCTGGTCTGTTGATCGTAGTGTCAAACATGCGAATGAAACCAATGGCAGAAGAGGATAGTGACAATACATACCATGGTTGGCAGAATTTAAAACCTTCTAAATTGGCAGGTCGGGAGAAAGATCTGGATGTCAAATCTCCAGTAAAGGATGATGCACATGCAAACCTGGAATGTAGAAAAATGGGCATTATAAACTGGGATACTTATGCCTTTAAGGTTTTTTAGGTGCATGGCTCAGGCCTTCATAAAAGGAGGACCTCAGACCACTTCAATACATCGGTTTTATCTGAGAATGAAAGGCAGCACAGACAAGCAACTTGTCAACATTGAAACATGCTGATCTTTAAAATTTGAATACACTTCGTGTTCATCAATGCACCTTTAATCAACCATCCCTATGGCCTGTACGCTAAATTAGCCTCTACAGTGTAGCTTTCGTCCCTACATCAAGCAGCCAGTCTAAACTAAAGCTCAAGATAGCTGCATTTAACATGCATCTACATACGACTGACTCTACCCTCAGATTTGTACTTAACTGCACTGAGACGTTCCTTAACAAAAACAACAGGTTGGTTGGTCAGAGGCTACAAATGATGAACACATTCATGAAGCAGTTACAGGTTAGCAGACCAAATGGCCAATGAAGACGTCAAACAAACTTAGATCCCAACCCTGGGCTCTGTAGATCATGTCCTCTACTCTGCACAGTAAGACAGACTAACCACAAAATACAGACAGAACAACGGATACAGACAGAAGAGAAAACCAGAGAAAGATACATACCAAGGGTTGCATGCTTCAGGTTCAGCTTGCAATTTTTAAAAGATGTCTGATCAATAGACATGGCAGGGACAGTTTGCCTGAAAAAACACATGAAAAAAAAAAAAGTGATACTCTCATGCCTTCTCAGGAAACTTGTGTGGGGTACTTGGAGCATGGACTCGCATTTAGAGATACTCAAAAAAAAAAGGAGTTAGTGTCTAAGTAAATAATAAAAAAAGAGGCTCAATTTCAGTCTAGTAAAACATCCTGGTCTTCAATCTAAATTTAGATAAGCATAAATCAATGCACCTTTGACCATCCAAGATTTGTCCCTATGGTTAAGTTCCCCTCTCTTTGCATGACATGTTATGCAATTTAAATTTCCCTCATTGACTGAATCTACCCTTTCTCCCTACACTTACAGCATTATTTTACTCAGCTAATGGTAAATAGGTTGGTTGGTCAGAGGCTACAGTGACAAATGCCTAGATTCTCCATTAAGGTGTTGGAGATCTCAGGAAGAGCAAATTATGAAGACCAAAATACAGGAAGAAAAAATAAATAAATTGTGCCTCAAGTTTCAATCCTTGGCAGTCATTATTCAGATGCAACACCAGTTTAGGAACCAAGTGTAAAGAACAGCGAAAGAGAGAAAGAGGGAAAGAAAAAGAAAAAAAAACAAAAAAAAACCCACACCTCAGACCTCAAATTGATACATACCTCGATTAGCAAGATCTTCAGATTGGTGCAGTCTCTTGACCTACATTGGGTGAACAGTTGTGATCACTGGGCAATGAAAAGAACAGCAAAAAAAAACCTGGATTAAATAAGTGATATGCACATGCCAATTCAGGAGCCTTGCTCTTTGCTTGAGACTGTTGGGACAAAAAGTTCAAGACACCAAATCCTACAGCTACAGGGGTAACAAAATGCACTTTAAAGCCAGTGTCAAAAGCAGTAGTTAAGCAGCACAGGTGACTTAGCAGTCATGTCAACATTAACATTCTGGTCTTCAAACTTTAAATACTATATTATAATAGACAAGCCGTTATCAGCACACCTTCAACCAACCATCCAAGACTTCACCCTATGTTAAGTGCACCCCTATCTGAATAACTTCACTTTCTACACTACCCTACATCTGACCTAATTAACACTAAACTAATAGTAAACAGGGTGGTTGGTCAGAGGCGATAACAAATGCCTGCATTCTACATGATGAAACTGTTGTGTGCCTCAATTTAACCCAGTCTTAAGACCAAAATGTCCAATGTAGTCATGGAGTCAAAACTCCATGTGGTGAGTTACCAATCACCACAATCCTGGGCCCAGAACAAATCAAATTAGACAGATACATACCAGGATTAACAACATGTCTAAATCAGAGTGGTCTCTTGGCCTGCCTTATATCCAATTGGTTCAGACAATGAGGGCATGACTGGAATAGATGGTTGAAAAGAGTAATACTCACGTGCCAACTCAGGATCTTTTGTGAATTTGAGTAGACACACCAAGTGCATGCCTAAAAGATAAACATTCTTGATTCCACATCAGGAGGAAAACATACCTTTCAAGTAAACATAGTAAAAGTTAGACAGTCAAAAGTAGTAGTTTGGAAGCACCGTTGAAGGGTTTCAACATTACATAAAACTGGTCTTCAATAATTTACACACCAAACAAGCAGTCGTCAATGCACCTTTGACCAACCATCCAAGATTTTGGTCCCTAAGCTCAGGCAACTCAAAAGCATAAACCGTATTAATGCACCTCTACACTCTACATATGAGACTTTGCCTACCCTACCTACCCTAACCTCTGATGCTCTTTAACTAATAGTCAACAGGATGGTTGGTCAGAGGCTACAACAAATGCCTGCATTCTCCAAAAAGATGCAGAGTCTCCACTTAATCCAAATTATAAGACCAGAATGACAAATGAAAATGTTGAGTTATTTAAAGACAGAGAAGGATCCATACCAAGGTTAGCAAGATCGATATTATGGGATTCCTCCGACCTTACCTTAGGTCTGTAGTTTACAGATGTCAGATGATTGGGGTGTGGAGGAAGCACAAGCAGGCCTGGAAAAGCAAAGGGTTGAAAACAAGAGCAGTACTTACATGCTTGATGTATTGGAGCAGAACAGAACTGGCACAGTTTTTCCAACGATGCTCAAAAATCCCCATCTATTAGACAGACAGGTTAGCACAAGAACAAGAGTGCAAAAGCAGCAGAGGATACATGTTGCATCTGTCAAAAGGAAAGCAAGCTAATCTTTAAAAAAAAAAGTGAACAAAGATATAAGTTGTCAGTGTACCTTTGACCAACCATCCCTATACTGACCTAGTGTGCACACTTCTAAATGACTACTAGTTTCTGGTCCCTACATACGGGGCGCCCCTGTGAGTATTCTCTATGTCTCTCCATGTGACTGGTCCTACCCTTAGATCTGCACTTCACAACGTTCCTCAAATAGTATAAACACTAGTTGGTTGGTCAGAGGCTACAATGACAATTATCGGTGTATTCCAAATAAAGCTGTCGAGTTAAAAACTGAAGACTTGAAAGTCTGTGTGGTGTAACGCTTACCATGACAATCCTGGACTTCAGTGGTCTTAGTTTCATGCTGCAGTCAATCTGTATAACGCAATGAAACATTTGTTTTACTTACCTCGGGTCTTAATTGCTTCTGTCTAATGCTCACCTGCTGGCACTAACAGAAAGAGAGCTTTCGTTATGATCATGCACCCAATTCTGGCCACAGTTTCAAACAATAAATGGTGCTCAATTAAGCACATTCTCAATAAAACACTCTGTTAAACAGAAACATAACACTCTTGTAAAACCAGTTTGACTCACAGCATCTCTGGTCTGATTCAGCGTAGAGTGACTCAAACCACAGCGTGCTCTTCTTATCAGCTACTGATCTGAATCAGGTGCACTAGTTAATCAAAATAATCTTCTGACTTCTTCTTATTAACTGTTTTAATGGAAGTTGTCAAGCCAATTAAAAAGAGCATTTCCGCCACCTACTGGACTGGAGTGTGAAACTCGACACTAGTTTCCAATAAATAAAGGCCTGGTACTAAAAACTCACTGTTATGAAACAGAAGAGGCTGCTGAGAGATATATTTCTATGTTTGTGGGTTTACTTCACTGACTCAAATTATACATTTTAAATATGCTTTTATGTCCTTTTAATTAATGAGTAAACCTTCAAAAACAGATAACCACCATTTGTTGTATTTTTCAGAAATCAATGGGTTTTTTGTCATTGCTTTTTGTTGTTTGCAGTTGTACTCTTCATTACACAATATAAATCATGATCTCTAAAAAGTACAAAAACACCTTCAGTTCCAGTCTATTTCATATATCATGTTTGTTTTTTGCTGTTTTACAATTCATGAAAACAAACAATTTAATAACTATTAAAAAATTAGTCTAGAGACTAACTGAAGATGAATATCCTCATGCCGTCACCATTCAGTCTAAAAGTACTATTGTGTTACCATACAATAGAAGTGTGTCTAAACACTTACAGTTTTTAAATTAAAGCCTAATAGTTTTCATAAATATTTGAAACTGATTTAGTATTTGTTCATTTGTTTGCAAAGACCAGAAAACATTTTGATATAAAGGACAATGAATTTAATTTTGATTTATTGATTAATATTTCACAGCACATTAGGAAAGAACACAGCTTGTATGCATGGAAATGTGATCAAATAAGAAGTATAACAATGCATCTGCATCCAAGTCTGAAGATACCATGGGCAAAGACTCTGAAAAACTGTTTAATAAATCGTAACAAATCTATCTGAAGTGAAAGATATATTTTTCATGAAAAAATATTGTTCTGTAAAATATTCAAATTATTATTCAGAACCAAATATGTTTTTAAATATATCCCAGCCAGCATGACATTTGGGGCCCAGATGGGTTAACTACAGGTTCCATGGGAACTGTGTGGGCATGGGCTTTGGCTGAGTGAAATCAGCGGGTCCCATGTAGGTTTTGTAGTATGAATCCCACATAGGATGCTCATATGAGCTGATTACATGGGCCCCATAAGGACAGGCATGGGCCAAATGGGCATGGGTTTGGTCTGGGAATGTACATCACATCACAGTTCAGAGCATCAAGTGTCTTGTATTTATCTTCCTTTTTAATTTTTCTTAGAGTGTTTCCTTAAACCATTTGGCATGGTTGGGCTTAAATTGAATTGACCAGTTAGGACCAACATAAGATGCTTACAGAGTCCACTTTAAACCCATAGGGGCATTTACGGTTGAATCCTGGTGCAAGCCCACTTTAAATCCCTTTAGGCAGGTGGGCCCAAATGGGTTTGACATGAATTACCCAGTTAAGACTCTTTACAGGTCCCCCCAAAAGCCCATCCGAGCAATCACAGCTGGCCCCGAAGTGGATCCTGGGTGTAAACCCACATTAAACCCCTTCAAACTGGTGGGCCCAAATGGGTCTGACACGAATTGCCTAGTTAAGATCCACATAAGACCCTTTAAGATCCTACTTAAAATCCATCTGGGCATCCACAGCTGGCCCCATGTGGATCTCGGGTGCAAGCCAACTTTAAACCCTTCAGACTGGTGGGCCCCAAATGGGTCTGACATTTATTGCCCGGTTAAGACCCACATAAAGCCCTTACAGATCCCACTGAAAACCCATCTGGGCATCCACGGCTGGCCCCTATGTGGATCCCGTGTGCAAGCCCATTTAAACTCTTTAAGGAGGTGGTGCCCAAATGGGTCTTTCATGAATTGCCCGGTTAAGATCCAATAAGACTCTACAGATCTCACTTAAAACTTATCTGGGCATCCACAGCTGGCCTTCATGTGAATCCCGGGAGCAAACCCACTTTAAACCCCTTTGGGCAGGTGGGGCCCAAATGGGTTTGGCATGAATTGCCCATTTAGGACTCATGCAGTACCCTTACAGGTCCCTCTTTTAGCACGTCTGGACTTCCACGACTGGCCCCAATGTGGATCCCAGGTGCAAGCCCATAATGGGGCACACAGTTGCCACCCATGAATTCATCTGGGCCCCACATGTCATTGTTGGCTGGTTAGTAATACTTTAACTCTTAACACCTTTTACATGACACTATAGGGTACTGTAACATCTAAAGTTGTAGGTGAAAGATGGAATTACTGTCCCCGGAGTAGATATGTCTTACTACTCATGATTTATGATGCTTGGGATGCCAGGAAGTCTGGAGCTAAAGACTTCTATGTGACATCTTATCTACCGAGATGTTCAACAGGACTCTTCTGCCACATCTTCAAAGACATTGTAGATGGAGGGAAGAGAGAAGCAACCTCTTTCTTTGCAAACACACATACACCCACATGGTATACATGCAAAATATGCTTCAACACTGCAAATCTGCTTATTTATATTTTTCTTCAACCACTGGAACTACGAATACAGTATGTACGTTAAAATATATTAACTGTATGGGTTTTTAGTCTGTTTTGATATATATTCCATTGGGATTTATTGGTTTTAACATGCCACTGTTATGTAAGGCAAAATGTTAGCAGTAGAAATATACAGGGCCATTACAGTTTCCATTGATAAAGCAATACAATGTCTATTATAAGTTAACCACTACAAATTATCACAATCTCAGTTGTAGTATTACTAGTGATAATTAAATTCCCCTTTAAGAGGAAGATGAGTACAGTTTCAGCTGATTTTACATTAGAGCGAAAGCTGTTTACTAAATGTTTTACTAAAGTACATATAAAAATGATCGTATTTATTATAAATATCTACAATTACAACAAAAACAAAAGATAATTATCTTACACAAAAAATCACAGTGCAAAAATTTAAAAGAAGAAAAAAATGCAAGTGTTTATGTAACAAGTCTTTATTTTTATTTATTGTATTATTTAATTAATGCATTACTCCTGGAGTTTAGTGATATATGTACCCTTGTTTCATTCATTCATTCATTCATTTTCTTTTCGGCTTAGTCCCTTTATTAATCGGGGTTGCCACAGCGGAATGAACCGCCAACTTATCCAGCATTTGTTTTACGCAGCGGATGCCCTTCCAGCCACAACCCATCTCTGGGAAAGTACCCTTGTTTCATAATATGTAAATAAAAATAAAGAGGTCAATAATCACAGAAAAATTTTAATCTCAGTAACGACTCAGACAACTGTATTCAAACATTTGAGGTTTAATCTCACTCATCTGCACATCAATTTTTTTATTTACTCCAAGAAACAAAGAATTGAACGATCTAACAGAACAGCAAGAAAATAAAAACACAAACCAAACTGCTAGATTCAGTATATTTACCACAGTAAAATGATCTACACGAAACAAAAACTGACGTCAAAGGCATTTCAGTCATAAACCAGATGCTCCTGTCTTAGTAATGTAAAGAAATTTCATATTACCATTATGTCAGTATCACACCCAGCCAGCAATGACATGTGGGGCCCAGATGAGGGCTTCATGGGCGGTAAATGTGGGCCCCATTATGGGCTTGCACCTGGGATCCACATTGGGGCCAGCCTTGGAAGCCCAGACGTACTAAAAGTGGGACCTGTAAGGGCTACTGCATGGGTCCTAACTGAGCCATTTATGCCAAACCCATTTGGGCCCCACCTGCCCAAAGGGGTTTAAAGTGGGTTTGCACCCAGGATCCACATAGGGGCCAGTCATAGATGCCCAGGTGGGTTTTAAGTAGGATCTGTAAGGGTCTTATGTGGGTCTTAACCGGGCAATCAGGTCAGACCCATTTGGGCACCACCAGTCTGAAGGGTGTTTAAAGTGGGCTTGCACCCGGGACCATATATGTGTTCCCAGATCAAACCCATGTCCACTCGGCCCATGCCTGTCCCTTATGGGGCCCATGTAATCAGCTCATATGGGCTTCCTATGTGGGACTCATACTACAAAACCTACATGGGACCCGCTGATTTCACCCAGCCAAAGCCCATGACCACACAGTTCCCATGGAACCCGTAGTTAACCCATCTGGGCCCCAAATGTCATTACTCGCTGGGCAGGAGCTAAGACTGTTAATGTCTTCAGTTCGGGATGAATACAATAAAATAAAAGACAACCCAAACAAAGAAAATAATAATTAAAAACCCACATATAGTCAGCCACATATAACCCTGGTGTATATTTTTGAGAACCAGCAAATACATATACGGGTGTGTACTGCTACATTTACGGCTGTCTAAAACCCAACGCTACAGGGCGACACCGCTGACCACTTACCTCCGTATGGCTGGCTTTTCTGGCGTGACCGGTTTGCTCAGTAGCACACTACATATGGCTCCGGACTTGAGAGAAGTAGACAGGTTCAAGTAAAATGAATGAGAGTTCTACAAACCCGGTAAAGTGAAACTAATTAAAAATAAAAGCACATGAGGTCACAGTAGAAGCATGCAGCCTCGATAGCTTTTCTCTTCTAGTTCACATTTTGAAAACACTATCAGTTGGGTTTAGGGAAGGTGTGAGTCAGTCGATATCAAGCTGATATATTAGCCAACCTGCTTCTCTCACAGACGCACACAAAAAAGACGTTAATATTCGCAGTACTGTGTACAGCGGCCTCTGGTGGACTTACAACAAATGACCAAGAAAACCTGCCACAGTGAGGTATTTAACATTGACAAAAATGCATGGCACCCTCAACTGGATTTGTGAAAACCAAAAATGCAAAAAAAACACAATCCTGGTTACATATTTGTTGATTTTCAAAAATGTAGTTATGGGTATGTATTTCAAATGACCCTGGGTTGTATATAGCCATGTGATGACACATCATGAAAGTAAGCATACTGTTGCCAAATGCCATGAAAGTCCTCTCTCTTTCATTTTACCATTATAAAAGCTGTGTACAGAGTTTCTCTGGTTTAACTGTTGAATTCCACTTTAGTAAGTAGAGCGAGGCCAAGAGCCGTAAGCCGTAAGCTTAAAGGCCGGTGGCCCAAACTACAGTAACCTGTGTGCCACACCAATCTCAAGTCTCACGGAGGAGCTCTGGATAATTAATAGTAGAAGAGACAGTGATAGAAGATGAGAGAGGACCAGGACTGGAGTTTATGTTTAGTTTCAGTTCTGTTGAGGTGGCAGTCGGTCATGAGGGGCTCTCATCGCTCGTTTTATTTTCATTATTAAAATGACTGAAAGTTTCTCCACCTCCTTCTTCCAGAGTATGACAAAGGCATTAAATACATTACGGTGGTGCCAAAATCTAGGAGAAAGAGGGACACATTGTCCAGATGCCTTCACTGCTGAGAGGGAAAGAGAGTGCTTAGAGTTAACCTGAGCGGGGGAGAAGATTTGATGGAGAAATCAAGGTTTATTTTTATCTTATTTCTCTTCATTTTTACATCTCTTTTTCTCTTGCCTCGTCTATTGTCCACTCCCTTCTTCCCAATGGCCAGGAAGCCATCAACTTCATTACAGTAACCCACGTGATGGAACCCATCATGGATGACAAGAAAAAAATTAAACATGCTAGACCAAAGTCAACAGATGACAAGCTGGACAACATTATTGGAAAAGGCATAACAGGTGGCCTACTCACACCTACTCACGATGGACATCCAGGGTTCGTCGTACACTGCAGCTCTGCACAAGACGTCTGGCCATCGGAGAGATGGTCGTGCCCAATTGAGCCTGGTTTCTCTGCAGGTTTTTTAATCCTTCACTTTCGCCAATTGGTAAAGTTTTTTCCTCGCCGCTGTCGCAGCTGGCTTGTATGGTTCAGGACTTGTAGAGCTGCGCATCGATGGATTAATCTTCAGTGTTTGGACTCTCAGCAGTAAATATTAAACCACACTGAACTGAACTAAACTGAACTTCAACACTGAAAACTGGACTGACACTGTTTCAATCTACTATAATCTACAATCTACATTGTAAAAGCGCTGTAGAAATGAGCATGAATTGAATTGAATAACAGCTAATGCTAACACCAGCAGGAGACCAAAGGCCATTTTTCAATTGGATGTCAATGGAGGAGAGGCGTAACTACTCTGACTAAACAGCTTTTGTGGGGAAATAAGCATCTTGGTGTGGTTGAGCATATAATTGTCTATAATCAACAGAATGGTAGACTTATAGCTTAATACAATTCACCTTTATTTGTATAGCACTTTTACCATGTAGATTGTGTCAAAGCAGCTTCACATAGATTATAGTAAATTGAAGCAGTGTCAGTCCAGATTTCAGAGTTCAGTTTATTTCAGTTCAGTGTGGTTTAATTTTTACTGATGAAAGTCCAAACACTGAGGAGCAAGTTCATCAATGCGCAGCTCTACAAGTCCTGAACCATGCAAGCCAGTGGCGACAGTGGAGGAACAAACTTCACCAATTTGCGAAAGTTAAGGAAAAAACCTCTGGAGAAACCAGGCTCAGTTGGGCACGACCATTTCTCCTATGGCCAAACCAGAATATAAGAGAATATAAGAGAAACTGATCAGTTGTGGAAAACCAAAGCTAAGCAAAGCATAATGTATGTTTGGCTTCACCATGATCATGATTGTTTCACATCAATCTACATGATTTCTTTTTTAAATCTTCAATCCCTCTCTTCAGTTCTTTCACTTCTTCACTTTTCTCATCTTTAATGTGTTTGTAAAGTTTCTCCATTAATTCCTGTTGTTTCTGATGTTCTTCCAGCTTCTGCTGAAGCTCCTGAAGGTGCTGCTCTTTTTCCTCTCTGAAATCATTCATTTCTTCTGCTTGTTTTCTGGCTTCATCTTCATGTTTCTTCTTTATCTGTTTTATTTCCTCTTCATGTTTCT
>CAIGQQ010034325.1:967052-981004 GCA_903798035.1 Danio albolineatus
CAGGCTCGCCTTATTTCTACGTTCCTGGCCCACCTCCTTTCCACACTTCAGGTCTGCCTTATTTCCATGTTCCTGGCCCACCTCCTTTTCACGCTCCAGGCTCGCCTTATTTCCATGTTCCTGGCCCACCTCCTTTCCACCCTCCAGGCCCACCTCCTTTCCACGCTCCAGGCTCGCCTTATTTCTAAGTTCCTGGCCCACCTCCTTTCCATGCTCCACGTCTGCCTTATTTCCACGCCCCAGGCCCACCTCCTTTCTACGCTCCAGGCTCGCCTTATTTCTACGTTCCTGGCCAACCTCAGCTCCACATTTCAACTCAGCTCTATGCTCTAGGGTCTTATTTTCACACTTCTGGGCCTTCACAGCTCTACATCCCAGGGCCCCGTCAGCTCTACACTCCAGCCCTGCCTCATTTCTATACTCCAGGTCTACCTCAGTTCTATGCTCCAGGTCTACCTCAGTTCTATGCTCCAGGCTCACCTCATTTCCACACGCCAGGCCTGCCTCAGTTCCATGCTTCAGGGTCTCCTCAGATCCACAATCCAGGCCTGACACAACTCCATGCCCCAGGGTCCCCTCAGCTTTATGTTAGAGGCCCACATCAACTCCAGGCCCACCTCATTTCCTTGCTTCAGCCTTTCCTCATTTCCACGCTCCAAGGTCTCTACAGCTCCAGGCTTCAGGCCCACCTCAGCTTTACATTTTAGGCCATCTCAGCTTCATGCTCCAGAGCCTCTACAGTTTCACACTTCAGGGCCTCCACAGCTTCACATTTCAGGCTAACTCAGCTCCATGCTCCAGGGTCTCCTCAGATTCACACTTCAAGGCCTTCGCAGCTCCACAACCCAGGACCCCTCATCTCTACGCTCCAGGCCTGCCTCATTTCTATGCTCCAGGCCTACTTCAGTTCTATGCTCCAGGCCCACTTAATTTCCATACTCCACTCCTGCCTCCGTTCCACGCTTCAGGATCTCCACATCTCCACATACCAGGCCTGGCACAGCTCCATGCTCCAGGGTCTCCTTAACTTCATGCTAGAGGACCACATCAGCTCCACGCTCCCAACCAAATTCAGCTTCGAGCTCCAGGGCCTTCGCAGGTCAACATACCAGGCCCTCCTCGGCTCCACATTTCAGGCCACCTCCGCTCCATGCTCCAGGGTCTTCTCAGCTTCATGCTACATACCTGTCTCAGCTCCATGCTCCATGTACACCTCAGCTCCATCCTACACAAAGCTCATAGCTTCATAGCTCTACGCCTCAGGCCTCCTTCAGCTAAACGCTCCAGGTCCACCTCGGCTTCACACTCCAGGGTTGTGTCAGTTCCATGCTCCAGGGTCCCCCTCAGCTTTAGGCCTGCCGTAGCTCAACTCTGTGTCCCAGGTGTCCTTCAGTTCCAAACATAAGGGCCTTCTATGCCCTACACCACAGGCCTCTGTTCCTTGCCCGGACCTGACCCTCTGCTCTTCAGTTTGGATATGTTTCTATTTTAACACTCATCTTACCATAAGTAATTTTTTCTTATTATTGTCTTCACACTGGGTTACCTGTTCCCCCTTTGTCCTTGTGAATTTACGCTCTTTTGTTTCATTTCAGTTTGTTGTTCATTGTTTTTGTTAAAGGGTTCTGTTTGTTTCATTCATTCATTCATTCATTCATTTTCTTTTCGGCTTAGTCCCTTTATTAATCTGGGGTCGCCACAGTGGAATGAACCACCAACTTATCCAGCATATGTTTTACTCAGCGGATGCCTTTCCAGCTGCAACCCATCACTGGGAAGCATTCATACACACTCATTCACACACATACACTACGGACAATTTAGTTTACCCAATTCACCTTTATCGCACGTGTTTGGACTGTGAGGGAACCTGCAGTGACAGCGCTGCCCACTGCGCCACTGTGGCGCCTGTGCTGTTATTTCTGTTTAATAAGTTCTTTTGTTTAGATCCGCATCTTGAAGTTATTAGTATGCTAATATATACATAATATGTGAAGTTACATATATTGTGAAGTGTCCCTTAAGATATGATAAAAAAAGTATGCAATTGTGCAAAAAAATATTCAGCACTCGATTCAGAAGTGTAAAGTGGCCTTTAAATAATCTCGTACCTGCTGCTGCTTGAGTTTTCATCATGGATCTCTTCAGTTCCTCTATTTCAGCCATGTATTTGTTTCTCTCCAGCTCTATCTGAGCCTGAAGGAGCATGAAGGAGGTGTACAAACTCCCTCTGTTCTCTTGCACCATGTTCTCCACATCCTGCAGCAGATCAGGAACCTGTGAGCTGCTCTCCAAAACAAACCGTTGGGCTCCAAATGTTTGAATAAAGGTATTAATGTGTGTTATGTGACTTCTACCACTAATAAATTTACTAAGAATGTTCTTCTCTTGCAATATAAGGATTATGACATGTTTGTTGATTCTGGAGCTGAAAATCTTCTGGATCTCCTCCATTTCTGCTTTATCTTCATGAGCCACTGGAGCGTCAGGAATAATGAGGAGGAAAGCATGAACTCCGGGATCACAGAGAGACACACAGTGGAGAGTCTGAAGCATCACTTCCTCCTCTGAGAGACGACTGAGAGCTGGAAGCTCCAGCATATTGATCAGACGACCATGAAGATCCACATCTGTCCTCGCACACTCTTCCTGATGTAAGGAATGAAGAAATGTCTTTTTTCCTCTTATTAGTTTTGAAACAGAGGCTTTCAGTCTTCCGTCACTTCCACACAGCACCAAGTTCAGCTTCTGCTTTTTGATGACTTGTAAACTTTCTGAACAACAACAACAAAACAATGGGTTATCACAAGATCTTCACATTTTCACATGTACTTTTTCAATTCACACATGACATTGCATTGACATGTTACATTGATGGATAAATTACCCTTGGCTTGATCATGCTCTGTTCTCGATTCTGGATTACCAACTGTAAAGAGAACACATGAATATTTAATTATCAGTCTCAAAAATATGATACAACCTTTACTTCTTGTCTTTTATTACTACAAGTAAATCTGGTATTGTGATCAGTAGAGAATCACAGTAGGTGCTTTCAGATGGAGTAACATTTACTACTGAACGATCCTGACAAACAACACAATACCATGCTCAAGATAGTAGATGATTTATTCAGGCAATTATAAATGATAGTGGCAGCTGTTTGCGTAGCTTCTTGGTGAACTATGGTTCAGTGTGATACATGCTGCAACATCTGAAAGCATGTAAAAATACCACATTTAATCACACTTTCCAGTCCAGTGTTTAAAATAAATCCTTCTATGAGATGAATAAGTAGTTAAATCTTCTGTTTATTCAGTGGCTTTCAAAATTTCATGAGTTACTTATTCATGAGTGTTTGGAGTTTCAGTGAGAGTGCCCTCTGGCTTCTGGAGGAGATTTACTCCTGATCAAAGGACTGTACTTCCTTAAGATGTGCATGACAATCACAGCTTTGCTTAATTGCTATTGTGATATTATTTTATTTATCATGTCATGCTAAAAATCTGCCATTGTATATTATGACTATTCTACTTTTTTGAAAGTTGCATTTGGATACAATCATCTGCTAAATGCATAAATCTGAAATACATTATAATCTTAATTTTAATGGTGATCAGATTTGGGGGTAATGCATTACAAGTAATGTAAGTTAGGTAATCAGATTACTTTTTTCAAGTAACTAGTAGTGATTACTTTTGAATTTCCAAGAAAATATCGGCATTCCCTTTTCCATTTATTAGCCCCTTTTACACAGTGATACCAGTAAATATCCGGAAAATTTAAACGCAGTTCACACAGGCGAGGATGTTTCGGAATTTTTCCGGAAAAGTCCATTCACACATCAATTCAAAAATACCGCTAAATTCTGCCACCATTAACCAGAAATGAGCTCTAAATGGCTGCACTTGTATTTGTACACACAGAAGCTTTAGCATTCATGCGGCTGCTTTCTCCCAGAGACATCCAAAGGAAGAATCGCGAATCGCAGCTAAATGTTTATACATTTGACTACATTACTTATTCTGTGGATGGATAATTATTGTGAACATCTCCGATGAAAACATATGGAGGAATACTTTTGCGTGTCGAGATGTACATACTGTATGTGTGAGTGCTGGCGCTGGCACTTTAAGTGCACACACGTCCAGCAACTGAAGCAGAGCTTGCAGGAAAACAAACAGCGGTTTATCAGAAGCATTTTAGCGATAATTTTTTACACAGTGGCATTAAGAAGTAACATAGAAATGTTCTCTGACTAACATCTAGCAGCTAAATGTATCTGGGAAAATATTCAAAGGCTTTTATTTTCATAAACAGCACAGACGTAAATGCATCTGAATGTTCTGATTGGCTGGAGTAGACGTCTCAAGAGTAGACGTTTTTCCGGCAATGTTCCTTCTGTGTTCACACAGCACAGCATTCCAGAAAATTACCGGTAATGTACCTAGGTACCAAGGTAACTAGCTTTCCTGTGATTAAAGTTCAAAGCTCAATAGCTCAATATTCTGATTTGTGGATATTCTGCTCATTCACACATATGCTTTTCTGTGCATGAACCACATATGCTCACTGGAAAAGCAAAGTTCACTCAAATGCCATGCCAACAGGACACTTCAATATAGTAACGTTCCAAAAACCCAAATGTGGATTATACGTTGATAAAAAGAAGTAGTTATTACATTGTCATTCAAACACAGTGCAGTATGTTTTGCAAAATCAGCCTACTTACAAAATGATATTGTGGGTATATTGTAAAGAAAACCTTTTGCTTCTTTCTTCTCAGTTTGAGTTTCGAGAGCTTTTCTATCATGCTCTTCATCAGGATTCTCCTCTTCTGTTCTGAGGGAATAAATCAAGGTGTTCGGTTCATCTACAGATGTTCCTTCTGCAACATCAACTGAATCACACGGCAGAAACTCTTCACTGTTTTCTCTGAGGATTTTCTCCATCTGCTGTAATATTGAAATGCGCCACTTCTCAATGTCTTTATCAAGCTGTAGATGTCTTGCAGAAAACTGCTGGATGACTTCATTCACCTTCACAGATGACCCTTCAGCATCATGTGTCTTTTCATCAGTCGTGATCCTGATGACTCGTCCCATTGCCTTTTCGTTGAACTGTCTGAGCACATTTCTGACTCTTCTCATGTCCTCCTCGGTGAAGTCTTCATACTGCAGAACGATGATGAAGACTTGAGGTCCTGGATCAGACAGACTCACACACTCTCTGACCGTCTGTGTGATCTGATCATCTGACATGTTAGTGCGGAGCAGCTGAGGACTGTTGATGAGCGTCACGGGTCTATCTATCAGTCTTCCTCCGACTCTCTCCACAACATCTGGAGGAGCTTCACTGTCAAACGCTGATCGACCCAAGATCAAGTTTCCCACCACACTGTTTTCTGACACGCTTTTACCCAAAAGAACAATCCTCAGAGGAAGAGCATCTGAAACACACAGATCATGTGCTATTTTAAAGTGTGTTAATTGGTGTGTTGGACAGATGATAATGATTATGGTATGGTTGGTTTGAATCAATTTAATGCTTTAGGTCTATAAACCCCTCCCCTTCCGTAAGCAAAATCTGCTCTGATTGGTCAGCTGATTTGATTGGCCATTGGCTGTCAGAAATGAAATGCCCATTTTAGAGCGTGTATGTTGGAGATTTTGCAAATGACAGATTTAATTATGCAAGTTACTTTCATTGTGTTTGATGTTGATCGGTAGCAGGCAAAAGGGTTCCCTCTGTTGAAATTCTGGGAGTGTCAAAAATTTCAGACACATTACTACAGTCTGACTTCTCTAATGATCAGCATCAAACCAATAACCAATAGGAGCGCTAAACCTGAAGATGCAATCAGTGCAACAGCATTGCTGAAACATTGAATATGTTTTTCTGGTTTTATTGCCAGGGCACATTTTGAGTAAAGATTATTTAAATATAATGACTATCTTGAACATACCATGAAAAATCAATATAAAAATACACAGAAGTTATCCTGGTAAATAAAAGTATAAATAATTGCCTCAGGTATCCAGTATATTTTCATTATCTTTGTGTTTCCTTCTTTGAAAATGCTGAGGAAAGTAATTAGTGATGTTTTTATTCCACTGCACTGACTGCAATTGCTACGCTCAGTCTTTGATTAGATAAATTTATGCCACATTCCAGACATGTTCAGAGCTGGGAATTTCATCAGAGAAATGTCCCACCTCAGACTTCAATGCAATGTTCAAGTGGCATTCTTGACATTATTTCCAAGTACAAATGAAGAAAAATCATATTTACAAGCTGTCTGGAATGCAGCATGAATTACACAAGCTGGATTCACTGGTCAGGTGAGCTAGAAACATAGCACACCTGCTGGTTACAAATAGGTAATGCAAAAAGACATAGCATTGTCTAGATTAGACTGCAACACATCTAAAATACTGCAACTGTACAGTGAATTTAGGGATCAAAAGGAATATATTAAAATCCCCTGTAAACTACCCCTGTAAATGGGGTGAAAATCACTGACATCTCTCTGAGAAACAATAGACTGATTTCACGCGGCTGCCATTAATAAAGTGAAATCGAGGCTGTGGTGGGAAGAAACCCGGAAGTATGGCCTGAGTCATACAGGAATGTTGTGTACCTGGCTGTATATCTTATCAGCAAAGAGAAAGTGACACAAATTTATACTTTCACCATCATCCGTGTAACCTGAGGGTCCGTTCTGAACAGAAAGTGAAAATAAAAAGGGATATTGAAACTCATTTTCAGCCAAGTTCAGGGAAATGGCACTAGTTGGCATACGTTTTCTTTCCCAAACACACATTTTTGATGCCGTTTATCAAACTCAAGTTAATGAACTGCTGCTGTCACTATATTAGACTCGTCACCATACAAAATATCAGTACTAAAATTTATTAAAAAACGTAAAATTAAAACATTTAAGCACTGTTGAACGCAACACTGACACCATAGTGTTCAACTGTGCTCAACAGTAATGACTGTGATTGGCCGTGGAGGTAATCAGTTCACTGCATTTCACCACTGTTTACCTAGTGCACAGATGAGCGATCCAGTGATGACTCAACTGATCTTTGCGGCTTTAAAACACTCCAGTGTTTATGTATCTGTGTTTGCATTCAGTGAAAAGCGATGAACTAATGACCTTCACGGCCAATTCTGTTGAGCACTGGTGAATACTGGCAAACCAGCTCTGTTTGAGAACGTGCTCATCGGCGCTTAAATGTTAGCGGGAAATGGCCATTTTTAAAACTTCAGTACCGGGACAACACTATTACAGACAACACAGGGGTGTGCTACAGAGGACTGCAGTGTTTTATCTCTCACCGGGTTACGTAGGCTGAAGTAGGGAAGCCCCCACAGTGTTTACCTGCTGCCATAAACTTTTAAGCCTAGGAGGACACTTAAGTGTATTATTCTTAAAGTGATTGTGACGTTGTTTGATGTCTAACATGCTTTTAATTGTTTAAAATAAACTGAACAGAATGATATTAAAGTGATGTTTACACCATTTCTGCACTTTGAAATCTCGACAACTGCTGGAGGTTTGTAGTACACAGCATGTTGCTACAATGTTTACAGTGCTGATCCTATACTTATGGGGTTCTTCCCACCGCAGCCTCGCTTTCATGTTTTAAAATTGCGGCCACATGAGATAAGCGTATTACTGTCTAAATAATGCTTTGAAGCAAAGATTTCTATAGCATCAGTCTTGATCATAACATCAATACTTCACACTATTTAAGAATTAACCATTAACT
Organism: Danio albolineatus; assembly: GCA_903798035.1. NCBI lineage: Eukaryota > Metazoa > Chordata > Actinopteri > Cypriniformes > Danionidae > Danio > Danio albolineatus. The sequence continues at coordinate 974,831 of CAIGQQ010034325.1, forward strand.
TTACATTTATACATGCCACTTTTTTAAGTAAACTTTGCGTTGTTTCCGTCTTGTATAAGTCAATAATTAAAAACAATCGTTTTATTTGCACCAAGTTAAAATATTGCTGTTTTTAAAAGGTTTCAAATGAGACATTTATATCCTAAAGGCCCAGAGGGAAACTATTTCTGTACCTATAATGTAAAAATAGATTTATAAAAGTAAAACATGGGTGATATATTAAAAATTCAAGAAAAGCTGTTTGCATTATCTATAGCCATAAGGCACAATTGGCTTCATGTAAAATTCCAGTTAATGAAAGTTTAAGGGTAGCCACTGGTTGTTTTGGAATTTGAAGTCATAATCTGTCCATAATTTCCACACATTTGCATTTTCTTGCTTCTTGCATCTTATTTAGACATATAAAGACTTACAACTAGGAGGTATCTCAATGCTCCATTTCCTTCTGGGAGTCCCGTGCTGTTCAGCAATCACTGAAACAAAAACAATATATACTTTCCGTACCCACTTTATGCATTACGTATACATATATATATATATATATATATATATATATATATATATATATATATATATATATAGAGAGAGAGAGAGAGAGAGAGAGAGAGAGAGAGAGATCATAATACTGTATAAATAGAGCATTTTTTTGTGTTGTTTTTTATTGCCCTTTTAGCTGCTTGCATTACAAAAATATGCTTGAGTTAAAATTAAAAAAGGACAAATCTTGATATAAAAAATACTAAAGCAATTTATAGTAAATACTGTACTGTTTTTGAACCATAGAAGTTATCTGTTGTGGTGATTCTATGAGAACCCAACAACTAAAATAATATATACAACCGATCCAATTCTAGAGTTCTATAATATAAGATAGTAAAAACTAAAGTATACTACAATATTTATTGTACAAAGAGAAAAACTATATTATATAAACTTTACTATAAAGTTAAGTCTGAAGATTAATATTCATAGTAATTCAGTTTTAAACAAATTAAACTGTGCCTGCAGAATATTATATAACACACAAGGCATCTTATGCTTTTATTGTTTTTATATATGGTACTAAATCAATATTCACTGTAAGAATGTAAATTAACTTAAATCTGCCACAATATAAGATAAAACTATCAGATCAATTGCTAAATATTTGGATTATTACTCCCTATAATGCACAAGCCCTGCTATTTATGACTGTGCTTATATACAGTACTGAATCCATATTTTTGCTGTATCAACATAATGAATATATATATATATATATATATATATATATAGAGAGAGAGAGAGAGAGAGAGAGAGAGAGAGAGAGAGAATAAGGAATAAAACTTGTGCATCTGAAAATAATATTTTGAACATTGTACAGGTGATTTGATACCTTTATCTCAAACTTTGTCAAATTATTTTGACCCATACACAAAATATGATGATTATTATTATTATTATTGTTATCATAATTATTATTATTATTATTATTATTATCATAATTATTATTGTATTTATGATGTCACTTTTAAAATAGGATGAAGGCAAAAAGATGTTATTTGCTGAAAGATTAGCAGGATGATATTAAAATAGAAAAATTATGTTTGGTAGACAAAGGCAAGTTATTTTATATTTTATTTATTAAACAAATAAGTTTTAATAACTCTCAACCGTTTGTACAAAAAATAATAAATAAAGTTATCAGAATGTATAAGAAATTACATGTATATATACAACAACAGACCAGTAGACAGAGCTAAATATGTTATAAATGCAAACACCGCCAGTTAATAAATACTAAAGGTATAATCAGTGATTATAAGGTAATTATGTGCGGTTTTACTTTCGAAAATGCGGTACAATCCGTATACTATATGATTACCAAATGTAGTTTTGAATAATTTTGAACACATTTAGGTGTTGCCTGTTAATCAGATCACGTTTCTATGTTCGATCCCGCTGTCAGTTGTGGAAATGATCGATAAATGATTTCCGATAACCCCCTGAGAGTTTAACAGAAGCGCGGCGTGACGCGCGTGCACGCGGAGGGGAGTCAGGTTACTGCACAGCTCAGGCAGCAAAACAACACAACAAACTGACAAAACACAGCTTTATAGTTCAAGATTATCCCATCTTCAATAATATTTGAATACTACGGTGATGTTAACCGTGTTAGTACACATATATTGACCGGTTAGTTGAATTCAAAACTTACGCGGACTCTCTGCCATTATAACTCCGTTACGATCCTGAAATAAGTGAAAGTCGTCTATGGCAAGCCGATTTAGCTTAACATGATCACATTCGTCATCTGTGCTGAACAACATAGGTTTCTGCTACAAATGCTATTACAATCTGCTTTAACTATCAAAACCAGTACATTTTAATACACATGGATTTTATATGGCATTAGTCTAAATGCAAATTTATTCCTAATAACATCATGACATATACACTCTTTAAAAAAAAAGGTTTTCAGTAGTTATTTACGGTATTTGAGGTGCTATATGCACTTTTACTGTGTAAAGAACCTTTAAAGCATCATAAAGGTTTTTAAGTGGTTCTTTGGGGGGGTTAAAGGGCTATATAGCACCAATACTACTGGTAAGCACTTGTTCTTATAGCTAATTCTCATAACTCTTATGCCGGCTTTATTTGCGGAAGGGTAAAGTAACATTAAGAGCACCTTAAAATATAGGTGCTATATAGCACCATTTCACAAATGTACTATATAGCACCTATTTTTTTAAGGTGCTGTATAGCACCAAAAATGGTTCCCCCCTCGTTACGACCAAAGAACCAGTTTTGGTGCTATTTAGAGTGTATGCAAGAAATATTTTAAAATATGCATAAACAAATACCCGTTTACATGTTTTGTTTAGGTGAATTACAAACTTATATTCGCTATAATTTTATATAGATGTCCACATATGTATTAGATTTATGTAAGTGTTTCTAGCATGTTTTGAGACATAATCCATTAAGCTGTGTATAGCTTTAACAGGCCAGGCAAACGGTTACAGTAGAGACACAGAGGACTGTTGCAACTGAATTATTACATTACAAAGTTATCACATTATTTCATGGTTTCTGTTGTTGTTTTTAGCATAATTGCATTTTACTAGTACTAGTAAAACTTAAGTTACGTAATTGTTAGTAAAAATAGAAAGTAAATTGCGAATAACCCCTTACTAGTTATCTTCATTTGTATTAGTAATAAACTATATGGCCAACTGAATTGAGAAATATTACAGGTGGCTAAGGGCCTGTCATTAATGTTAGAGATATATCAGAAATAATCAGAAATATTGCTAGTAATTTTATAATAATCTGAAGAGCTCCCTTATTATTGATTTCATTGTTATAGAGCTCTATTTCCGTTTGTTATTGTTACTAGTAAGACCTGAATCAGAGATCTCTCTTAGAGGCATTGTAACTAATTAGAATTTTAATTCTTAGTAATAAAAGTGCATTTAGGACATTAAACATTTTGAGCATGTTAAGGTGAAACGGCTTGCCATAACGCGCTCATATGACGAAACGTGCACGCGCAGAATAAACTAACCCGCGCCCTCTTGTGGAGTGAGGAAGACGAGCACTGATTCCACAGATTATACAGGTATTACTCAAGGTTTAAAATTAAATATAGCGGCAGCGGTTTATACTTGTATGTCTTTTGTTTTTGTCTGATGTGAAAGCTAATAACACACCCCATAACAACAGTCAGGAGACTTTTTTCCTTTAAACTTTTTTCATTAAACTTTTTTAAAATACTTTTTATTGGTATTTAATTTGTTTTATTTGTTTTTCTCTCAAACTAAACTCTATCTCAAAGCATTTTATATAGGCTATGTATAAGATAAGAAATGTATAGCCTATACATTATCACAGTAATAAAATATACAATAAATGGCAGAAAAAGCAAACAAAAACAGACCTCTAATATTAATGACAGGCCCGTCGCCAGCCTGGTCAAAGTGGTGGACTTTTATTGTTGTTGTTGCAGTTATTCACTTCATTTTCTATTTAATTAAGAGGTTTAAATACTCTATTTAGTGACATTGTAAGCCCTATTTTTAGCTGGATTAGCTTGTTGAATGGTAATTTTTGGATGTCGAAAACATGAGAGAAAAAAACACTTATTTTTCAAATACAAAGTTATTACATCATATATCATTAGAAAATAATGTAGCCTGCTGTCTTTTATTAGACAAATAACAAACTAGCCGGTGTTCTGACGATATGTGCTACCTTCTCAGAATGTGCTACCGGTAACTCAATCTGTCATGTTTCATCTACCAAAACAGGGTTACCACATCTTGTCAGCTTCAAATGTCTATCAGAATGAACTACCACATTAAAGCATGTAAAAACAGGGGTAGCACATATTGTCAGCTTCAAATATCTATCGAAATTAACTACTACTTTATCAAACAATGTAGAACAAGGCATAGCAGCTTCAATTGTCTGTAAGAGTGAACTACAGCCTTAATATTTTTTTAAAAATTTGATCCATTTTATATTTAATTTGTTTATTAGAGTGGTAGTTCATTCCGATTGACATTTGAAGCTGACAAAATTCGCTACCCCATGTTTTTTTACCCTTCTTTAAGGAGGTAGTTCATTCTGATTGACATTTGAAGCTAACAAGATGTGCTTACCCTTTTTTTAGATGAAATATGACAGATTGAGACATTTGAAGCTGCTATGCCTTTTTCTACATTGTTTAATAAAGTAGTAGTTAATTTCGATAGATATTTGAAGCTGACAATATATGCTACCCCTGTTTTTACATCCTTATTTAATGTGGTAGTTCATTCTGATAGACATTTGAAGCTGACAAGATGTGGTAACCCTGTTTTGGTAGATGAAACATGACAGATTAAGGTAGCGGTAGCACATTCTGAGAAGGTAGCACATACCGTCAGAACACCGGCACATTCAGCTTTCCTCAATCAGAATTTGGCCATTTGAATTAAAACAATTAAAACATAATGTTACATTCCTGCGTTCTGTGATTATTATCATTATTGCTAGTTTCTCTTTCACTCTCTCTCCTCCCGCTTCCATCCATGCAGTGACTCCTATTGGCTACCGCTGCCCAGCTGTTTGCCTTGTCCCCCTTGACATCATCATACGGGCTCCAATCCAGCCGCTGCCACCGTGACATAAAAGAGGTGACAGGACGCTACTCGCGAGGCCAGGGACACTTGAACTCTCTTGTGTCGTGTTTCAGTGAAATTGCAATCCGTGTTCAGTGCGTGTACAATTTGGTGTGTGTCCGTTGTTATTTGTCTATTCTCCATTTGTCTACCATCAGTGTTACGCACATCTGAGGTTGGAGAGTGAGACAGGTAAGATTGTCGCGCGACATACATTGTGCTCACGTGGGCTTTAAATATCACTTTTGTTAGACACGCTAGGGAAGGAAGGTACTTGTTTTTCTCTTATATTAGTGTAGATTAGGTAGAGCGTAATAGACGCGAAGATTTTCTTTTCTATATTGATATATTTTTCTTTTGAATAGTTAGAGTAGATGTTGGGCTGATAGAATAGATTGTTTTGTTTTATTTATTTCTATTGTTTGGACGTCGCCCGCGTCTCATCTCTCCAACTCTCCCATCTATCTGTTCAAACATTTTTTGTCCCATTTGTTGTCTGTAATATATATTTTAATATATTCTTGAAAATATTTATTGTTCTTTCTATTTATATATTTTTGCACTTATTATCACTATCTTTGTAAATAAAAACACTTTATTGCATTTAGTTAGTCTTGGTATTTTGTCCCTCACTTGTTGATATTGTGCGTTTGCTTGTGTGTTTCACCCAAAATTAATGTTACTCTCCTTCCCCTTGACGGACCATCTTTAAGATTGTAACACATAATAATAATAATAATAATAAGTATATATATATATATATATATATATATATAAACAAATAATTTTATATATATATATATATATATAATTATTTGTTTTTATTTATATATAACAGTAGGTCAATAGCGCAAATTGACTTCACTTATGTCATATTCTGCCATCTTAAAACCTTCTATGTGTCATTTGCACAATTTATGATAAGAAAGGGAAGAAAGGGGATTTAAGTGACTTTGAACGTGGCATGGTTGTTGGTGCCAGTATGAGTATTTTAGAAACTGCTGATCTACTGGGATTTTCACGCACAACC
>CAIGQQ010034333.1:60878-73410 GCA_903798035.1 Danio albolineatus
TTTGATTGACGTATTTGTCAATCAGAGTCTGAAGGGTGAAGATATGGGTGAAGAATTATAATCTCTCTCTCTCTCTCTCTCTCTCTCTCTCTCAATTCAATAGTTGCTTTATTGGCATGACAATTATTACAAATGTATTGCCAAAGCAGTTATAAAGTTTACATAAAAATAAAAGAACATACATATGTAATAACCCCGCCCTAAATAATAGAAGTAAAAAAAAATTAAGATTAATAAATAAAAAAATAAAATAATAATAAAGATATATACATATATTATTTTCTAATATATCATATTATTATTCAATATATCATATTATTCATTTATATCAATAAAAATAATAATATATCAGAAAACACTGTACATTTAACAATCAGCATTGTAGAATAAAACAGTAATAAAAATAATAATGAAAACAGTAATAATCAGTATCTCTCCCCCTCCCCTCCTCTCTCTCTTTCAATCCAATTCAGTATTTGCTTTATTGGCATGACAAATATTACAAATGTGTTGCCAAAGCATTTATAAAGAACATACATATATAATAATAATAATAACAAAACACAATAAACACAGTAAATAGTAGTAAAAAGAAAAATAGGCATAAAAAATATATATATTTAAATAATTAAACAAGAATATAAATAATATATTATCCAATATATTATATTATTATTCAGTATATCATATGATTTAGTATATGACATCATTCATGTATATCATATTCATTTATATCAATAAACTAATAATAGATCAGAAAACACTGTACATTTAACAATCAACATTGTAGAATAAAACTCTCATTCACACACACATTTATTTTATTTTTGTTATTATTATTATTATTATTATTATTATTATTATTATTATTATTATTAATAAATAAAACACATGATTCTTTTTTACATTTATTAAAATGACAGAACTATGATTGGCTAAACAGCACCATGTAAAATGAACAATAACACACTGCACACTGAGTTTCTTCAGCTTATTTAAAGGTCACAGCAGCAGAACTGTGGATTGAATCTAAAGTGAATCTAAAGTTTAGTTGTGATGTTCATCTGTGCTTCCTGATTTTAATCAGTTTCAGGTTTAGTGAAGGAACAGCAGATAGTTGAGTTTATCGCTTTAGCTGATTACTATAGCTCCAGGTTATACTCTGCTTACGTTCAGTCATGATGACCACAGCTCCGCTCTCGAGTTCTACAACCCGCGCTGGGTGTGTGTGTGTGTGTGGTGTCTGTACCACTGCGCCGTGAGATAACACAAACCTATCAGCGGAGATACAGCGGAGGAATATTATAGTTCCCCTTGGTGTTCCTATTACGTAAATATTTATATAACATTCATTCATTCATTCATTTTCTTTTTGGCTTAGTCCCTTTATTAATCCGGGGTCGCCACAGCGGAATGAACCGCCAACTTATCCAGCATTTGTTTTACGCAGCAGATGCCCTTCCAGCCACAACCCATCTCTGGGAAACACATCCATACATTCTCATTCACACACATACACTATGGACAATTTAGCTTACCCAATTCACCTGTACCGCATGTGTTTGGACTGTGGGGGAAACCGGAGCACCCGGAGGAAACCCACGCAACCACGGGGAGAACATGCAAACTCCACACAGAAATGCCAACTGACCCAGCCGGGGATCGAACCAGCGACCTTCTTGCTGTGAGGCGAACGTGCTAACCACTAGGCCACCGTAGCGCCCCTTTATATAACATGCAGCGCTATAATTATTCTCTGATATAAAAAATCTCTGAAAGGAAAACCCCAGAAAAGATCCATACTTTTACTGGAGGATCGATCCGTTTGATTCATTCCCAGTATTGACAATATTAATAGTTCAGGATGGATCTGCCCATCCCTAGTCCACTCGTTGTGTTTGTGGCAGGAGCAACAGCGAGGATGACTGGAGGAGATCCGGCTCTATCTGGCCAATGGCAGCAGGACTACAGACTCTGAGGTGCCGTATGGTATGCGCAGATGGGCTTTTATTTCATCCGCAACCACATCACGAAACTCACCATCCGTCCGCCATCCATCCGCACCTACATTTTTAACCAATTTTTAAGACCGCACCCGCCGCCATCTGCTGATTGGGCTCTTTATTTGAACGGCTTATTCCATTTATTATTAGATGAATGTTTCTTTATTGATTATTAGAGAATAGAGAATGACTTTAATGTGGACATGTAGTTAATCCAGACGTGTAAATCCAGCATTAACTGACGACGCTTTGAAGTGACGCTAAACGATACGAGGACGTGTCTTTTCACTTGATTCGATTCCTCGGTCCTCGAGTCTTTTCCTTGCGTCCTTCCCTCGCATCCTGAGGAAATGAGGAAAGAAAGCAAAGAAAGGAAACGAGGATGTACAAATAAGAAATGAGAAGCGCCCTATAAAGCTCTCAGAATATCAGCAGTGAACTCCGTCTTCGAGTTGGTACAACCGCCCGCCTCCTGCCCAAATTTAATTAAAATATTATTTTTCGTCACGTGATTCGCCCGATCCGCGGTTTATCCGTAGAGTCCGCAGCTGTAACTGCAAACCGCGCATCTCTACCGTATGGGTCAAACACCTGCAGCGCCAGTGAACAGAGTCACCTCTAGACTCACAGTGAGATTATGAGTTAAACACACTTACAAACACCAAAACTAGAGTGGTTTGTGCTGTAACTTTAGTGTCAGTGAGTTTAGTGTGAACACAACACAGCTTCAGTCAGCTCTAGTGTTTAATAAACTCTCACTTTATTCTTATTTCAGCAAACAACAATTATTAAACATGTTAGTTTTAGTTTTTCTGTTTGTTTTCGTTAACTATAATAACCTGGAGTGTGTGTGTGTGTGTGTGTGTGTGTGTGTATGTGTGTGTGTGTGTGTGTGTGTGTGTGTGTGTGTGTGTGAATAAAGGTTGACTTTCAGATGCTGGTCAGTGTTTACATCAGTAAAGCAGAAGCACAGATACATGAGCACTGATAAACCACACACACACACACACACACACACACACACACTTACTCATTAGTGACTGCACCTGTATTAGCTGCAACTCCACACGTGACACACAGTTACATCAGCACTGAGGGAAAACAGTAATGTGTATAGGTGGATGTTACACGCGTGTGTGTGTGTATATGTGTGTGCCTGTGTGTGTCACACTCTCTGTGTGCAGTAGTAGTCGTCGTATGGCTGGTGTGTGTTGGTGGTAGTGGGCCGAGGGATGCTGTAGTCTTTCTCTGTGCTGATTTCCTGAAACACACACACACACACACACACACAGGCGGGTCACATGACAATGACATCATCCCCTTTGCTGCACTGTGATTGGATGATGAGGACTCACCGTCATGACGACTGCAGGCGCTGCCTCTTCTTCACCTGCAACACAAACACAGAGCGTTACCCTGAGGAGGAGCGGGACTGCAGTGCTTCTCCTCAGTACGGACGCGAGACACCTCATGCCTGTGTGCTGCTCATCAGTCAGACACGCCTGTAACCCTCTCGCTGGACACTTGCCTCCGTCTGACCCAGAGCCAACGCTTCGGTCATTACTGAGCAACTGCTGTCATTAGTGTTTAGTTAGAGGTCAATCTGGCCTGCCAATGCGACTCTCTGAACCCCCAGTCCCCAAACTGTCCCCCACCACCCTCACTCTACACTTACCAGTCCCTACCCACCCCGCTCCCACTCCTCTGCACTGGCCCCTGAGCTGTGTGTATTTCTCTGTATGCAGTGTGTGTGTGTGTTCACCTCTCCGGTCTGCCGTCTGGAAGCCGCTGTTTTCCAGGCCGGTTTTGGGCTCCGTCTGCATCCCGGCACTCGTCCAGCCCATGAAGTCCAGCGGTGGGTCTTTGGGACGAGCCTCTTGCTTGAACATGAAGAGGACCTGAGTGAAGCCATGCCCCAGCAGCAGCACCCAGCCGTTGGCGGCCAGTGCGACACTGATGAGCGGGTCGTCCCAGGCAGAGCTGCGGTTCCCGAACGTGAGCATGGCGATCCAGATGGCCCAGATGGCGGCGCTCAGCAGCAGCGTCAGCAGCAGCAGCACCCCCTGCAGGGTGAGCCGGCGGTGCGCGCGGCCGCTGGAGCTGTAGCTGTAGCTGACGGCGGTGTGGCGGAGCAGGTGAAGCGCGGACACCAGAGCCACCGCCAGCAGCAGCAGCACATAGATCTGCAGCATGGCAAACTGTGGTGGGGTGTAGCGGCAACTCTGACCGTCCTGGACCAGCACCACCAGCAGCCACTCGGCCGCCAGCACCGCTTGCACCAGTGCCAGAACCACTGCCAGCCCCGCCTCCCTCCAGCCGCGTGCCAGTGGCACCTGCAGCAGAGCCAGAGTGCGCGCCAACAAGCCACCGAACGCCAGGCTGAAGGCCACGCCAAACACAAACACCCGCACTGGGCAGGTCTGTGGGGACAGCGAGATGATGAAGGCATAGGGCAGGGCGAAGATGCCTGCCGTGGCCATCAGGAACAGCAGCAGCGCAGACAGCGAGGTGGGTAGAGCACCTGGCAGGGTAGTGGGCTGGGTGACATAGCGGCGGCGGCAGCAGCAGAGCGGCAGCATAGCCAGCATCAGCAGCACACTGCACAGCAGACCCAGAGCGGCCGCCGCCTGCACTGCCACCCCCCAGCTAGCACACAGCGGCCAGTACAGTGGGGCCAGAGCTGCTCCACAGCCTGCCGGCCGGGAGGTGTTCAGCTGGAACTCCATACACACACCTACACACACGCACACTCAGCTGGAGGAGGATGAAGATCTGTGGCTCACTGTAATCTGCAGGAAACACAGACACTCAGGTTACGCTCACTCACAGAAACAGTGTAGAGGTAAAAGGGTGACACTGCAGCGACACACAGCTCTGGCAATGAAGACAACACTGAAGACAACTGAAGACACTGCAGGATCGGGAACAGGAGTGGAACTGGGATCGCAGCAAGAGCTGGCTCAAGATTGGATCAGGAGCAGGTATTAGGAATGGGAGCAGGTGTGGGAACTGCAAAATGGGCAAGATTGGGAGCAGGATCAGGAGCAAGAACTGGATTGGGAGCAGGAGCAGTAGCGGGAACAGGATCAGGAGTGAGAGCAGAATCTGTATGAGCAGCAGTATTAGGATCGGGAGCAAGATTGGGAGTAGGAGCAGAATCCTGATCAGGAGCAGGAACAAGATTAGGAGCAGGAGCAGAAACAAAAGCAGGATCGGGAGCAGACGCAGAATCTGTATCAGCAGCAGGATTAGGATTAGGAGCAGGAGTGGGAGCAGGATTGTGAGCAAGAGCAGGAGCAGGAAAAGGATTGGGAGCAGGAGTGGGAACAGAAGCGGAAGCTGAAACAGGAGCAGGATTAGGATCGGAAGCCTGAGCAGAAGAGCGGGAGCAGGTTTAGGATTGGGAGCAGGACCAGGAGCAAGAATAGGATTGGGTGCAGGAGTGGGAGCAGGAGCAGTGGCGGGAACAGGATCAGGAGTGAGAGCAGGTTTAGGAGCAGGAGCGGAAACAGGAGCAGGATCGGGAGCAGAAGCAGAATCTGTATTAGTAGCAGGATTAGGATCCGGAGCAGGATTGGGAGTAGGAGCAGAATCCTGACCAGGAGCAGGAAGAGGAGTAGGAGCAGAAGCAAAAGCAGGATCGGGAGCAGAAGCAAAATCTGTATCAGCAGCAGGAGCAGGAAAGGGAGCAGGATTGTGAGCCAGAGCAGGAGCAGGAAAAGGATTGGGAGCAGGAGCAGAAGCTGAAACAGGAGCAGGATTAGGATTGGGGGCAGGACAGGCGCAGAAGCATGAGCAGGAAAAGCAGTAGCAGAATTAGAAGCAGGAGCAGATGCAGGAACAAGAGCAAGATCAGGAGCAGATTGCAACTCTGGCCAATCGAATGAGATGTGGAGCTGAAGTTTATCAGCGAGGGGTGTTCTCATGATGGAGTGTGTGTTCGAGCTGTGCTGGACAGTGTGTGTATCTGTGTTTGAGCTGTCTCAGATGATGTGTGTATGTTCGCGTTGTCCCACTCAGTGTCTGTGTGTGTGTGTGGCCCACAGTGGAGATCTACATCTACAGCTGCGGGACCCGGACAGATTTCTAGCGGCGCGGGAATAAAGCGATCGGTAACTCTAGTGTAATTTGAGCGGAAGCGGGCAGTCTAATGACAATATAGCACTCACAAGAGAGCGAGAGCGCGTATCTGCCATGGTGCTGTGTGTGTGTGTGTGTGTGTGTGTGTGTGTAAATGAGAGAGAGAGAGCGCACACATCTGCCATGGTGCTGTGTATCGCTTGCTATAGGCTGTCTGGACAGTCCTACCTGCTAGAAATAATGCTGATATGATATATGAAACACAATCAGTAGTTGATAAATATATTGAGTGGATGTGTTTGTAAATTGAACCTCACTGCACGTCACACGGCACTCACGTCTCATCACAAAGGGGCAAACAGAACTGACATTTAGCCTACAATCCTTGCACAACCTACAGTTCATCTGTTCTCTCTCTTTTAGCAGGACCCAATTTAAACCCGAGACTTTGATCTAAATTCAGAGGGAACGGTTGGCTCGGGTAGAAAACTGGGCGGGTCAGGCTGCGGATGAACAAAGGCTGAATAAACAGCTGGAGCGGTTGGATGTGTTAGAAAACCTGTCAGGAGCAGGGCTAAAATTTCAGTCTAAAAATTCAAGCACCAGGATCATCTCCTAAAGAGGATTCAGATCAGAGTGCCACCGGTGCAGAGCTTGCTCAGGAGTGACAGCAGGCAGGTGTGAGCGCATCTGCACACACAGTGAGGAGAAGACTGTGGAAGATGGCCTGGTGTCAAGATGGGCAGAAGCCACTTCTCTCCAAAAAAAAAACCTCAGGGACATGTAGCGTGTCTCACCCAGCACCACAAATGACAACAGACACCAGACCTTTTTTTGGATCAATGAGCCTGCAGTTTATTAACAGAGGACAGAAAATTAACATGCGCTCCCTCACACACCGCACTCCAGCTTCCTCTCTACAGTCACACGCTGTTCTGCGTTCTCACAATTTTATAACTTTGTCAATAAACAACGTCTTTGCCTCTTATTCACATAAATTGACATTCACACTTATACACACACAAAACAAATAAAGTTATACAATAAACATTAACAATTCACATTAATTATCATGATATATCTGTTCATTAGGTCTGCCATAGTTTGCCACTGGCTTGGTTGGTCACTTTGTGCAAAACTTTGTCTTTCACCCTAAAAAAACGGGGGAACCACCTCTTATTCCTGGCTGGCTTGCGCTTCTAAACAATGGGGAATTAACTGGGGTGGTAATCGCATCATGCTCTATCATACTATTCAACAGAGCCCCCCGCCCCAACCCAGTAGAAGCATGTAATAACCTTGGAACCACACTTGGAGGGGTAACGTTCACAACATCAGCATTCACATATGTCAATTTTTCAGGTGAATTAGTGTGTGTATGACTATGACTGTCCATGTTTGTATTTCACTGCTTATCTGTTTCACAAAGTTCTCTCAAAGGTGATGTCTGCAAAGACTCCTCCCGGCGATCTGCGATGGCTGATCTCTTGGAATCCGGGTCACGGCACCAAATTTGTAGCCCCGCCGGTCCTACGCCACCCAACCCGCTCCGAGCTGGTATCGAACCGGCGACCTTCCGGATGGGAGTGAGGTTTAGGGGGGTGAGTGTAGCAGAGGCCAGCTAGTGAAGTGCTGTGCAGGTAAACCTCACTCCTCTGACCTCTAAAGGTGCTCTGGCGACAGACGCTAGAGGCCATGGCCTTTAGCCTCCTTGGTAGAGCTACCGACTCCCATGCGGAAGGTCGCCGGTTCGATACCAGCTCGGAGCGGGTTGGGTGGCGTAGGACCGGCGGGGTTACAGACAGATTGATCTTCTGCTAAATGTGTGGCGAATGGACTGCTGAGGACTGGGGCTGATTCTCTGATGAAGCCCCTTTCTGATCTGGAAAAAAGTCTTGTCTGGAGAAGAAAAGGTGAGCGCTACTATCAGTCCTGTGTCATGCCAACAGTAAACCATCCTGAGACCTTCATGTGTGGGGTTGCTTCTCATCCAAGGGAGTGGGCTCACTCACAATCTCACCCAGAAACACAGCCGTGAATGAAGAATGGTACCGAAACACCCTCCAGCAGCAACTTCTTCCAACAGTCTGGTGAAGAGCAATGCACTTTCCAGCATGATGGAGCGCTGTGCCATAAGGCAAACGTGAGGTCTAAGTGGCTCGGGGAACAAAACGTTGAAATTTTGTGTCCATGGCTGGGAAACTCCCCAGATCTCCCATTGAGAACGTGTGGTCAATCCTCAAGAGGCGGGTGGACACACAAACCCCACTAATCCTGACAAACTCCAGCAGTGATTATGAAAGAGCAGGTTACATCAGTCAGGATTTGGCCCAGAGGTGGATTGAGAGAGTGCTCAGCCGAATCGCAGAGGTCCTGACAGGAAGGGCCGACACTGCACAGACTGACTCTCAGCATAAACGTGATGTAAATGTGGATAAACACCTTTGAGACGTATAAAGTGCTTGTGATTATACGCAGCGATACGGATGCGATCCAAGACCCGCTACGAGACGATTCCAAGGTTCCATAATTCTGGACCACGCTGTATCCTGAGCGGCTGCTTGGTGCTTGGCGGAGTAGCAAGCAAGAGATGGATTCCTGTGACCCTCCACGGACAGACAAGCCTCGAGTTCTCCAACCTCCGGCGCCTAGACTGCAGCTAGAGCTGCGCACCGATGGATTACTCTTCAGTGTTTGGACTCTAAGTAGTGAATATTAAACAACTCTGAACTGAACTCCAACACTAATAACTGGACTGACACTTTCAATTTACTATAATCTTCTATGTGAAGCTGCTTTGACACAATCTACATTGTAAAAGCGCTATACAAATAAAGGTGAATTGAATTGAATTGAATTATACTTCAGTACATCACTGAAACAGAGATCTGAAAGCAGTTTAGCAGCACACTTCACTGCGTCACTCTCATAACTGTGGGCCAGGACTGTATTTGAGACAGGCTTATGCCGAGTTCAGACTGATGATTTTAGCCCTGATTTTGACTCGCCGACAGGTTTGGAGAAATCACAGACAAATGCCTGAAATCACAGGCGAATCGGTGCTCGTTCACGCGAGTGACAATCACACAATATGAACTATCACAGACGCCATCTGAGAGAGTCGCCGATGAGTCGCTGATGCCCGGGAGATATTTGGCTGCTAATTATCTGGAGCTGATTCAGATCATGCCGTGTGAAATGTGTTTGACTGAAAATAACATCAGCGATCGCCTACAGCCAATCAGAGAGCAGCATTCACTAGTGTGGGCACCTGCAGGCCAGCGGGAGGATGAGGAGAAGATAAAAGCTCATCTTCAGTTTGTTCACACACAAGAAATGGAGGGAAAATAAGTGTAAATGTGGCAGGAGCCCCCGTGTGTGTGTGACGTGTCATGTGTCAATATCACAACCCAACCCGCTCAAACAATAAAACAGCTGAGGAGAAACTGCTGATTCCCTTCAGAGCCAGGAGCGCAAATATGGACATTTCTCCCCCATTAGCGGCTTCTTTCTCCTCATGTAGTTAATAACAGAAGATATACTGTGTGTGTTTGGGTGTGAGACGGAGTTTGGACAAAGCTGTCGGGGATTCTTCCTATGTTGAAGTCATGCAGTGTGAAACTCCGTCGCTGATACATCTTACAGTGTAAACACAGCAGAGACAGAACACTACCCCAGATAGTCATGCAGTGTGAACACATCTGTGACACCACTACTGTGAACATCCTGCAGTCTCGGCCCTTCAGCCTTTTCACTCTTCTCAAACGCTGCACATTTATTGCTAAATAATATAGTTTCTGCCATGAGCAAACCGCTGTTTAAAATAAAGAATAAGAATAATAAACACTAAAGACTCATTAATTTTAAAGAGCCCCTATTATGGGTTATTGAGGATGATCTTCATCAGTGTGTACCGCAGCTCTGAGTGCAGTGAAATGTCCAGCTGAGGGTTACATCTGAAAGTGCTCAGTGTTTAACACTATTGATTCATCTATAAAAGAGTCGACTCATAGTTCCTCAAACGAATCGCCGTGCTTACGAGTCTTTAGCCGTTTCAGCATGATGTGAACACCAAACATAAGCCCCGCCCATTTGTGCACACGCAGCCCCGGGAGATTCGAAACCCCCAACCCCGCCCACAAACAACTGTGCTGTGTTCCCTTTGAGGAGTGCTACTGAAATCTACACGCTTACAATGGAGGATTCGGAGCAGCGGGACATTTCCCAGTGGCCTGACGGTGAATCTGGCCTGCTATCCAGCAAGTGTGAGTGCGTGTGATTAAAACGGTCGCCTCATTGTTTTCTCATGCTTGTAAATGATGTATTTAATTGTGTTTTGTAACTTGTATCCGCTTGTAGTGTCTCTGGTTAACTTGTATTCTCATATCGCGTCTAAAAGCACGTTGTAAACGCGACGCGTGCCGCTTTGTTTACGGATTAAAATGCGTTTGTGAGCTTGTGTTCCTCTGCTGTTTGTCGTTGCTATGGCTACATCAGCTCTCCTACACACGTGCGGCGGTCCTGTTTCATAATTGTTCAGCTTTTGCCGCTGTGTACATTAAAACTGCATGCGTGTCGCTGTTTTTACTTCTGGTTAAGAATAGAGTGATATGCTGGGAGACCGGGGGGTTAGTTTCGGGGGTGAGGGGTCTGAAATACGGGCGACTCCCGGGAGAAACGAGTGTTGGCAGATATGCTCACGCACACACTATGACTACTTCAGTATTGATAAGCCGTGGTGGGCATTCTCTCGTGCTGAATGATGTCGACCAATCACAACAGACTGGGTCATCGGTCCAATCAGCGCAGTTTAGCATCGCGCTAAGGAGGAGTTTGGGAACAAATGAAGCACTGAACGATTCATATAGGAGTCGCTGGGATAATGAGGTAAAAATAAATGCAGATTATAAGACAATGAAAGTGTTTTTTGACCATGCATGCAGATCAGCCTGCTGTGGAGACCCCCAAAACCAAAATATGACCCTTTTAATGTATAATAGGGGCTCTTTAATATTGCTGAGATGTGACGCTCCTAAAGAGAAACATCAGCAGATCTGTGTGTAAGCTGAGGACTCTGCACATCTACAGCGCCCCCTGCTGATGAACACTAGCCCTTCCTAAAGCAGACAGCATTGTGTACAGAGGAGGTCAGCAGGCCCTCTGCTGGAGGCTGCCGGCATTACACACTGAATATATACTGACTACAACATGATCATGGAGGTGAAGATTCACATTACTGCTATGATTATTAGATTGAGCATCAGAGTGATGCACTGAAGAGGAGATCATCTTCAACTATTCAACTATTCGATGATAATTAGCAGATGATTGAAGCACTCATGATGAGGCAGTGTGGAGAGGAGCGGGTGAAGACACTAACTCCCAGCTTCAGTCTGATAATCATCTCCACACGCTCACTATGAGGACACTGATGCGGCGAGTGCTCTCTGTAGTGCTCGTCAGAGCTGCAGATCCTCCTCTCCGTGTGCTTTGGTGTATGACAGTGTGTGTTGTGTTCAGACGTGTGTGACAGTCGTTCTCCACCGTGCTAACGGTTTATGTGCACCATATTGGCTCTTCTGACACCTCACCGCTGTCCTTTCACTCCTCTCGCTCGCCGCTGATGTGCAGGGAAAGCGAGACTGTCTGAGCACACAGTGCCCCCTGTGTTCAAAACACGCATCGCGGTTCGTCCGATTTCCGCCGGCTCACGGTAAATCGCCACAGCACGCGGTATCAGTGTGTGTGTGTTAATGAGGCGTCACACACACTCACACTGCCAGGAGATACCACTGAAACATGAGTGGGTGAGTGTGTGTGTGTGAGTGTGTGTGTGTGTGTGTGTGTGTGTGTGTACATTGAGGATGACAGACGGGAGTGAGTGAGTGAGTGTGTGTGTGTGTGTGTGTGTGTGTGTGTGTGTGTGTGTGTGTGCGTGTCTGTACATTGAGGATGACAGACGGATGTGAGTGAGTGAGTGTGTGTGTGTGTGTGTGTGTGTGTGAGTGTGTGCGTGTGTGTACATTGAGGATGACAGACGGATGTGAGTGAGTGAGTGTGTGTTTTTGTGTGTGTGTGTGTGTGTGTGTGTGTGTGTGTGTGTGTGTGTGTGTGTGTGCGCAGTGAGGATGACGGACGGATGTGTTGTTCTTCCTCTCCAGCACAAAAGCTCAGGTGTGTGTCGCTGCTATCAGTGATGCTATCTGCTCATTTCACTAGTGTTTCCTGCTGCTGCTGCTGCTGCTGTCGTCACACACACACACACACACACACACACACACACACACAAACACCGCAGACCTGTGTCCACTGTTAATGCGCACACACACACACCAGCAGCAGCTCTATGCATCATCTACAAGAGCCACAACACACACACACACAAACACCAGCAGCGCAACACATCATCTACAAAAGCTCACACACACAACATACACACATAATACACA
>CAIGQQ010034333.1:159864-171863 GCA_903798035.1 Danio albolineatus
CACACACACACACACACACTCAGGCAGTGCTTCTGGTCTTCTGTATATGAGCAGGTCCTCCGTCTTCAGCTATAGGTCAGGGGTGTCCACACTCAGTCCTGGAGGGTTCAGCTCCAGCCCTGATCAAACACACCTGAAGAGGCTCCTCAGGCTCTCACTGGAGATACTCGAGCCCTCCTGCAGGTGTGTTGGAGCTAGCTGGAGATCAGCTCAGCAGGACGCTGGCCCTCCAGGACCGGGTTTGGACACCCCTGATGTACAGTCTCCTGTAGTGTGTAGTGTGTGTTGGGTGTAGTCTTCTTCTAAGTGTAGTCTCCTGTAGTGTGTGTTTCCCTCACCGTGGCTGTTCTCCGTCTGCAATGGCTGAAGATCTCCTCTCCTCCTCCTGTGGATTACTGCAGACTCTCCAGCCACAGCACCACACAGATCTGTCCTGCTCTTGTTGCTGTTCAGAGGTGAACTCCTGCTGTCTGCTGTGTGTGACGCTGTGTTCAGAGATGCGTCTGCTCTTTCAGAAACTGTGAGATAAAGAGTGTAATAAACCCCGCTTGTTGATCATTTCAGCCCAACGCCAGACGCCATTCCCTCATTATTGTTCCTGACACACACACACACACACACACACACACACACACACACACACACAGAAGTTTTCAAAGCTGTCCTCAGGCCGGAGCGGTGCTGTTCAGTAGTGTTAGCTCAGCTTTGGTCCGCGGTGTGGATCCTCTTCTGTATACTCAGATCAGGCCCGGCGCCAGGATGTCATCACTGAGGGGGCGTTTTAATCCCGTAGGGGGCACTAGACCTGGTGACTGATTTTGGTCCCTCTTTTTCCTTTCATTTAGACTATTTATATACTTGATTATTATTACTTTGCATTACTGCCTAAGTTACTGCCTTAAGGCATCAATATACTTCTTTATAGTAATAATAATATGCACTATTACTGATTTGATCAATAAAGGTTATGCAACGATACCGTTTACATAACTGCAAACTAGAGATGTGCGGATGGGCTTTTATTTCATCCGCAACCACATCACGAAACTCACCATCCGTCCGCACCTACATTTTTAACCAATTTTTAAGACCGCACCCGCCGCCATCTGCTGATTGGGCTCTTTATTTGAACGGCTTATTCCATTTATTATTAGATGAATGTTTCTTTATTGATTATTAGAGAATAGAGAATGACTTTAATGTGGACATGTAGTTAATCCAAACGTGTAAATCCAGCATTAACTGACGACGCTTTGAAGTGACGCTAAACGATACGAGGACGTGTTTTTTCACTTGATTCGATTCCTCTGTCCTCGAGTCTTTTCCTTGCGTCCTTCCCTCGCATCCCGAGGAAATGAGGAAAGAAAGCAAGGAAAGGAAACGAGGATGTACAAATAAGAAATGAGAAGCGCCCTATAAAGCCCTCAGAATATCAGCAGTGAACTCCGTCTCCGATCAGCGCACAGGGACAAAAATAAATAAGTGAAGTTTGTTTACAAACTAATTTGGAGAGGATCACGTGCTTATAATTCACCACGGCCGGCTGCACATTATCCAATCACGACCTCCCAATCATATGATTCCCCTTCTACTATAAATAACCACAGTTCCAGTCCACAGTTATCTTCGTATGGAAGAAACCCTCCTTTCCTCCCCCTTCTCCTCCTTTTCTTAGATCGGGCGGCACGGCGGCCCAGTGGCTAGCACTGTCGCCCCACAGCAAGAACACTGCCAGCCCTGGTCCTCGCCAGGCTGGTGGGCGTTTCTGTGCGGAGTTTATATGTTCTCCCCGTGTCCGGTTTCCTCCCACCATCCAAAGATATACATAATTCATAACAGATTAAACAATTCAGGCTCTGGTCTAACTCCCTTCCTCCTCAGGTGTTTCCCTCAGCTGCTGCAGAGGGGGAGTTTGAGATCTACCTGAGCTCAAGCTCCCCTCTCGCTCTACAAACGGGAGGGAGCCCTGGGCTCGAGGATCCCTTGAGCTCTGGGCTCTCTCCCGGGACAGCATGCCAAACAAGCTTATATCAAATCATCAGCTAAGTGTGAACTCTTGAAATAGCCTACTAAACGCACTGTACTGTATAATTCTTTGGTACAACCGGCCGCCACCTGCCCGAATTTAACCAAAATATTATTTTTTGTCACGTCATCTGCCCGATCTGCCCGCGGTTTATCTGCGGAGTCCGCGGCTGTAACCGCCAACTACGCATCTCTATTGCAAAGGGATCATGGCTTCAGTGCCAAACCAGTGGTTCAGCCTAAAGGATATTGTATTCTCTTTATTTATGTTTAACATTTTAGGTAAAGACACCAAATGCCCACACATGCAAGCTTAAACCACTGTTAGACTATTATAACCGGTAAATAAATATAGTGAAATCAGCATAACCGAGTCATCACGCTTCACGTTGCCTGTTACCCACCCAATCATTTATCAGTGTGAGGAAACAGTTCAATCTTACAATCTATTGTCATTTAAAAAAAATAGTAGCTCAATGTTCCAGAAAACACCTAAAAACAGAAAGAAACTCACTGTTATTACCATGAAAATGGTTACATTTTGGCATGGAGAACACGCAACTCAATATATATATATTTTTCCCAGATTTTTTAAGGTAAAAATAAAGATTTATGTTTGGCTATCATGTGTTTTTTCCTGATATTGTCCGGTTGGCAGAGAGGTTGATCCACCGCAAATCCACTCGCTCACGCACTAATTTAATGTATAACCCTGTAAACTTGCCTCCGCAGGCCGATCATCTTTAATCTCGAAAGGCATTTTTAAGTGTCCTAACTTCACTGCATAATGCGCTGTTTCTTTCACAGCTGTTAAAGTGCGCTTTAGCCATGTCAAACGAAAGCAAACATTAAAAAGGGTTCTCTGTTTAGTTTTTAGATTAATTTTAATAGGCTATTATTAATAATACTAATTATAATAAATTAAAGTATTAATTATAGTGTAGACTGCTGTGGGAATGTACAGTGTCCAACTAAACATGTTTATTATATCCTCTAACTGAAACACTAAATGACTGGCAGCTGCGTTTCTGCTCAAATTAATTTAACAGCACATTTCTTCTGTGTTTTTGACTTTTAGAGCTCAGGAGAGTTGTATTTAAAGCATTAGTGAACCAAAACATCTACTGAATCAGTCTGCTGGCCTTCACATCATCCACTAGTGCAGTTTCTCCTGAGTTTATAGTGTCCCTTTGCTGTTTTAAAGGCTATATACGGGCGCACCCTGACCTGACGCGGGGACCTGATCCCTGCACTATGGCTTTAAATGCACAATTTTGCTATATTATAAACAAACACACTGCTAAATGTGTGTTCTGGAGGTTATAATGACGGGAGTGTTATTAATAATGACAGAAAGAATCTTCAGTGTTGAGTGAATAATCCTTTATGAAAACTGGGGGGGCACAAACTCTTTCTGAGGGGGCAATGCCCACCTTGGCCCTCCCGTAGCGCCGGGCCTGACTCAGATTCTCCTCATGGTTTCCTCCTGACCTCGTGTGTGTGTGTGTGTGTGTGTGTGTGTGTGTGTGTGTGTGTGTGTGTGGATATTTATGTCACTCTGCTTCAGTGGAATAAAGCTTTACTGTTGATGTGTCCTGACGAGAGTCCTGACCAGCACACCACGGTTTATTGTTCTGCTGGAAAACACCCACACGGTGGAGTGCTTCAAGACGATACACAGAGGAGGCGTGGCCGGAGGATAGCTGTGTAGATGTTTATTAGATGTTCAGACGTACAGAGAGATCAGATCACAGCGGACTGAACTCCTCATCCGAACACTGGGAGATGGGCGGAGATGGGGGCGGGGCTAGGAGAGAGAGGGGGCCGGAGATGGGCGGAGTTGAGGGCGGAGCCAGAAGAGAGACGGGCGAGAGTAGGGAGGGGCTGTGGGGGTAAGGGGTGGAGCATGGAGGGAGTAGGGTGGGTCTGTTGGAGAAAGAAGCGGGGCATGTGGAGAGTAGGGTGTGGCTGGGGGATAAAGGGGCGGGGCATGTTGAGAGTAGGGCGGTGCCTGGAGAGAGAGGGGCGGAGCATGTCGGCGGCAGCGGAGGACAGAAGTACGGGGACAGAGGCGAGAGCGGCGGGGGCTGCGGGGGGAAGGTGAAGTTCCTGCAGGGGTAGAACACACTCCTGTTCTTGGCCATCAGGAAGGTCTTGGTGTAGGTGTTCAGCGTGGAGACGCCAGACGACATGCAGCAGGTGAACGCCACCCACGCCACGCTGGCAAACACAACACACACCATCAGCAACTGAGCACAGCAGGACACACGCTCATACAGTGCAGACACACACACACACACAGCCAGAAGATGAACACTGGGCAGGAGAGGTCAGCGTGGGTCAGTGCCGTCACACCACACTCTACACTAGACATGGGTCAGTTTATACTCCAGCATAATCATAATAATAATAAATAATAATGATGATAATAATAATAATTAAAAATAATAATAATAATTAATAATAATAATAATAATCATCCTACTACTACTACTAATAAGAATAACTATTATTATTATTAAACACAGTGGAGGATCAGCAATCTGGACCTATGCCAATCAATGTTTGGGGGAAATCATCAACTCTGACTCTGAAGACACACACTCACACACACACACACACACACACACACACACACTCGTGGTACTCACTAAAAGGCCCAGGAGTAGCCGTAACTGTGAGGTTTGAAGTCCTCAGGTCCGAGAGTGATGGTCACCTGGAAGACCTGCATATACATCATGTGAGCGACCATCCCCACCAATCCTGAGAGAGAGAGCGAGAGAGCCTCTTCAATATTTACATCAATCAATTGGCAATGCTTCTAGAGCAAGCAGATACGCCGGGTCTCACACTATACGACTCCAGTGTAAAGTTCCTGCTGTTTGCGGATGATCTGGTGCTGCTGTCGCCAACACAGGAGGGTCTACAGCAGCAGCTGGATATCCTGCACAGCTTCTGTCAGACCTGGGCCCTGACCGTTAACCCAAAGAAAACCAAAACCCTAATATTCCAGAAAAAACCCAGAGGTCAGGGAAAGAAACATAGTTTCACCCTTGGTATGACAAAAGTTGAACCTGCCATAAGCTACACATACCTTGGGTTGAAGATAAGTGCTAATGGAAAACTAAATCTGGCTGTGAATGAACTGAAAGAGAAAGCGAGAAGGGCCTTTTACGCCATTAAAAAATCAACACAAATAGAAATCCCAGTTCGAATCTGGCTCAAAATTTTGCAGTCAGTGATTGAACCGATAGTGCTATACGGGAGTGAAGTGTGGGGTCCTCTCCTCAGTCACGAGTTTGATAAGTGGGATAAGAATCCAGTTGAAAGCCTACATGCAGAGTTCTGTAGGAGCATCCTCAGGGTACAGAGGAACACACCCAACAATGCATGCAGGGCAGAATTAGGACAGTATCCTCTACTCATGCGCATTGAGAAACGAGCCGTCAAATTTTGGAAACACATTAAAATGAGTGACCCCAACTCTTATCATTTTAAAGCCCTCAAAAACCAAGAAATGGACATTGAAAAAAGCCCTCTGATTCAGATGGTCCTGAACAGTGTTGTGCAAGTTACCTCAAAGCTGTAATACATTACAGATTACTTGTTACTGTTATTTAAATGTAATCCCTTACCTTACAATATTACTGTCTCAAAATTGTAATATGTTACATGACTACATATTACTTTTTTAGTTACTTTCACCAAAATAACTACACAATTAGAACTTAACATTCTAAAATGACCAAATGTACTGCAGAGCATTTTACATCCAGTAGAAAGTGCTATGATGTAGCAGAATGACTGTGACCTATCCAGGCTACTAACAATACAGTATATAATTGGCAATGTGAAGGCTCAAAACAATGCAAGAAAGCATGGAAGCCAGAATCACAAATGATCTAAGTCTGTTAAAAGTATGGTAGAGGTAAAGTGATTATCTGGCAATATCGCTGAATAGCTTGACTATATTCATATTAGACACTACAGGCCTATATGTAAACTCTAATGCCATGACAAGATGCAGATTTTTTTTTTCTTATTGTTGCCATTTTTTTATTCACTTTAAATTTAAGTGGCTCACAACACAAAACTGTCCTGCACAGAGTGAGCATGATGAACATACATTAGCTTTCTCAATATAATGCCTGTGCACCGATTTCCTCTGTTTGTGGACAAAACTGCTTGCGAGCTCTCAAATATACGCTGCTCGCACGCAAATTTCCTCACGCTCTCTCAAATATGCACTGCTCACGCACATGTTCTTCCGTGCTCTCGGTACACTGCTCGCTCAGTGAGATTATATGCAGACTCACAATGTGTGTCTTGTGTTCCTTCTTCCTTTCGTGCTTTTTGATATGATTTATATTTGTCCACTATTATTAATAACCAAAACACTAAAATAGACTTACATATACATTTTGTATATAATAATAAACCAAAACATTTTTGGCTGTTTGTTATATGATGAGATATTTCCAGTTTCCAATAATTAATGACACAGAGAATAGATGTTGAGTGCAAAGAATACATTTTATTTTAAAAAAAGGTGCACCATACTAATCAAATAAAAACAATAAAAAAATATATATAACTAACGCAAGCAGAAATGTGACTAATAGAATATAGAAAAAACTTGATAAGGTATTATAGCCTACTGTACTATTTACTCTTCAAATAAATAAAATGTGCTCTTCCACATTGTTGATGAGATTTTGGAGATCATTTTCCCTGTCATCCTCTTCATTTCGAGGAAAAGCTGCTCCACAGAGCCCCTGAACACGTCTATTGGCATGTACAGTGTTTTGAACATTACTATAGTAAAGTAGTTCAATGAATCTGTTATGGTAAAACTATAGTTGCTATAGTAACACAAGTGTAATATAAACAAATTACCCAGTGCTGTAGGTTTTTTCTTAGAATATTAGTGTATATTATTCTACAATTCACCACACTTTACTGTAGTAAAACTACACTTTGTATTTTATTTTATCAGTTCACTATTCCTACTACTGTATGCTGAAGCATTTATTAACAAGTTGAAACTTATACTAGCCTAAAACATAGGCAGTATACCTAACACTCAAAAACACTAGTATTTATTTCAGAATTTACCTCAACCTGTAGGTAAAAAGTGTAGAAATATCTCTGGATATATAGTATAAGATAATATAATATTTAGAGCAAAAGCACAAAAACAGGAGGAAACACAAGGCACAACTTGTGAGTCTGCATCATCTGACAGAACGAGAACACATCATCCGTACGTGAGCAGCCGTGTTTTGAGTGCACGCGAGGAGACACCGGCGCGCGTTCACTCGCTCGTGTTACATGAATACGTTTGTCAGTAAAAATAACACCATATGTACTTACGTCCATCTCGCGAATCAATTTGCCGCTTTTCCGCTGTGCGTTAGGGTTTAAGATTACTGCGCACCGGGCTGAGCCAATCAACTCGGACCTCGAGCTCAGAAGCGGAAATCATTCCGCGTTCAAAGTAAAAAGTTCCAATATCCAGAGGGAGATTAATGACAACACACGCGCGTATATTCATAACCACGAACAGGAAAAAGAACTGCGCTATTTTTATTTGTTAATCTCTTGCGGGCGAAAAGTTTGTTGTAACGCACGCGTTACTGAACATGTACCGAGTAAAATATTACTGAAAATGCATTAGTAATGCCTTACACTACTGCGTTACAGGAAAATGTAATACATTACTGTAATACATTACTTTTATAACGCGTTACTCCCAACACTGGTCCTGAAGCTCCTAACTCAACGAATATGACTAACAGCAGGCAGCATCAGGACATGGACATGCTCATCCACAGAATAAAGCCCAATCAAATGATAAACGCACGCAAAGAAGAGTATCTGATTTACTGGAGTGAAGCAGCAGGAAAACAGAGTAAACTTCAGTGTTATTTAGACCTAAACAGAGATTATACCACAGCAGCATATCTGAGTGCAGTAAAGGACAGTAAATGAAGAACATCAATGACCAAATACAGACTGAGTGCTCACAGTCTGACTGTAGAGACGGGCCGATACAGGCAGAACTGGCAACCCAGAGAGAGCCGCATCTGCCCACACTGTGCCCTGGCAGAGGTGGAGACGGAGGAACATTTCCTCACCCGCTGCACAAACTATGAGCACATTCGAGAATCATTCTATCCCAAACTACTGAGCATTTACCCACAATTCACAGAGCTAGACAATAAAACACAGCTTCAATATTTACTGGGGGAAAAAACTGACTGTATCCTTCTAGCGGCACAATACATTAATGCCTGTCACAGAGAGAGAGGAGACCAATAAAAACATCAGTTATGCGCTTGCAAACACACAAACACACATCTAAATGATTATAATTGAATCATTGTAAATATCCTGATTATTACTGTTTTATTTTTTTATTACTGTTTTATTCTACAATGTTGATTGTTAAATGTACAGTGTTTTCTGATCTATTATTATTTTTATTGATATAAATAAATATATGATATATATGAATGATATAATATATTGAATAATAATATGATATATTGAATAATAATATTATATATATGAATGATATGACATATTAAATAATAATATGATATACTGAATAATAATATGATATATTAAATAATAATATGATATACTGAATAATAATATGATATATTAAATAATAATATGATATACTGAATAATAATATGATATATTGAATAATAATATGATATATTGAATAATAATATGATATATTGGATAATAATATGTGTATATATCTTTTTTTTTTTTTTACTTCTATTTACTGTGTTTACTGTGTTTTTCTTTTATTACATATGTATGTTCTTTTATTTTTATGTAAACTTTATAACTGCTTTGGCAATACATTTGTAATAATTGTCATGCTAATAAAGCAACTATTGAACTGAACTGAATTGAATTGAGAGAGAGAGAGAGAATGAGAGAGAGAGAGAGAGAGAGAGAGAGAGAGAGAGAGAGAGAGAGGGGATGAAATGTAACGGGAGATTCATCCACTCTTCCCAGATGTGTTCGTAATGTTGCTGGTAAAAGATTTCTCCATCTGTAACCCCTGGTCATTAATAACCCCAGGGCACTGCTGGTGTAGAGTAGTGGTGTAACCTCGGTGTCCTGGCCAATCTCCCTCCATCAGCCCATCATGACCTCCCAATCATCCCCATCCCCCGACTGGCTCCATCACTGTCTCTCCTCCCCTATAGCTGGTGTGTGGTGCAGAGTGCTGCTGTCCTGTGGCTGCCGGAGCATCATCAGGTGAAGCTGCACACTGGTGCTGGTGTGGAGAGACCCCCTCCTGATGGTCAAGTGCTTTGGGTGTATGATCATATATAAATGAGTTACATAAATATACATTACAGACTTACTTCTCGCACTCTTACATCACCTAACCCTATCTCTAGTGCCCCCCACCCCACACACACACTACTGTCTTCTTATAGTCTTCTAATTGGGATGAGCTGGTATTTCTAACTTTCTCATCGTTCATGTATTTGCTATGATATTTGGCAGTGTATGTTTTAAGCCAACCTTGGGTCTGCCATTTATAGATAAAAGCATGGATGCCCAGCAGGATGACCCAAAACCTTAACCCTAACCCAAGTATATCCACGACCCAGCTGCTCTGCAAGTGACAGAGGGGACATGTGTAAACAAATGCTGGAATGTAGAGTTCATCTAGTCATGCCACACTTTTAAACAGCAGAGCAACTCTCTCACGGGCAGATTATAGCAGTGTACAATCCAAAACACGGAGGTGCCATAAAGGGTCACATCCTCAACTCAAATAGTTCTGACCTGAACCCCACTGAACACCTCTTAGAGGAAGCAGAGCCAGGTATGGTCAATTATGATCACATACAGTCAGGTATGGTGTGGTCAGGTTAGGTTAGGGTCTGGTATAGTCAGGTATGGTCAGATATGGTCAGGTTAGAGTCAACTATGGTCAGATATGGTCAGGTATTGTCAGGTTAGGGTCAGGTATAGTCAGGTATGGTCAGCTATGGTCAAGTTTAATTAGGTTAGGGTCAGGCATGGTCAGACATGATCAGGTATGGTCAGGTTAGTGTCAGGTGTGATCAGATATGTTCAGGTTAGGGTCAGGAAGGATCAGGTATAGTAAAGAATGGTAAAATATGGTCATGTATGGCCAGAAATGGTCAGGTGTGGTGTGGAATGGGGCAGGTATGGTCAAGATGTGGTCAGGTATGGTAAGGTACGGGTCAGGTGTGGTCTGATATGGTCAGGTATGGTCAGATACAGTCAGGTATGGCCAGATATGGCCAGGTATGGTCAGGTTAGGGTCATTTATGGTCAGGTTAAGATCGGGTCATGGTAGGGTTAGGGTCAGGTGTGGTCAGGTTAGGGTCAGTTATGCTCAGGTTAGGATCAGGTATGGTCAGTCAGGTTTGATCAGATATGGTGACGTTAGGGTCAAGTTAGGGTCAGGTATGATCAGGTTAGGGTTTGGTATGGTCAGGTGTGGTGAGGTACAGGTCAGATATGGTCAGTGTAGGGTCAGCTTTGGTCAAATATTGCCAGGAATGCCTCAGTTATGGTTGGAAATGGATCAAGTATGGTCAGATATTGTCAGGTTATGATCAGGAATGGGTCAGGTATGGTCAGGTCTGGTCAGGTATGGTCAGGTATGGGTCAGGTATAGTGAGATATGGTCAGGTTAGGATCAGGTATGGTTAGGTATGGGTCAGGTATAGTGAGATGTGGTCAGATACGGTCAGGTAAGGATCAGGTATGGTCATGAATGGGTAAGGTATGGGTCAGGTATGGGTCAGGTATGGGTCAGGTATGGCCAGGTCTGGTCAGGTATGGTCAGGTTTTGTCATATACGGTCAGGTATGGGTCAGGTATGGTGAGATATGGTCAGATACGGTCAGGTAAGGATTAGGTATGGTCAGGAATGGGTCAGGTATGGCCAGGTATGGTCAGGTTTTGTCATATACGGCCAGGTATGGGTCGGGTATGGTGAGATATGGTCAGGTGTGGTAAAGTATGGTCATACATCACTATAAACACACTTCTAATGCTGGTGAAATCACAGTAAAGCTGTTATTACTGGAAGGCTGGCCAACTCCTTATTAACCCATACATGTTACACTTGTATATTAATAATTGGTCAGGGCTGTAGTTAGCTGGAGCACACACAGAGGCAGCCGTCCCAGAACCTTCAGCTGCAGCGTCTAATCTATCACCTGTGCTTTAGGAGGAAAGGGACAGAAAGATCTGCTGCCCCCAGTGGTGGATGTGTGTAAACACTGAAGCCAAACACCCTCATCATCATCATCAGACCCAGCACAATCCTGTCAGTCTGATGATTAATGTGTTCCACTGGGCTGTACACACACACACACACACACACACACACTCCGCCAGGATGGAGAGACAGCCAACATCTGCACCCTCGTCATGATTATACACAATCCCCAATGCATGACCATAAGGGCCCTTTCTGTCTCTACAGAGTGTGTGTGTGTGCGTGTGTGTGTGTGTGTTACCTCCGAGGACGGTGCAGATAGCAGCGAATGCGTTGAGCAGGTGACCCCAGCGCTGCAGTGCAGGACAGCAGGAGGACACACACACCTGCAGCAGCAGCAGAGAACTGACCGACAGCAGAGAGATGTACAGCAGCTCCATGCCCACGTACAGCCACACCATCCCTGCACACGCACACACACACACACACACACACACACACACGCACACACGCACGCACACACACACACACACGCACACGCACACGCACACGCACACGCACACAACCTCAGTAAAGTCATTCATGCACAAACACCAGCAGAGATGTGTGTGTGTGTGTGTGTGTGTGTGTGTGTGTTACCTTTCTCTGAGGCTGGTGTGAGGGCCATGAAGCTGCGACACTTCTCCTCTGAAACACACACACACACACACACACACACACACACACACACACACACACA
>CAIGQQ010034333.1:186090-206877 GCA_903798035.1 Danio albolineatus
AGTGAGTGTTAGTTGTGTGTGTGTGTGTAGTATTTGTTTGGGTGTGTGTAGTGTATGTGTGAAAGTAAGTGTGTGTGTCTGAGTGTATGTGTGTGTAAGCATTTGTGTGTGAGTGAATGTGTGTGTAAGCATGTGAATGCAAA
The DNA here is from genome assembly GCA_903798035.1 of Danio albolineatus. NCBI lineage: Eukaryota > Metazoa > Chordata > Actinopteri > Cypriniformes > Danionidae > Danio > Danio albolineatus. Next base: position 186,234 of record CAIGQQ010034333.1, read on the forward strand.
TGTGAGTGAGTGTGTGTGTGTGTGTGAGACAGGTGAGCAAGCGGAGATTCCACAACACACACCACACGACTGCTCGCACAGACATATTGATGTCTGCTCATATTAGCACGTTTGTAATCAAGCAGCGAGAAACACACACACACACACACACACACACACACACACACACACAGAGAGAGCGAGCGAGCGAGCGCTGTGCAGATGAAGGGGTCGGGGGGGGTGCTCCTCATGGTGATTCTTCAGTTTTATTCTCAAAAGACTTATAAAATAAAATACATGACAGCGCCTGATGATGGAGCTCCGCACTCGCCTGCGCCTCCTGGAGCGCCGCCGGAATGTTTGTGAGAGGTGGAGAGTGTGTACGTCCACACGTCAGGAGTCCAGAGCAACACACACTCCGTCTGTTCACGCGCAGTGAACACACACACGGTCCCTCAGCGGAAATAAGAACACTTTATCAACGGGCAGAAGCAGGCAGACACACACACACACACACACACACACACACAGGAGTGTGCGAACACACAGACAAACACACACACACACACACAGGCACACCTTCGAAGGCAATAATGTGCGTCTGGCCGCGCGCGTGGCGCTGCCGTCGAGTGTGTGTGGCGGCGGCTCCACACTCTGTCTCCATCTACAGGTAAATACTGATTAAACAATAGCGATGTTTAAAATAAGGATAAGATGAGTGATGATAAAATACTACATATAAGGGCTGTAAATACACGGCCGTCCGCATGTCCCGCGCGGAGCTCCAGATGGACAGACCCAGAGTACAGATGCCCACTCAGACTCAGCGCTCTGAAGGCAGTTAGTGTTCCTCCTCTCCCAGAAGGCCGTCCTCCCCGTCTCCCGCACAGAACAGCTGATAGTTTCGTTTATCTCAGTTATTAGTGTTTTAGAGTCTCTACATTCCCAAGCGTGTCCATCGCTGACCCATGTGGATGCTGAGCCTCACACAGTCAGGCGGGACTCTCCGTCTGCAGAGGGAAACACACAGTGAGCGCAGGGATGCGCATCGGCTAACGCTAATGCTGATGCTTACTCACGTCTGATCTGTGCGCCGCGCCACTCCGCTCATCCGCGCTCCGACTGCTCCAGATACACCACTCCAGGCTTGGCCATCCTGTTCCCCTGTTCACACACACACACACACACAGGTAGTATAGGCAGTTGGTATATTCTGCGACACCAAAACTAGCCTTCAATTATTTTTCAACATCACTGTGAACAAACGGTTTTTAATCATGAGACAAGTTATGTCAGGCTATCTCTATAACAGGGATCACCAAACTTGTTCCTGGAGGTCTGGTGTCCTGCAGATTTTAGCTCCAACCCTAATCAAACACACCTGAACAAGCTAGTCAAGCTCTCACTAGGTGTACTTGAAACATCCAGGCAGGTGTTTTGAGACAAGTAGGAGCTAAACCCTGCAGGACACCGGACCTCCAGGACAGAGATTGGTGATCCCTGCTCTATAACAACGTTTGTGTGTGTGTGTTTGTGTGTATAGTCTTGAATAAGAATGTGTAAATATGTCTGTGTATCTCTGGGTTCTGCTCAACTCTGTTCCATCGGTTATCTTAACATCACTTCCATATTAGCGTGAAGCCTTGCTCTCTTACCTTGTGCTTTGGACACCTCAAAGAGAAGTTGTCTTCGTTAAGAGAGCAATCTTTAGATTAACAGAAAAGAGAAGAGTTAAATGTCAGTCGCTCGTCGAATCACAATAAAAGCCAGTGCAGGTCCAGGTAATGTCATTTCTCACCTGCTTCTATGGCACAAATGTAGTGGTACCTCAGCGTGCAGCCTTTACTGTAGCAGCCGAGGGTGGAGCCCGCCATCTCACAATGAGAGCAGCTCTGAGGAGGGAATCACACCACAACAGAAGAGGAATGTCTCAATTATACCATAAACGACCAGAATGGTCTACTTGCTATAGGTCAGAAACTGCAGAATGCTGGACTCACCGCATCTCTAGCACCATCTAGTGCTTCCTGAAGGCCATAGAGTCTCCCATTGACCAGGTATACGCCGCTGGTCCACACCATGCAGCCCTCATGCACCCACAGCTCCTCGGGGTCCAGAGGCACCAGCGGGAGCTGCGCCAGCTGAACCATGGGGCCCAGAGCATCCAGGGTGGGGGGTGGAGGCTGGAATGGCAGGGAGGCTTTGCTGTTAATTGGGACAGTTCGAGGTAAGTCTTCGCTGGATTTGTGTCTTCTTTTGAAGCGTGGATGGGATGTCAGTTTTCTGTGCTGGGGTCTTTGCAGTGAATGTTCTGCCTGCAACTGCGTTGATGCGATTTCCCCGTCTGTTTCTTGTAAATTTGATGTACCCAGTCCACTTGCCAGTTCAGCTGCCATATCCCAAGTTGCCCTTGTGGTAGAGCTGCTGGCGTTAGCATTCTGGAAAGGCATTTCCAAAGGCATTGGAAAGACAGTGCCAATGGTGGTGACTGGGAATGTTGTATTTGTTGCCTGGCTTATTGTGCAATCACCATCTGTAGATGACTTGACATTCTGAGGTTCATGTAATCCTGTATCCTGGGGAATCACTTCTGTTGGAATGGATGCCATACTTGTGGGAGCTGGCCCAAGGTGGGACAAGGTTTGTCGGACTTGAGGTTGATTCTTAGGAAGTTTAGCCGCATACTCAGCTGGGTAAAAAGGACCATAGAGATCTCCAAGATGTTTGTAGTTGGCCCATTTCTGGCAAAGGCAGCACAACAGGCGACCGGTGTGTCCAGTTTCTGATATCACAGGCCCTGGCAGAACATATTCAGATGTAGGAAGTGTTTTCCCTGACTCCAAGGTTGAATCAACTTGCTCTGGAACCCAGTTTTCTTTTAATTTTTCATTCTCCTTTTCTTTTCGCACAAGCTGAGATGGCAGTAGGGTATTCAAAGGGCCGTCAACACCCATGTGTCCAGGTTTGCCTCCACCTTTTGACTTTTCATCCTCTGCATTAATTATTGTACAGACTGCCCCAATTTCTTCCATCTTTTTCTCTACATGTACGTAAGGAGCAAAAACATTATTCCTGGCATCAGAGAATATTCCACTGAGATTAATGCTTCCCCTACTGCTCGTCTGAGGGTCCAGATCCTCTTTAGGAGCCATTCCTCTTCTTCTCCTCCTCTGATTGCCACTTGAGCCAGGAGTCTCGCTGCACTCTTTACCCTTTTTCTGTTTTTGTTTAACAGGCTTTACATCCAACTCTGGCAGGGCCTCCTCGCTTTCTGCATCCACCTTCACCACCTGAGTTTCATCAGGAGGGACCAGAGATGGGCAGGGTTTCTCATCAGGTGGTGTTGGTACTCGGGGCAATTCACCATCAATGCTCGGGACTGAAACAGACTGAGGTGCAGCTGTCGGTGAGGAAAGAGGAGCTGTAGGTATGCTAGTTGCTGTATTCTGAATTTGTCCGTGGGCACGTTTCTGCTTATTCACACTGCCGACTGGACGACCTTTTTTCTTTCCTGATGGGAAATAACCTTTGGGCACAGTGCTTTCTGATGTTTTAGAATCTGGACTTGTCAGCCTGAGAGAAGTCATCTGGTTTTGTGAAGTTCTGGACAGTAAGTGATGGCCAGGACTATGGCCTGCAGTGGTCCCATAGTAATCCCCTCCTGGGTAATCATCAAAGCCCATGCCAGTCTCCTGCAGCTTTTGTCGCAGCAGGTTAGCAGCCGACTGCTCACTTCGCCGCGTTTCCAGCTGTTGATAAGTGTTTGTGAACTGTTGTATGTCAGACAATGCAGATGAAGATGGAGGAGGTGATCCCTGTACAGGACAAGGTAATGGAGGAGCTGGTGGAAGGGGTCCCAACAAAGTAAATTCATCCTTATCATTTTCACCCCCCAAAGACCCTGAAGATCCAGCAGTACCTAGGCCAAAGTCAAAATCTTTTGGCAAACTTCTGAGGGCACCACTGCTAGAAGCAGCTGCACCTGCTTTGAGAGACTGAGAGTCACACGAGAATGCCTCTTCAACTGCTCTGTACGGCATAAGGTCATCTAAAGTATGGGAATCCTCAAGGTAAGATAAACAGGTCTCCTCACCTTGAGAAACACTAGTAAACGATGTACCACTCTCTGGGTCTGGCAAGTCAGAGGTGTAATGAGATACTTCTGAAAAGTCAGATTCCAAGTTACTATTGTTGAAGTCATTTTTTCGCACACCAGGAGTAATTTTCTGTACAATCGCCTCAAGTTTCAGGCCACGCCCCTTTCTTGGAGGAAGAAACTTTGCTTTGGACTGAGGAGGTGAGTTATCAATGGATATGGAATGCGTTGTCTTGGGAGATGGCAATTTGGCCTGAGAGTCCGAACTACCAGAACAGCTGTTGGCTGCATGTCTAGATTCCGAGTGGGATTGAGCTATTGGGGAGTGGTAAGCTGATCCTGGCCGCTGACCTTGAGCATCCTGATGCTGCCTCTTAGCAGGAATAGGAGAAATAAAAGATCTAACTCTCCTTCTCATGATTAAAGGATTAGTTTCAGCCAATGTTCCAGTCTTAGTTATTCTTTGCCCCTGCTGAATCCCTTGGGCTGCCTTACCGGTGTGTCCAGCAGTAGTAGCAACCGGTGCCAACGACTGGAAGGATTTGACTGTGTCTTCTGCACCCTTATCTGAGGGGTCTTCTTTTGCAGGTTTGGGGCCAGAATTTGTAACTGGTTGAGAACCAACATGCTCATGAGGGACTGCCGGCAGTGGTTGTGCAGCTCCCTCTTTTTCAGGATAAGCGTCCCACATTTTCAGGTCAAACTGTGCACCAGGATAAGAGTGCTGTCGAGATATGTGATGTGGACTAGACAGAATATCACTTGAAGGTTGGCTTTTACATTTCTGTTCAAGGATTCTCTGAGGACCGTGCCTGTCCATCCCTCTAAGCTTTTGTCTGTCAGGAGTCCAGTCAGCTCTGTCTTGAGGAGGCAAACTCTGTGGAAACACTTGTAACTTGTTTGTAGAGGCTGTGGTCTTAGAATATGCTGATAGTGTATGGAACGGTTGATGTGGCGCTGGATGGGAGATCGTTTTTTGTCCATCCATTGCATCGCCGAAGCCATATGCTCTGAAGCCATCAACAGCCTGTGAAAACGATTGGAGTCTCTGTGATGAGGATAAGGGGTTTGAGGACATTTGCGAAAGATATGGCAGGTTGCTGAGGGCATCACTGTTGCCTTTGGCACTGCTGGTCTTTTCTAAGTCAGGATCACTATTTACAGGATGGCGAAGAGACTTATTAGACTCCTTACTGGGTGGTGTGCTGCAGTAGTGATCTGTGTTCTGACATGCAGCTTCAATCTTGGATGGGTCCTCCTTGATTTGTGCTTTCTTTGCTTTAATTTCTTCCTTGCAGCAGTCTTGCTCATTAGACCCAGAGGAAAATGGCTGCTGAATGACTGAGGGTCCAGAGGATCCTCTCTCTCGTTCTGGTGTTGTTCGTCGAGAAGGTGACACATCACAGATTACCGAGCGCCTTCCTGAGGATGAAGATGCCTGGGATTGAACATGACTGACAGGACCTACACTGCATGCCAGCGGCTCAGCTTCCTGTAAAAGCAATTGTTCTACAGCTGAAGGAGAGGTACCATATCTGGATGGTTTTCTGTGCTGCAAAGAATAATCAGCCAAGTTTATGTGCTTTGGAGGTGCTCCTGTTGAGAGATCTAAAGACTGCTGCATGTGGGAGGACTGGCTGGGAGACAGACTGGTTTTGCTTTTCTCTATGGTGATCCCGTGAGTCTTATGTGCTTCAGAATCCCAAGAGGGATGAGAAGGACCTAAACCAATCTCGCTATCTGGTCCCTGACTTGAATTTGGAGGCTTTCCAGAGGCCAATTGACTAAACTGAACATTAAGGCCACCCATAACTGATTGAGAGCCCATTGAATGTGAACTCAAGTTTTCAATCATACTGTAAGGTAGTCTGGTTTGAAAACGGTGCTGAGACGTATCTTGAGATTGTTGATGAACACTAGATGGCTGGTCAGCACGTACATAGCGACGATCCAAGTGATGGCCTTGAAGGACTTCTTGTAAAAGACTTGGAAATGCCTGCTGAAACTGAGAACTGCTTTCCTGACTTCTTGAGACCATTCCTCTTCCCCCCTCCATAGCAAATACACCACCTATATCCTTTCTGGCAACAGAGCCATAGCTGGCCTGTAGCTGATGGTAATTCTGGCCTCTATTTGCACCCATAAGACTCCCTAGCCCCAATTTTTCCTTGCTCTTTGCGGCAGTGTATTGTACCTCTGGATTACTACATTTAAATGACACTGGGTGAGATTGAACAGAAACAATGTTTTGGCCAAATTCTCGTTTTGGGGAAATATCATACTGTGACACGTATGCTTCCATGGACATCTCTCCTTCTCCATTCTGGTTTCTCATCTCTTTTAAGACATTGACATCATGCTGCTCCTCAATACTGCTGTGTTTGTTTGGGTAATGAGAAACACTGTAACGTGGAGATTTGGCTCCTGTGTGCTTGCTTGATTCTGTGTTCAGTTCAGAACGAGCAGAGACAATAACCCCAACACCTGCAACATTGTGTTGTTCTGGAACATTCACATTTTTACTGGGATTTTCTAATGGTTGAGCACAGGACTCTAGTTCCGCCTGTTTGAGAGGAACCGACAGTCTGTTCTCTGCAATCTTTCTGTGACAAGGAGGATCTGCACATTCATCATCGCTTTCTTCATCTTTAATCGTTTTGATTTGTGGTCCCTTAGTTCCCTTATCATCTTTACCAAGGTCTCTATCTGCCACACAGTTTGGACGTGCGGAGTGAATGGGAGATGCTGGAGCAGGGGGATACACCTGTGGTTTTGGACTGGGTTCTGCAGTAGGATGAACTGATGGTGGTGAAGAGGAGGAGGGGGTGAGGGTTTCTGGAGTCTTTGATTGAGACTCTCTAACAGAAGACTGTTTTGAAGCTGTTGAAATGACTCCGGTGTTGACCTGGAGATCCAAGCCCTGCAGACTCTTTTCTGAGGGCATCTGACTTTGTGATGACAGGTAGCTCTGTGGCTCAGATTCATTGCTTGTTCCACTTGCCTGCCTAATTCTCTTACGTTCTAATTTCGGATGCCCTTTTGTTTCCAGCATCTCAGAGCTCTCTTCATTTGTTAAGGTCTGACCAGCAGTGCTGGAACTTCCAGATTTGTTCTGGTTGCCAGTTAAAGAGTGAGACCCCTGCTGCATCTGAAAGTGAAGGGTAGCATCTCTGCTCTTCCTGTGGGGCAGCACAGTGTCGGTTAGCAGCATGTGCTGGACTGTATTCGGTAGGTTTTCCACTTGAGAAGTCAGAGCATTGAGACTGTTCAGACCAGGGTCCTGTAGGTGTTTGTCATGAGGGAACAGGGAGCCATCCTCCCCCGGACCACCCCGAAGACCTAGTCCCATTCGGTTCTGACTCATGGTGGCATGACCAATCCCTGCGCTGTGATTCAGAACGGCAGACTTATTTCCGCCTCCGCTACCACAACTACTGATGCTGCTATTGGAATGGGGAGTGGGGCTCAACTGGGAAACGGCCTGCAGGAGGCGTGCGTGACTCTGGCTGCTGCGTGCGTTTGGGGCAGCGGGGTGTGAAGATGGCTGCAGTTGAGCACTGTTTCCCTCCGAGACCCCCAGCAGCGGCGATGAAGATGAGCTGCAGCTCGGAGACTGCACTGCAGATGGAGCTGGGGAGGGATTAGAGATAGGACTGAAGTTCTGATGAATCTGAGCCTGTTGATTTTGTGTGTGCATAGGAGATTTGGTGAGGTCTTGAGGGGTGTTTGAAGGCAGAGACGGGCTGGAGGAAACAGAGGAATGGGGTAGTTTGCTGTGCAGATGCTGCATTTTGAGGGATAGGTCATAGCCTGCGACAGAGCTGAGTTGAGGGGTACGCTGGGAAAGGGGGCCGTGCTTGTGAAGCGACTGCGGTGAATACGGTGGATGTGCAGACGAGGAGTAGCCCTGTCCCATACTCTCACAGCTGTTAGAAGCTGATGAACTGCTATGGTGATTTGGATTAGACTGCGTGGGAGAGTCATTGATTTTGGCTTCTGTGCTGCTACTGCTGCTCACGTCGTATCTCTGCGGTGGAGAGTTATACATTCCAGAGGAGCCTGAGGTTGCATTTATAGTGGCGTAGTGTCCGAACTGAGTCGGGATTCTGTTTGCGGAGAGCCCGTATGTCCGGTGATGCTGACCTTGGTGTAATAAGCCTTGATGCGAGGGATATTTCTGTCGTTGATGCATTTGAGCACCTGATTGTACTGAAGCAGCGTGAGCCATACCATATTGCTGGGAAGGAGAAAACGAACCAGCCGCGGTGCTGTTACTACTCACGACTGCAGAGCCACAGTCCATGGAGTAGGGAGAAATCATTCCGGAGGAAGTCCCTGAAGCAGAGAGGTGTTGGTACTGATGACCATCCACGTTTGTGTACCTAAATCCAGCTCCGTAGGCTGCTCCACCTCTTCGGCTTCGGTCTCGCCCACTCACAGATAAATAATAATCCATATTGTCCTTTCGGTAGGCGCTGTGAGCACTGCTCTGCGGCATCTCTGCGACCACTCGCCTGGAGCCGTAGCCGTGTACCGGAGTGTGCAGATGCTGCTGCTGCTGGGCCCGCAGGTGCAGGTGCTGCCCGTGGCTCTGCAGGCTGGACTGAGCCTGCTGGAGGGACACATAGTCCTCGGAGGTCCTTGGGGAGATCTGAAGGTCTGACGGGTGGGTCTGATATGGGGAACTGACTACGCCTGCTCCACGGCTGAACCCTGGGTGGAGAGGGACGGGACTGTTGGGGAAATTCTGCATCTTTGTGTTTTAGAGTTCCACAAAACTGTTATCGCCAACCCTTTCTTAAAGACTCCAATGTTTCAGCCGTGCGATTAAAGACGCATGTGAAGCAGCTCTGCAGGAGGCTCTAGAAAACGTCCACTTATTAACACTGAGCTCCGGAGGCCGGCAGATGTGCTGTGGACAGTGTGAGGGTGGGGAACACAGCAGCTACACATTCATTTACAGAAAAACTGTGTCACAATGGCCACTGTGTGGTTTGGCACTACATCCAAAGAGCGAATGAAGTTTTAGTGTTGTCACAAAATGTCTATAAGCCGTGAGGTAAAAATACACCAGCAAAACGGCAACTCAAGCCTGTTTGATCAGGAGAAAGTCAATATTTAGATGCTGTAGTGTGATGCGTGCCGTTTGGTAGCTGTGCGCGGTAGCAGCCATGCAGTACAACTGTAACAGTTCATTAACAGGTTTGCAACAAACAAACACACAAGTCTTTCTCCAGTTGGCACATATATATATTCACTGAAAACACTTCAGGATCATGATTTTTTTTCAAACTTCCTGTGTAACAGGGATTTGGGGCACTCTGTCATCGAGTCAAGCTTCATTAAGGTCTTTGCCAGCAAATATTTTCCAGCTGCATTCAAAGGTTTGTCTTGTCCCATGTTAGATGCGCTCCAGCAGGACTGCTGTGTGTGTCTGTGCTCATCCGCCGCTGGTCCGTCAGTACAGTACACCGTTTCTGAGAGAAGCTGCTCCGAGCGGCAGGTTTACCGCACGTTCTCCATCCAGATGCTCATTTACTCTCTCTGGATGAGGCTGTGTGTCTGTCAGGGAGCTGGAGATGGTCTGGAAACACAAGGAAAAACAGCAATCAGAACTTTGCTTTAGTGCTGTACTCATAATATCAACCCAACAATGACCCTGGAGTTGATCTACAGTCCTGTTAAAGACTATCATTTAGGCCCAATCCCAATTCTACCCCTTAGCCCTTCCCCATACCCATACCTGTCAACCCTCCCTTATTTCCCAGGATTCTCCCGTATTGTACAGCTATATCCCGCTATCATCCCGTAAAGGTGTTTTCCCGAATTTCTAGTCGTTCTCCGACGGGTGTCAATAAACATTAAAGAGCCGATCCTCCCTATACGCAACCCATACCGCCGCACCACCAGGGGTCGCCCCTTGCTCTCAAAAGTGAGTCAGTTCTGTGCTTTGGGTTTATTTAGGCATGAAACACTTTGAAATAAATATAAAAACGGCGGGATTCCCTTTCCTTTTCATTACAGGTGTCGTCGCTCCTCCTGTGCAATCCTCAACACAGTCATAAAGCGGTGCGTGGCTGTCAGACGCGCTCCATAGTGATCAACAGACGCTGTTTCCCAAATGGATTCTGTACACGCGATCTGAAGCGGAGCGAAAGTGGACACTGGGTTTAGGGTGTGTGTTTGAACAGACATATACACATCATTAATAATAATAACATCTTAACATGTCGATCTTGATGGGGGGTTTTTTTCAAACACAATTTGACGATAAAATTTTTTTGTCCTAAATGAGCATAAAACGTTAGTAAAGCCATCAAATGCCATCATTATAACGATAGATGTAAACTTCTGTTATTTATAACAGAGACACCTCTGTTCTTTTATGTAATCAAACAAAAAATCTAAATAAATGAGATTCATTCGCTGCTCTTTAATCAGAATGTGTAAGATAAACAGTGAAGAAAAGATTAATAAGAGTTGATAACTTGATTCTATTTCTTTATAATAGCTAATTTTAATAAGCTGAACTGTTTGCTGATGTATTCTATTAGATTTTCCTTTGTAAATAAAACTATAAAAAAGCATTACTGACCGTTTAACTGTTTATTTACATTACAGCTATTAAAACAGGACATATTTAATATGGGGATTTTCACATCCCAATGTTGACAGGTATGCCCCTACCCCTCGTTTTGAATTGAATTGAATTGAATGAAGCCTTTATTCGTCACATACACTTTCATGCAGTGAAATAGAACGCCCCCGACCATAGACAAACATCACAAGGGAAGACAGGTCGACGAGAGGTAGGCATTTTAGAAAGAGGAAATAGGATACATTCGGTGAGAGAGGCGAAAAAAAACTCCCTCTCACATTGTCCTTAAATTAGGGCACTGTGAGATCAGGGAGAGAAAAAGCCCCAGCAATCAAGCACATAAACACATAGACATAGACATAACATTGCAACAGGGGATGGGAACAGGGGATGTGGATATAGTCTGATGAGGGCGGCAGCCATCTTGTCCTGCAGCTATAAACAGCGCTGGACACAGACCCGCCTACCCACTCCAGTGGGTGAAAGCATGCGAAGGCGTGGGATGCGGGGCTAGGTAGTGATAGTCTATCTGTAGCTGTGTATGTGTGTGTGTGTAAGCCTGTAGAGTCCAACAGGTGTCCTTGACAGGGAGCAGGAATTCAGAGCGTCTCCTTATCTTGCTATCCGGGAGAAATTGTTTGTCTCCAGCCGAGGCCGTTGGCTGGAAAAATACAGAGAAGCCGAAAGAGAAGAAACTTTTCAAATTTTGGTCAATATCAGCCAATTTCACCGATATTTAATGTCCATCACTGGTCTCCAGGTCTGGCTAATTCTTGTTTCAGAGCTGCTAGTTTCACCCCGGTGTTTTCCAATTTGCGGTCTAAGTCTACAGTCTGGTTTGTAGCAGCTCTGCTCACCACAGCTTTATTTAAGCCGGCCAGCTTGGTGGGGTTTTGAATCACACTGACCGCTTTCATCAATCGTCGATACCCCAGGGCCCCGCATAAGCCCATCAGCAGAAACCCTGTTATCAAAGTTCCGAATAGGTAGATATCTTCAATATAGTGGTGTCCCAATTCTCCTTAGCTTGAAGGCGAAGGGCTAAGGGCGAGGGGTATACACCCCTTTCAACGAAGATTTTTCAGGACCACACGTAAAACGGAGGGGTAAGAAAATTTCCCAGAATGCACCTGGCACAGCGGCAGGATAGCTGAACCCAGGAGTAAGGAGATCCACAAATTAGTATTTTTTGTTATTATTACGAATTTTTACGACAAACAAACACGTTTTAATATATTCATAACCGCGTTCGTGTTTTACCATCATGCTTTTAAAAAAACAACGGGAAAAAAAACGCTAAATTTGTCGATCTGTAACCCATAATCATAACTCGTGTCCAGCAGTCCCACAACATTCTGCCACTGGATGACACTGGAATCCCCTGTCAGTAATGTCTAGTGTCTGGGAATGAGCTTTTACAGTGTCTGCTATAATGTTAATGTTGTTTTGGTGTGTTTACACAGATAAATATGGCCACTGTGTAAACACACAGTACAGTTACGATCTTATCGCCACATTAGATGGTTATGATAACATAATATACGCCTTCAGTGATTTCCTGAAGATAAACACCAAACAATAACACAACTGGAGTAACTCCAGCAGTCGTGATCGTCTGATCTCATATGAAGCAGGAGATGGCGATGACATATGATGACGTGTGCAGATGTTGAAGTGCTGCCCAATTCTTAGGGGGAACTTTTGAAGCCCTTCCCCTTAACCCTCGGTTGTAAGGGCCAAGGGGAAGGGGAAGGGGGACAAAAATAGAATTGGGCCTTGGTCACCCTTATGCCAGAAGAGACCTTAATCTGAAAGATGGTTTGTGTTCATCCTAACAAAGCCATCGATGAGGGAATGTTTGATTTCTCAGTTGAGTGTCTCTCATAATTCAGATATAGGCTGTACATGATTACTACACTAGCATCACGTGAGGAGTTCACTACTGACAGGGCTTCTGTTTTCCCTTTACGGTCAGATCTCAGAGCCAAAGCGACGTCTCTAAGCGGAGACTGATAGCTCACGCTCACGGACAGCATTAACTCCTATAACTCTGCGCTATTCATTCCTCCTCATTTCTAAAGCGCTTTAACAGTGCAGACTGCGTCAGATGAAGCTCTAGTAAACGGACACAGCTTCAGCTCATCTGTTGGATGAGGAACGTGGACATGAAAGCAGTGGTGAATCTGTGAGTGTAAAGGAGACGACGCGTATATTTGTCCGGCTTAAAGGGACAGTTCTCACAGATATCAACATTGTGTCCTCATGTACTGTACTCTCCCTTCACTGTTGAGTGTAGAGGCTTCCAGAACAAGGTTTGGAGACACTTGAGCATGAGCAAACTCAATATCGGGGTGAAAAGCTTGTTTGGGACATGTTAAAGCAGTATTTTGAACAGCTTAAACGCAGCAGTGTCCCAACTCTTGATTCATTTCAGCAGCACTGACGCGATCGCACTCCAGCCACATTTATAACATTTTAATTTAAACGTGTTCCCCAAATCCTCTCTGTTGGATTCACGACTGCCTCCTTTCATGTTTAGTGAAGCATTTAGTTTTGCTCCACAATCCTGCAGTCACAGACAGTGTTGGGTAAGTTACTTTAAAAAAGTAATTAATTACTAATTACTAATTACTTAATATTGTATTTAAAATACTTCTCTAATTACTGTGTCTGAAAAGTAACTTAATTACTTAATAAGTAACTAAACTAAATACTTCTTGAAATCCCTATAAACCTTGAGTGGACAAATAATAAATATTTAACTCTGTAAATAATAAATTCTTAGATAAAACATACGAGTCAAACATGAAATAGTTTCGCCTTTTAGTTTTCTGAATCATCTTTATTATATTCTTTTTTAAAAAATCTATAATTACATGCATAATAATGTTTAGTATGCAATGTAACCTTCTTAAATATTATTCTGCATATCTATCGATCAGGCAGGATCAGGCAATCTTTATAAAAACAGCATTATTATTGGCAGTATTAGACTGAAAGCCCGTGCAGTTTGATCGGAAGTGGACAGAAGGCTTCAGATTTATACGGCATGTTTTTGAACTGGATTGTGTCTCTTGTTTACCTGTGATCCGATCCAGCAAAAGGTGTCTTCTAGGGCCACACGGAATCTGTGCGCGCAGAATTCCGCAGATTTTCAGCCAATCATTAATTCTGTTTATTTACTGGTTTAAATGTGTGTAAATTTATATTTATTCAGTTTTTTAATTAATTTCAGTAAAAATATTGATAAATATGAAAATATTCATATGGTTTATTTACAACAGTTTGTAAAGTACTATTTTCTGTCTTTTAGAAGAGATTTTATACGAGAGACTTGCTTTGTTTACCAAATAAAGTGGATCTAATTGGATTTGCATTGTAAACATTAAATAAAAGTTAAAAAGGTATTACTTTTTAATTCATACGTAAGTTTTTTTCAGTTATGATACTCCTAAAATCATTCCACATAAATCCGCAGTTTTTTAAGAAAATACTCCGCAGAAATAGCACAAAATGTCCGCAGATTCCGTCTGGCCCTACTTATTACTCTGTAAACAGAGCAGCATCAGTCATGTTAAATTCTCCGACTCCCTCTGTCACATCTGCGTAGTCATCCTAGCCTTTAGTAGCCTTTAGTAGCCTATCTTCATAGCCCATGTAAGGTGCGCGATAGCCTTGATAAAGCCGCACGCTACAGCACGCAGGCGCGCAATGAGGAATAATAAATAGATTAATACTGTAATGTTGTTGTCTGGGAATATTTTCATTTGGTAAAACAGCCACTCGCTTCAGCTGAGTCCGACATCTTCCGCTTTATGACTAGCAGCAAACTGGCGCGCGGCGCTATCACACGCATCTGCACTACCATGATTTTACAGCGCCAGAGTTTACTTTTACCTTTAGAACATAAATTAATAAAACTGTGTAAAATTATTCAGTGAGTTTAATTATTTTACAATGTAACGCAGGTACATTATCAGTAACTGTAATTAAAATACCTAAAAATGAACAGTAATTAGTTACTTTACTTTTTCAGTGGAAAAGTAATTTATTACAGTAACGCGTTACACCCAACACTGCTCACACACACACGATGGGTTTATAAAGCAATGAACTTATGATAAAGCAGAAACTAGAACGTTTACAGCGAACATCTGCATTGAGACACAACAAACCCAAACACTGGGACTGCTCAAAGACTCCTTCATCGCCTCAGAAGCTGCTGCAGCATGAACACTTACTCTACATCATCATCATCATCATATTCAGCTTCATAGTGTAGTGATGGAGGATATGAAGCCACTCAATCAGCAGACAAAGAGTGCTGCGTGTGTGTGTGTGTGTGTGTGTGTTCGATTAAACACACATGAAGCCCATTTCAGAGAGCAGGTTGAACGCCTAGCTGTGAAACTCTGGGCATTTTGTTTCAGAAAATGAAAATAAAAATGAGCGGGAACTTGTAACCCGGGTCGGTTACCGTGGTAACAAACACAGTGACCCCATCCTGGTCATGAGCAGGTTCTCCCCAGTAAACCCAGTGGTGTTTGAAGACTGGATCACTGGAGCCCGCTGCAGAAAGGCCGTCAGTAGTGTGATTAAAGCACTACAGCAGGGCTATTCAATTGGCAGCCCTCGGGCCAAACCGGCCCCCAAGACTATTTGTTCTGGCCCTTCAATTAGAATGATCAAGATATCAGAAATAAATTTAGTTCAGTTGAAAACGGCCGCTATAGTTATAAAGTGACGTGTCTGTTTAATACAGCACGAGCTGCAGCTGAAGGCTGTGTAGAGCGTGATCCTGAGTCACCTGGCATTAAGCGAGTGGCGCGGGCAGCCGAAACATTTGGATGTTTGTAGAAAAGGCCTTTAGCACAATGCACTGATATCGTTATTAGGGATGCAACGATTCGCCGATTTCACTGAGCTTTAATTCGTCACGGTTAATTCAGCGTAAAGGCTTCTCAATTGCCCGTTTCTGTTGCACAGAATGAAACTGCTGCAATTAAACAGTTCTGCCACCTGTGCGCTACTTTAAAGTTTCGAGCTTGTACGCCGAGGCCAATACACACGCACACTGGATTAACTACAGCGGCGGGCCGTTCCACTATCATGTCCTTTCCGTGCGCATGTTTGTTATTTCTAATGTTTTCAATGTACGCGCCCAAGCGGAGCAACACGCTCGCAGCTATCCGGGCGCACGCATTAGAAAACATCACAGTGAGGTTGTGCATGGCTTTCAGCGCACAAAAGATATGTTAGACGAATAATTATTAAAATAATATGATTATGTATGTGCGCTTTCAGAAATAAAGCTGCAGGAGCTGTCACTGGGGCAGTACCTTTTCAAAAGGTACATTTTTGTACCCAGAGTCCACAGTGGTACCTCAAAGGTGCATATTAGTGCCTATATGTACCTAAAAAGTACCTTTGAGGTACCATTATAGACCCTTCAGATACAAACATGTACCTTTTGAAGCGGCACTGCCCCAGTGACAGCTCCTGCAGCTTTATTTCTGAAAGTGTACACAGAGGATAACAACAGTTCATCTAAATACGTAGGCCTGCCTAATACAGTGCTTAAATGTACATTAGATGTGATGACCGTGAAACCATGATTATTTTTCAGACTATAATCATACAACCAACATCTATAATTGTTGCATCCATAATTGTTATGCAGTTTAAAACACACATGAATGTAAAGAAGCTTAAACAATACACTGCTTTTGTAGTACTCTGAAATACATTCAAATGTTTGTTTAAAAAGCCACATATTGTACAATGATATTATTCATTCATTCATTCTCTTTTCGACTTAGTCCCTTTATTAATCCGGGGTCGCCACAGCGGAATGAACCGCCAACTTATCCAGCATACTTTTACGCAGCGGATGCCCTTCCAGCCGCAACCCATCCCTGGGAAACATCCACACACACACATTCACACTCATACACTATACGGACAACTTAGCCTATCCAATTCACCTGTACCGCATGTGTTTGGACTGTGGGGGAAACCGGAGCACCCGGAGGAAACCCACGCAACCACGGGGAGAACATGCAAACTCCACACAGAAATGCCAACTGACCCAGCCGGGGCTCGAACCACCGGCCTTCTTGCTGTGAGGCGAACGTGCTAACCACTAGGCCACCGTGGTGCCCACAAAGATATTATGTAGTTTCAAAATACAACATATTAACGTAAAAAAAGCCACCGTGGGTGTCTTAAGGAGCAAAAATACAGCATATGCTGTTGAGTCCTCACTCATATTGCAAGTCATACCTGTCCGGCCCTTCGTTTGGGATGCTCTTCATGGACCGGCCCCCATGACAAACTAATTGAATAGCCCTGCACTACAGTTTATATGGGTATAGTAGGAGAACGACGGTGCGAGATATCCAGCGATCTAAATTAGCGCAGGTCACTGACAGCGTCATCAAATAACGTCAAGATTATCTGAAGTGTTTATTACCAAGTGAATAGGTAACATCAGCATCAGTGTGTCGGCTGTAACGCAGTGAGCTGGAAGGACTGCGGTGGGCTGGGTTCGAGTCCAGCTGTAGCAGAGCTCACTCATCTCGCTTTTATCATTAGTAAAACTGATCTAATAGAGTGCTTAAGCGTCTAACGAGGGTTTAGTGAAGATCATTATGATTAATATAATCAATTATACTTGGTTATTACTGCATCTCTACCTGACTGAAGTCTTGAGGTGGATCTCAGCTGTAAGAGCCGCAAATAATAACTCGACTTCTAGTTGATCATGTGTGGAAGTGGCAGAAGGTGGGTGTTTCCCATGAATCATCTGTTGATCCCGATCATCACCAATACTGCAGAAGACCTACTGGAACCAGCTTAGACCAAGATCCTCACAGAAATCAGTCAAGTTTGGTGAAGGAGACATCATGGTTTGGGGTCTACATTCAGTATGGGGGCGTGAGGAGATCTGCAGAGTGTCTGCAACATCAACAGCCTGAGGTATCAAGACATCTGTGCTGCCCATTACATTACAAACCACAGGAGAGGGCAGATTCTCCAGCAGGATAGCGCTCCTTCTCATACTTCAGCCTCCACATCAAAGCTCCTGAAAGCAGAGAAGCTCAAGCTGCTCCAGGATTGGCCAGCCCAGTCACCAGACATCAACATTATTGAGCAGATGAAGGAGGAGGCGTTGAAGATGAACCCAAAGACTCTTGATGAACTCTGAGAGTCTTCACGCTTTCTCTGCCGTTCCAGATGACTTTATTAATGCGTTATTGGAGTCACTGCAGAGATGTGTGGATGCAGTCCTCCTCCAAGCTCATGGGAGTCACACACAATATTCATTCTGTCTCCACTGCAGCAGGACTTTATCTTCTATACTGGACATTATTGAAGGTTCAGTGACGAGACTTTAGTCTAAGCAGAGTCAGAGCGCACTGTCCTCATTACATCAGTCAACATCAACACATGATCATATTTACTGTGGTGAAATCAGTGTAATCTAGAGGCCTTCGCCTTTCATATGAGCCACTGCTGACACCAGATCATCAACTAGACATCCAGGT
The DNA here is from genome assembly GCA_903798035.1 of Danio albolineatus. Taxonomy (NCBI): domain Eukaryota; kingdom Metazoa; phylum Chordata; class Actinopteri; order Cypriniformes; family Danionidae; genus Danio; species Danio albolineatus. Next base: position 204,454 of record CAIGQQ010034333.1, read on the forward strand.
ATTATTTACTGCTTCTCAAACTCAGGACTTTTACGTCCAGTCTTATTTGCTGGTATAGCTGCAGAACTGTATCTTCAGCGAGACCTGTTATATCTCGAGCTCTGCAGCGGTTTGTACTGAACAGGATCTATCGCTAAGAAAGAAAGCTAACGGCTCTCACTGTAAATTAATTATTTTGCCAACCCGACTAGCAGAACGCTTACAAAATAAGAGAAAACACTTAAATTATCACTATTATTTTATATTATTTGCACAGGGAACATGATGATGACGACACACAGCCTGTTAGTGCAGTACCTGCAGTTCCACCAGTCTCCACCGGTGATATAACAACAGTGACGAGAGTTGTTGTTGTTTTTATTATTATTATTATTATTATTATCAGAGCTCTATTGATCATTGTGAATCTCACTGTTGGAGCTGTATTGATCGTGGCTTTATATCGGTTTGATTAACATCCAGAAGGCTGATTTAAACAGCTCTCAGTACTGTTTTACTCTGCTGGAGTAAAACAGTACGAACGCAAACACTGACGGTTTCATGGAAACACAACGACTCGCTTTAAGAGTAGGGGTACCGTGAGGCCCGCCCACAGAGGAGGAGGGGTCCGATTCAGCGGCTCCTGAACATACAGGCTGCGTGCGAAACCGCATACTTCCATACTATACAGTATCAGCATGCGCGCTGAGTAGTATGTCCCAATTCATAAAATTGGAAAATCAGTATGCGAGAAGTACCCGGATGACTTACTACTTCCGGCGGGATTCTGAAGTGCGCATCCCATACACGCTGCGCTATCCCATGATGCCCCGCGAGAGAATTCATGAATGGGAGTGAAGCGACGCAACTGACGCAGGTAGGTCACATGACCATGACAAAATGGCGGATGTAGTACGTCCGAATTCCATTCATACTTTTCACATTCATACTCTATAGAACGCACTTTTCTAACGGCCGAGTAGTACACTTAAATTCAATTGCAGTACCTACTGAGTAGTAGGCGGTTTCGGACGCAGCCACAGTAACAGTAACGTGTTAATAAGTGTTTAGGAGATGCAGAAAACTATGTGTGTGTGTGTGTGTGTGTGTGTACGACATCAAATCTGCGGCGTTACGTGCGCAGTCGCTCAGATGATGGAGTAACGTAGAACATCCTTCAAAGCCCACCAGTCAGTGGTTATGACGGTTCTGAGAGCGCAACACTAACACTACTGAGCCCTGCGAAAGACCCCAGCGATCACCTGCGCATCTTCAGTCTCACACACACACACACACACACACACACACACACACACACACACGACCGACTGCAGGAGGAGTGTTTAATTAGCACAGGCCTTAATGAGGGTCCTGCACTGTAATGGCATCATCAGTCATGTCCACACGTGTCTATTGTCCCTCACACACACACATTAACAATCACTCTCTCTCACACACACACACACACACACAATAGCTATGAGTTTACGGCCTTTCTACAGTCAAACCAGTGCTGTAGCAGATCTTTTATCCAAACACAGTCATGCAAACAGAGTGTGTGTGTGTGTGTGTGTGTGTGTGTGTGTGTGTGTGGTCACGGCTGATGATGCTCCTCACAGCTCCAGGAGTGTGTAAACACTGGTGTAATCTGTCACTACCTGAGATTTCCTTGCGGACTGAAATGACAAAAACAAACACAACAATGATGATGATGATGATGATGATGAGAAAGGGTTAGCAGTGACACATCAGCCCAGTGTGTGTGTGTGTGTGTGTGTGTGTGTGTGTGTGTGTGTGTGTTCATCAGACCAGAGCAGAATCTGGAATTGATGATGGGTCTCTCCGACACGATGTTGACTCGGAACCATCTAGAAATGAAGCCCAGCAGCAGCAGCAGCACATTAGCATTAGCGCGTTAGCATCGCTCTTCCTCGCGCAGAAACGCAGATTTAGACGCGCGATCGCGAGCGTCAGACCGACACGCGTCGACAGCCGCTCCTCTGACCGCCAATAAACGCCATTCCGAGAGAACCCGCGCCGGTGGCGGAGACGCGCGAACACACACACACAGAGACACACACACACAGATGTGCGATAATGAGCAGTTTTTACCGGACAGGCCCGTCTGATGTCCCCGGGCTCGAGTCCCGCGTTCCGCCGCTCCGCCTGCACCGACCCGCGGCTCACGCCTCACGGAACCGAGCGGGCCTCGATATTCCCCGAGCACGAATCCGCTTCTCTTCTTCTCCGGTTTTTCCTTTTGTCTTTCTCGCGTCAGGAAACGAAGGAGAGGAGCTCGAGCGGTCCGCGCTCCCGCCCCCCCTCACGCGCGCGCCGCATCCATCACGCACACGCGTCTGACGCGAGCACGCAGCAGCACCGCACTACACTACAGTATTGAACACAGCACTACACTACAGTAATGTACACTACACTACAGTACAC
>CAIGQQ010034333.1:289658-305600 GCA_903798035.1 Danio albolineatus
GAGGAGGGGGAGAGGAGGTTGAGGAGGAGAGAGAGGAAGTGGAGGAGGAGGAAGAGGAAGTGGAGAAAGAGGAGGGGAAGAGGAGGAAGTGGAGGAGGGAGAGGAAGTTGAGGAGGTTGAGGAGGAGGAGGAGAAGGAATTGGAGGAGGAGGGAAGTGGGGGAGGTGGAGGAAGAGGTGGAGGAGGAAGAGTAAGTGGAGGAAGAGGTGGAGGAGGAAGAAGGAGGAGGAAGTGGAGGAGGAAGAGGAGGAGGAAGTGGAGGAGGAAATGTAGGATTAAGTAGAAGAGGAGGAAGAGGAGTGGGAAAGAGGAAGTTCAGGAGGAAGTAAATGAGAAGGTGGAGGAGGAAGAGGAGGAGGAAATATAGTGCATGTGTGTGTAGTAGAGAGGGTCTCACAGTAGGATGGGCTGGTCAGATGTGATCACGCTGCCCTGCATGTGCAGATTACACTTCATCGGCTGACCTGAACACACACACACACACACACACACACACACACAAAGCATCTGTCAGCAGTGAGGTACAGACACTAATGATGATAGTGTGTGTGTGTGTGTGTGTGTGTGTGTGTGTGTCTCACCGTCCAGACAGCGGTTGTTGTACTTCCTGTAGGCACTGACTGCATCCTCCTTACGCACAAACACCACCTCAGCCACGCCCACTTTGGCCAGCCGCGCACGCTTGAGTGCGCCGCACACACAGAAGAGCTCCTGTGCGCGCGCACACACACACACACACACACACACACACACAGAGAGAGAGAGAGATCAGTGTGTCAGGTGTGTTCTCCTCCTGCAGGTGTTGATGTGCTATAGCGATGTGTAGACACGTGTGTGCATGTGTTTGTGCTTGTGTGTGCTCCTGTGTGTGTGTGTGTCTGTGTGTGTTTATTTCTGTGTGCCTTTGTGTGTTTCTGTGTGTGTATCTACGTGTGTGTGTGTGTCTGTTTGTGTGCGTGTGTATATGTGTGTGTTCATTAGTTTATTTATGTCTGTGTCATTAGCTACAGAGAGCTGGTTAACGAGCTGAAGTTATCAGTGGCTAATGACGAGCCGATGCTAATCACGACAGCGCTACACAGCTGAACGAGTGTGTGAGGAGTGTGTGAGGAGTGTGTGTGGAGTGTGTGTGGAGTGTGTGTGGAGTGTGTGTGGAGTGTGTGAGGAGTGTGTGAACAGCACACAGGAGCTCACCACGATATCCTCCTCCGTCACCCGCGGGTGCAGATTCGTCACGGTGATCTTTGTGCCTTCCAGAGGACTGAAGACAGGCTGAAACACACACACACACACGCACACACACACACACACACACACACACACACACACACAGCTTGACTCTCCTTCTCATAACTAGGCCTCCTCACACACACACACAGATCATTTGCGTTATGTTTGTGTACCTGTGTGGATGTGTGTGTCTGAGCGCCGCTGTCTCCGCCCGCAGGCTGCATAGCAACGGTCGTCCTGGAGACGGGCTGCAGGCTCTGTGTGGGGGGGGCGAGGGGCGGGGCGAGCAGGCGGCACCGAGACAGAAGGGGGGCGTGTACGAGTCGTTCTTCACCACCTTAGTGATGGGGGCGGAGAGAGAGACAGGCCCCGCCTACAAACACACACACACACACACACAGATTTAGTGTTTCTGTTGCAGTCTCTGGACAAACACAATAATGACACAGATAATCACCTGAGGAGTGTGTGTGTGTGTGTGTGTGTGTGTGTGTGTGTGTGCGTCTCACCCGTGTCTGCAGGCTGCTGGCAGCAGTGATCTTCATCTGTTTGCTGGGAATCACAGCACCGACATCATCATCCTCCTCCTCATCCTCAGCTGCAGCACACACACGCTGGACACACAACAGCAGCTTACACTCATATACACTCTCTGCGTGTGTGTGTGTGTGTGTGTGTGTGAGAGAGAGTGATCGCATGAGTGTGTGTGTGTGTGTGTTGTACCGGAGGTGCTGCACTGGGAACGTTGATCCGGATGCCGCTGGTCATTCCCACAGGCCTCTGCTGCACACCCACACACACAAAAACACATTTAGCATCAAAACACACACAAACACGCACACACACACACATTTAGCATCAGAACAAACACACATATTTAGCCTCAGAACACACACACTAAAACACACACACATTTAGCACTAGAACACCCACACATTTAGCACTAGAACACACACACACACACACACACACACACATTTAGCTTCTGAACACACACACGCATTTAGCATCTGAACACACAAACACACGTGCGCACACACACATTTAGCATCAGAACACACACACTAAAACACACACACACATTTAGCACTAGAACACACACACACACACAGCATCAGAACACAAACACATTTAGCATCAGAACACACAAATGCGCGCGCGCACACACACACACACACATTTAGCATCAGAACAAACACACTAAAACACACACACACGCACACACACACACACATTTAGCACTAGAACACACACACACACATTTAGCATCAGAACACACACACACACACACACACACACATTTAGCATCAGAACACACAGCGTGCCGCTCACCTGGATGGTTTTGGTGATCTTCAGATTTGCTGCGCTCTGATTGGACGTTGTAGGGACGCTCCTCTTCAAGCTCAACCTATCACGTGCATCAACAACCTTTGTGATCCCGCCGCCCGGCTGTAAGGCCACGCCCACTCTGGTGGTGAGTGTGTGTGCGCGGGGGCTGGTGTTGTGTATGTGCACGTGTGGGACCCCGGGGCCGCTGGGCCGGGCAGAGGGTGGGGCGGGGCCGCTGGCGGGCGGCTGCTGCTTGCGCAGGTTGATCATCAGCCGAGCGTCCTGCATGGAACTGGCCCCGCCCCCTCTGCTGTGCACCGCACTGGCCCCGCCCCCTCGGCCCCGCAGCCGCAGTCGGGCGTCTTTCTGGCCCAGCTTCTCTCTGGCGTCCTTCACCGGAAACACCGACGGCCGCGACAGCGTCTGAACTGAAGCCGCAATCTGGAGGCGTTTCCCTCCGCTGGCCCCGCCCACTCCCAGCCGCTGTCGGACATCCCCACTGCCAATCTTCTGCCGGGCGTCAAAGGTCATGTTCAGTGGCCCCGCCCCTCTGCCATACACGGGCCTGCGGACAGACAAACAGAGGAGTCAACCGTTATCTGGAGGCTAACGCTAGTTCGTTAACGCTGGGTTGTTAACGATGTCTACTAGACCCGTGTTTCTCAACTGGTGGGTCGCGGAACATTTTTAGTGGGTCGCAGAGTGCGTGGTCAAAAAAAAATATTATAATAATAATTTATTTTGTTTATACCGGACTTTTATTTTGAAATCCGCGCGCGAAAACAATTCAGTTTAGTTCGGTAACTGAACATTTCTCTAACTGCTGTTTACAGTATTTATCGTTTTTACTTCGTTTAATATCGTTTTAATATTTCTATAATTTGATACATTTTGTTAAATGTCAGCAATAAAATATTGTTTATTTGTAGGTCTTTGTGATTTTCTTATGATTTATCTGTCACTACTTGTGTATGTTAACAAACAAATTAATTATAATTTCTAAAATTATAGTTCCTAAAAAATTGGGTCGCGGCTCGATGACCATGTAAAAATGTGGGTCCCGTGGCCAAACCAGTTGAGAACCACTGTACTAGACCATTCACACAGAGAGCACACATCAGAGCATCGCTATAAGCAGTGGATCCTGTGATGAACGGCTCAAATCACGCACTGGTTTAACTGGTTTACCCAACAGAATGTAATAAGTGCCCTATATGGGGAGCGATGCACCTTTGACACACACTCCTGACCAGTAGGTGGCAGAAATGCGCCCTAAACATGTTAGCCAAATGCTAATAAACAACAAACAGACGTCACCGAGGGCTGCGCTCCAGTCCACCCCTGTATCACCGCTAACTTCCCTGTCTCGTTCCCTCAGATGTAGGACATTGATTATGTCAGTAAGTGTGCACTACTGAGGGAGCATCTGAATGGGTTTAAACGGAGTGCCCTAAACCCTAGAGCACTAGGGAACTACACTGCATTCTGGGACACATAGGTGCCGGAGTGGACACATGAAGCCGACTCGCTCCCTCAGTCAGAATCGAGGGTGTGTCCATGTACACTTCCCTTGTTCACTTGACGAAGTGGAGCACACTTTACAATGACGTTGGTGGGAAGTTTGCGAGTAAGTCCCCGTTTCCACTAGTGCATTTTAGTTTTAAAACGGCGTATTAGCATGAAAGCGATCCACGTCCACACTAGCGTTTCACCCAGCGTTTCTGAACAGATCTCCGTCCACACTACTCCACCACAGACGTACATCACGTGACCATTGGCGCACTCTGGGCATGTGTGTTCAAGTATAAACAGGAAGCACGTGTCTCGCTCGGCGTTTGGTTATTGTTAGCCAACAAACGCTGGTTGAACGATGAACGCGATGGTAAAGAAAGCAAGAGAGGTCTTTTAGTGGACAGACGACGAGGACGAGCTGTTACTTACAGTAACTAATGAATATCAAAAATACAGTGTCCGGTGACGTCATAGTCATGTGATAGGGGCTTGACCAATAAGGGAAGGATACGCAATGACCCAAAAGCCCCAATGGAGTAGTGAATCTCAGCATCACGCCTCCGTGTTCAGACGTCTCCGTTTCCCCCATCCACACTGAGACGCAGCAGCAGCGCTTTAGAATGAACACTTCACTTTGAATGGGTGACGTCAGGCGTTGCCGAACTGCATTGTGGATCCGTCGGCGCCGCTTCAGTGGCGTTGCTCGCTGCAGGAGTTGGGACTTTCTCAACTTTTCAAGCGCGGAAACGTCATCCAATCAGATCGCTGAATGCAAATACACCAGCTCAGACGGTAGCCAATTGTTGACTAATTTCATTGGCTGACGCAGCTATGACGATCGCGTTCAGACACGCCCTCTGTCAAGCGTTGACGCTGACGCCTCGGCTGCGTCCGAAACCGCCTACTACTCAGTAGGCACTGCATTTAAATTGAAGCGTACTACTCTGCCGTTAGAAAAGTGCGTTCTATACAGTATGAATGTGAGAAGTATGAATGGAATTCGGACGTACTACATCCGCCATTTTGTCACGGTCACGTGACCTACCTGCGTCATTTGCGTCGCTTCACTACCATTCATGAATTCTCTCGGGAGGCATCATGGGATAGCGCAGCGTGTATGGGATGCGCACTTCAGAATCTCGCCGGAAGTAGTAAGTCATCCGGGTACTTCTCGCATACTGATTTTCGAATTCTATGAATTCGGACATACTACTCGGCTCACATACTGTTTTTAGCGTACTGTATAGTATGGAAGTATGCGGTTTCGGACGCAGCCCTCATCTTAATGGGGCGTTACACAACATTAAACGCCTCAGGACTAGACAGAATAAGCTTCCATAGAGAGTGCAGCGCCACCTGCTGTACTGGAGGATTCAGTAAGGGGTGATGGTCGTCTGGGTGTGCACGAGCTTCAGAAGGGGACCAAACATGTACAAAAAAAGTAAACAGCTTACTGATTATCGTATACCAATGTAGAAACTGTGTATACAGTAGGGCTTGCTCGACGGAGAGTTTGCATAATAACACAGTGTGAACTTTTGTGGAGATCCAGAAGTGTCCACAGCTGAAGCGCGATCAGGGTTAGCCTCTCGGTGTTCAGGGCTCCCTCACCTCTGATCTCCTCTCCTCAGCTCTCCTCACACCGGCTGTAACGTTATTTACTTCAAATGACGCAGGTCGTCGGTGGGCCGATCAGCGATAGTCACCGCGAGACTCGGTTAACGCTAATGCAGCTCCCAGCGGCGTGAACACTAATAACACTGAGCGAACACTGAGCTAACGCTAAGCGAACACTGTCAAACATACGTAAATGAGCGGGTTACATGTAATCTCCGAGGTTTGTTTGTATATAAAAAAAAGAGGAGCGCGCAGGACGCCATGAATGACACGCGTCAGCCAATGAGAACACGAGCTGAAGCGCGAGCGCGACCCTTCAGCCAATCAGCGGAGGGTGAAGGCGGGACATCGCGCTCAGCAGAGTCTCTACAGACTCCACACGGCCTGTGATTATTAATAAAAGAGCTCGTGTAGATCAATACAGCGGATCAATAACTGCTGTGTGGAGCGCCGGGCTGCTGTACCTCTTACTGGCTCCTCTCGCGGTAAAACTGCGCCGACGAATCACTTCATCCAGAGACAAATCCGCCATATCTGCGCCTGCTGGTTCCCTGCGGACATCAACGCGCATGCGTCTCACTTTCATATGGGCGGGGCGAAGCGACGCGTGACGGGCAGCAGAGAGGGTCAAAACACATCAAAGGGAAAAACAAAACGCAAACGGATTAACACACAGAAACACAGAAACATGACTATTATTATCAAGAGCCAGGCCTGTGTGCCGTTTACCGAGTATATGCAGGGGGTACATACTGTAGTTTCTAGTATATATTAGTATATGCTTTCTACTTTTATACAAGTTTTATTTATTTATCTGTTTTAAATCACTCTGTCTTCTATTCTACGTTTCACATTTTAAATAATTTGATGTCTTAAAATGAATTTACAGCTGAAAATGATCATATATTGTTGATAAATGTGACGGCTGGACTGCTCCATGGTTGAGGGGGTGGATAATTAGTTTCAAAATATTATTATTAGGCTACATAACAGTACATTATTATAATGATATAACATTTATTTGTATATGAAATCATATTTAATTATGTAAAATTATACAAAATATGAAAGAAAATGATGTTTTATATAGTTTATAGGGATTATTTATACTTCTAGATATGTATTGGGGCCCCCAGATGTCCTGGGGCCCTAAGCAGCTGCTTGCATTGCTGACTGGTTAAATCCTATATATATATATATATAGGTGACTTCCACCACGTTAGCAAAAAATAACGCTTAATGAGGATTAATGTCATTTTTCATTCTATTATTGAATGCTTGTTGATAATATATAGAGCAAACATGGAGTAAAGCTGGTTAGAAACACACTGCACATGCAGACACGCTTTACTCATGTGCGGACAAGAGCTCAGTGTGGATTACTGCCACAGGAGTATTTGAAGTATCTCTGTATATCACACTCCTGAGCGTCAGAGTGAGCCGTCTGGAGGAGTTTATGCAAACATCATTTAAAAATAAAGGTATCTTTATTTAAATAATCTTGTATCTATTCCAGCTCAGTCTGATGGGGAAAACAACAACAGGTTTTACACTCAGTGGCGCGCCCAGAAACTGTTCTTGAGGAGGCACACGAAACAATAATGAATTCAGTCTAGTGTTTATATTTGTGTTTATGCAAAATAAATAATGTGGTTTTAATTAATTACTCTTGAAATATTGCAATTTAGGGCGCCACGGTGGCGTAGTGAGTAGCACGTTCGCCTCACAGCAAGAAGGTCTCTGGTTTAAGCCCCGGCAGGGTCAGTTGGTGTTTCTGTGTGGAGTCTGCATGTCTGCAAACACATGCGCTATAGGGGAACTGGGTAAGCTAAATTGTCCGTAGTGTATGAGTGTGAATGAGTGTGTATGGATGTTTCCCAGAGATGGGTTGCAGCTGGAAGGGCATCTGCTGCATAAAACAAATTCTGAATAAGTTGGCGGTTCATTCCACTGTGAATAATAAAAGGACTAAACAGAAAGGAAAATTAATGAATGAATATTGCAATTTATTCCTTAAAATAATTCAGCAAGTGCATGTGCAAACCAAATAAAATCTATATTTAGTTTAAAAACACCATATATCCAGTATCTAAATAACTTTTCAGTTAATTTTTCACATATTTTTATTTTACAGCATGCAGTATACACCACGTCTAAACTTAATGAAGATTAATAAAGTCGTTATTAAATCAGACAAATGAAACAAAAGGCAGTCCTATATACACACACACTCAATTAATAATTCCTTAATAACCTTAATAATTCCACGTATCCATTTCACTTTAGAGCCACAATGTAATTAATACAGCGTCTTTGATTGATGTATCTTAAGGTAAATATTGGATTGGCATTGCAGCTTATTAAAGCTGACGGTGAAGTAGGAATGTCTACAATAATTACTGATTATTTTAATAATCGATCTACAATAATTAAGTGGCTTCATTTCATTGATTGATTTAAATATTGTACATTTACATTCATTCATTTTCTTTTCGGCTTAGTTTCTTTATTAATCTGGGCTCGCCACAGCGGAATGAACCGCCAACTTATCCAGCATATATTTTACGCAGCGGATGCCCTTCCAGCTGCAACCCATCTCTGGGAAATAAATTGTATTTTATTAATATTTAAATTAACAGCAAAATCATATCGGGGGCGGCCCTGTTCACACTATAATACCACTACACACGCCATTTAACTATTTTAACAGCACGTTTTAATAACGTTCTTCAGTCATTATAACATCAGGATTTCTCCTTAAGGGACGGTTAAACACTGAGGAATCCGTCAGCATGGACTCTCCTTTACTAGCTCCTAACCTGATCAAGTGTCTTATCCATCTGTTCAACTCTGAAGAAGATATCTTGAAGAATGCTGAAAGCCTGTAACTATTGACCCCAGTAGTGTTATAGTTTCTGCCACTATAGAGGTCAGTGGTTACGGGTTTCCAGCATTCTTCAAGATATCTTCTGTAGTGTTCAACAAACGGAAGAAACTGCTGAGGGTCAGGAGCGACTGGAGAGCTGAACTCTCCCTACACTCAAAAAAACTATTTTTGCTAGTTGTTCAAACTACTAAATTAAAATGAGTTGAATCAACACAATTCTTCAGGATTTTTTGGGATAACTTAATATATTTATGTTCAATCAACTTAAATTTGACAAAGCAATTAAGTTAACTTAATCGATTTGGATTGGGACAACCTAAAGGAATTGTGTGGAACCCAGCATTTTTTACAGTGTACAGATGTCTAGTGGAGACCCAACAGACCCAAACATCCAACAGCAGAAGCCTGAGAGCAGCAGGCTCCTCCCTTCTCCCGTCGATACGACATGACGTCACACGCTATCCCACAATGCACTTCCCGGAGACTGCATCCATGACAAGAATTAATCTCTTTTTAGCCTTATTTAATCATATCTCCTCCACATGGGGGCAGCAGGTCGTGTATGACCGCCTATACAGCATGTGTTGAGTGTATCCTGCACTGCTATGCTCCCGCTCACCGTCGCCGAACACGCAGGCGCTCCGGAACCCATAGCAGAGCTCGACGAGCGGCAGGTTATGCCTTAAACTGATGAGTAAGGAAAATAACGATGCGGGGTGACGCCCGTGTCCTCGCAACATCTCGCGAGAGGAATTTTTGAACGGGTACAGGTCTGCAGCGCAGGTGACTCGCCTACTTTAGCGAGATGCCGCGCTGATCCAGGATCTGCCCCGACAACACCCATTATATGTTCAAATACAGATAATATAAGTGAAGCACAACTGGGCTGAGTGTAATGTTCGCTAAAGTGCGAGCTAGCACGTCGCCACCAGTCTGCCATGGCTATCGAACTACGTATAATTCTAATAAAATCCCACATTCACACATTCTGAGTACACAAGCAGACCTCCCTCAGACAGAGCGGTGTTGTGGGAGACACTGACCAGTGGAGGGGATTGAGGCTGGAGAAAGCCAGCAGGAGCACATGATTGTGTGGGGTATTCACCATAAACGCTCTAGCTGTTATTATTAGCCGTTTAAAGTCCACATCAGATGATAACTAGATAGTAAAGTTTAGGACAAACTTTATGGTGGCTTGAAAAGCATGTTTAATGTAGTTTATTTAGTTTGAAAAAGTATCAAGTTGGTTAAAATAATGTTTAAGATCGCTGCAGTCAATAATGTAACCACTTTAAATACTGAAGCAAGCCAGTAAAAAGCTTTAAAGGTGATCCCCGTGTCTGAGGTTGGGAATAGCATAATTCTAGCATGAGTAAGCATGTTGTTACTATAATTCTAGCATGTTACTAGCTTGATTCTAGCATGAACTAGCATGTTGTTAGCATGATTCTAGCATGAATTGGCATGTTTATAGAATTAATTAGCATGTTACTAGCATATTTCTAGCATGAATTAGCATGATGTTAGCATGATTCTAGCATAAATTAGCATGATGTTAGCATGATTCTAGCATAAATTAGCATGATGTTAGCATGATTCTAGCATAAATTAGCATGATGTTAGCATGATTCTAGCATGAATTAGCATAATGTTAGCATGTTACTAGCATGATTCTAGCATGAATTAGCATGTTTCTAGCATGAATTAACATGTTACTAGCATGTTTCTAGCATGAATTAGCATGTTACTAGCATGATTCTTGCATGAATTAGCATGATGTTAGCATGATTCTAAATTGAATTAGCATGTTACTAGCATGATTCTAGAATGAATTAGAACGTTACTAGCATGATTCTAGCATGAATTAGCATGATCTTTGCATGATTCTAGCATGAATTAGCATGATTCTAGCATGAATTAGCATGATTCTAGCATGAATTAGCATGATCTTTGCATGATTCTAGCATGAATTAGCATGATTCTAGCATGAATTAGCATGATTCTAGCATGAATTAGCATGTTGTTACCATGATTTTAGCATGAGTTAGCATGTTACTAGCATGTTTTTGGCATGACTAGCATGTCACTAGTATGTACTATTATGCTAGCAAGTTACTAGCAAGATTAGCATGTCGGTAGGATGGAGTAGAACTATTAGCATGTGCTAGAACAGCTAGTCACAGTCTATGGGACAGTTGCTAGGTGCTGAAATTGGTTGCTAGGGAGTGGCTAGTAAGTATAAAGGTGATCAGTGATTGGCTGCTGGCTAGACTGAGTGGAATGAGGTCAGACTCTAGTCTGTAGGACAGTCTGACTATATGGGGCGTCTGCAGACTTGGATCCAGACAGCTTTACGACCCAGACAGTTTTACGTCCCTGTTGTTCCTGATGCGTCCAGTAGGGGGATGAAATGTAATACATGGCTAAATAATAGCTTTGAAGTCAACTCTTACAGATTATTAAATGTCATATTCATTAATATACTTAAAAGTTAATGTATCAAAAAGTGAGTTTAAATATACAAACAACTGATACTCACCATACTATTTCAGATATACAAAAGCCCAATTGCAAATTAATTTAGATTTATTTAATTAGGAAAAATAAAAACACACAGAGTTGGATAGAGTAACGATTAACTGTAGCCTAGTTATAAGTTTTCATATAGAGATGTGCTTTTTGTTGTATTGATTATATATAAAGTTTCATTCTGAAAATAACAAAATTATAACAGAAAAAATGCTTTGATAAGAATGCTGTGGTATTGACCACCAGACAGCTGCAGAATTTTTAGACAAACAATTTGGTCCTTTCTAAAGTTCCAAGGACCATTTAGCCACACCTGACAAACAAAAACCCAGACAACATTTGATTTTTTTTTAACATTTATTTATTGCAACAATATCACTAGAGATTGCCAGTCTTCTTCAATGATGTTGAAACCTTGCTTCAAATTCTTCACACTCACTGAAAAATAAAGCTAATCCTTAAACATTGTTCATGCTAATATATAAAAATATATAGACCAATTATAATTGTGAGTTTATCTATGTTTTTTTATGATAGTTTGAGTAAAAAATTAAATAAAAAGTCATTTAGAACTGGATTGCATTATTAAATATGAAATGAAATTGAATGCAATGCTATTTTAATTCAAATTCAAAATAAATTAAAATTTTAAATCTTTTAAGATTTGTTTAGATTTATTTCAATTTAAAGTTAATAGTTAGACATGGCTGACATCCCAGACCACTCTGGTGTATTGTATATAATCTGTGAGAAATTATATATTTTTAAATAAATCTTTAAATATATAATAATCACTCCATTGCTGAGAATAGTAACAATTTTCAAATGCAAGTACAACGTATTTGTACTTCGTATGCAACATGACCTGACAATACTAATTATGTTGTTTTTAGAAATACGAACACATAAATCAAATTTGTATTTAACATTAAATTTCTACTGCAATATATAAATATATAATTCATGAATTATTTAGAAATTGTTACAATCATGGATGACTGCCCTTGAAAAGTGAAGTTGAAGATGAGTTTCCGGTTTACTTTTCTTTGAGGGTTTATCAGTTTGTGAGGGCTGTATAAGTTTGTAGTGCAGAATGGACAATAGTAGAGGAAACAGCACATTGCATTTGTTGACTGCTGTTAATCTCCAATCGTTCCATTTTGATGGAATTTCTAAAACAAGAAAATGAATAATATGAAAAGAGAAAAGGAAGATCAAGTTCAAGAGAGAGATTTACATATCCTTAGGTAGACCAACAGCTAAAAACAAATAAAGAAACACACAAACACATGCACTTTTATGAAGAGCAAGTTAAAGAGAACACTGTGGTGATAGAGTATAACTGCTCAATTACTTTACCTTTTCTATCATTTGTTTTCTATTGTAATTAAAAATAAATAAATAAAATGTAATTAGATCTTAGATAGTTACATACATTCTAATGTTGCTGCAAAATGCACTTTATTTAAAAATATTAAATTATTAAAAATAAAAAGATTAGAACAAGTTACAAAAATATCTTACCAGGAAGATTCAGGCTAAAGACAGACAAAAAAAGTACAAGAAAATTTGCCTACGTAAGAAAGTTGGATGTAGTGCATGTAGCTAGCTAATACATGTTTGCTGGGATAGTTGGCTAGAATTGAGCCAAACTAACAACACTGCTGTAGTTTTATCTCTGCATGTGAATTGTATTGACATACAGTAATATCAACCTTAATCTAATAAAAAATGTTTAAGTTTCACGCTTGCTAAACAATATTTTAAACGAGTATTTAACATACCTGTGTCGCGTTTGGTGTGATGATAAAGTTATGGAGGCTCATAATAACACTGTGCTGCCTCCCTCTACTGGACGCATCAGGAACAACAGGGCCGTAAAACTGCCTGGGCTGTAGATCTGCCTTGCTCCAAGGCTGCAGTCTCCCCCTTCTCCAGTCTGATGCAGAGTTATGAGCTCACAAAGTTTGACCCAATGTTAAGTCAATGGCAGTCTTTTACTATGGAAGTCTATGGGACAGTTGCTAGGTGCTAAAATTGGTTGCTAGGGAGTGGCTAGTAAGTTTAAAGGTCATCAGTGATTGGCTGCTGGCTAGACAGTCTCAGAAGAATAATAATAATAATAAGAAGAAGTTTCCGTGAGATAACAGTATGCTTGCTTTTCAAGCCACCATAACTAGCCATACTGCTGCTGTTAGCTCACTGCTAGTTCTGTGGTGATCAGTTCATCTGTGCGTGTCATTCGGAAGTAAACATTAGCTCACCCTGCTAATCTAATCATGAGCAGCGCATGTTTTATAGTCATGTGATAGGGGCTTGACCAATAAGGGAAGGATACGCAATGACCCAAAAGCCCCAATGGAGTAGTGAATCTCAGCATCACGCCTCCGTGTTCAGACGTCTCCGTTTCCCCCATCCAAACTGAGACGCAGCAGCAGCGCTTTAGAATGAACACGGCCTCTCCAGGGCTTACAAAACACTCCGTTTACAGCGCTCCAACACTCCGGCGTAGTGTGGACGGATGGAGCAACCGTAGCAGAACTTATGCGCTTTAAAACCCAACGGGGCCTGAGTACAGTGTCCTGTGGAGAGAAGAGAGAGTGTGGAAATGATGATGTAAATAGTCAACGGCTATATAGATAGATAAATCCACAACATCCCATCAATAATTGAATCCTCTTACAGATGGCACTGGAGTCATTTACTGTAATTTTGCATTGTTTTTGGGGATTTGGAGTTTATTTCTAAAGAAGAAACTGCAGTAAACTAGAAACATGCAGGCTACAGGTCTACCTCCTGTCATCTTCAGCACGTTTAAAGGGACGTGAACATGTCGTCTACACACACTCCAGCGGTTTCTTTCATGTCGACCACAAAACAAGATACGCTGAAGAACAGCAGACACTGACATCTTCTCCAGAACATCTTCATCAGTGTTCATCAGACACGTGTACATGACCACAGAGCAGTTTTGGTGAAGGTGATTTTCGGCAGCTGTTCTGTAATGAACATGTGATGTAAATTAAAACCTTCCATCAACATTTCCTTCAATTCCAGGAAAGCTAATAATGGCAGAATACAGAGAAGATCCCGTACAGTTCCCTGAACGCTGCCTGTAGGTTGTTTGTGGTTATTGTTCAGTTTTGCTGGCTCTAATCTGCGTTATTCCTGGAATCCCGGTGTCGTGTGACTGTATTCTGGGCGACTGATGCTTTCAGAACATACGATGAATCGACTGTTCAGAAACAGAGACGTCAGTAAATGATTGTTCACTGAGACTCAAACCCATACCTGAGGAACTGATAGTCCAATATACTTCATTATACGCTGACAGAAACTTTATGATTATATCTAGATGCCCTTCGGTGATGGTCTGACAACATTTACTCCAAATTTCACATAAAATGTTTTATTTTAAAATATGTTTTGAGAAGATTATTTAGATTTTCCAATCTCTGCTGAAGGTAAACCACTGCTCTGTTGTCTGAAATGTATATGAACATGAGTATTTATACTATTCTTTACTTTATGTTGAGCGCATTGCATTTTTAATTAGAAAGTAATGCCATCGGCCAACACACACACACACACACACACACACACACACACACACACACACACACACACACACACACACACACACACACACACACACACACACACACATTATTGTTATCAGTTTTCCACTTGTGCCCTCATTAGTTTACATCACTGTATTGAGTCAGTGCTCTGTAAAACACGTCTTTATTTCCTGATTAGCATATTTAAAGGTGCAGTTCACCCAAAAATGAAAGTTCTGTCCTCATTTACACTTGATCCAAAGAAAGCAGATGGCGATAAATCTCCAGCGTTTCATTATAACATAACCTCAGAGTGTGTGAATTACCATGTGCAGCCTGATTTACAGGATTGATGAAGTAATAATAACAAGTATTGATGTTTAATGTGGAGCCATTTACATCTGTCGTCCTTCCAGCCGCAACCCAGTACTGGGAAACACCCATAAACACTCATTCTCACACACGCTCATACACTAGGGCCAGTGTAGTTGATCAGTTCCCCTATAGCCCATGTGTTTGGACTGAAACCGGAGCACCCGGAGGAAACCCACACCAACACGGGGAGAACATGCAGACTCCACACAGAAACACCAACTGACCCAGCCGAGACTCGAACCAGCGACCTTCTTGCTGTGAGGCCACAGTGCTAACCACTGCTGCCTCGAATTGAATTACTTTCCAACATTATTTTAGCGTGTGTGTTCAACAGAAGGACTTCATAACCGTGAGAACGTGTGTGTGAGTGTAATGATGTTTTTGTGAACTGCCCCTTTAAGGCGTGCTTTAACCGCGCGTCAGAGCACTCCATTTCCCATGATGCACCTGCGCGGCGCTGAACCTGCAGCAGCACTCGCATCGCGTCGCGTCTTCTCCGAAAGCTCGCGCCATGGCTGCGGCTCTGTCCCGATCGCTGAAATTACCGGGTGAGTTCAACATTAACCTCCGGTAACCGATCAGATGCGAGGCGGTGAGATGTGACTGTAGCGTGTGACGTCAGCGCCGTGATTATCAGACGCGTGTTCATTCCGTTATTCCGCGTTTCATCATGTAATGTATCGATCAGCCTGATTGATTGATTGATTGATTGATCTCCGTCGTTCAGATGATCATTATGTAATGATGGAGACTGTGATGATATCAGACACACGTGTGTGATGTAAAGCGCGCTGATTCTAGTGTGCGCGTTACCGTCACAGCTCTACTGTGCGGAGGGCTGTTTTTATCTCTCTCTCACACACACACACACACACACACACACACACACACACACACACACAC
>CAIGQQ010034333.1:362740-375523 GCA_903798035.1 Danio albolineatus
ACACACACACACACACACACACACACACACACACACACACACACACAGATCGTCAGTAGATCAGGAATGCAGCGAGTCCAGGCGTGATCAGGGCTGTGCTGACCTGAATCTGGAAGCCGTAGTTCTTCTCCACGTCAAACTCCGACACCTTCACACACGCCTTCAGGTCGATCTCTCCATCCACCTCATCCCTCTGTGTGGGCAGCACACACACAACTAACAGCTCGCTCTTCAACACGTGTGTGTGTGTGTGTGTGTGTGTGTGTGTGTGTGTGTGTGTGTGTAATAACTCTAATCACTCAGCGGAGTGATATGGAGCTGTGATGCGCTCTAAACCTGCCGGAACTACTTCAGCTGTGCCTTTATCTGACAGTAAACACACACCTGAGAGTGACTATCAGCTAATCAGAGAGCAGCAGAGCCATGGTGTTAAGTCTAGTTTATACTGGACGCGTCCGCTAGTTCGCTTGAGCGCGCGCGGTGAATATGACGTCATCACGGAGTTAGCAGATGTTCGCTTTGGGTGCGCGACATGGTTTCGGCTGGCGGAGCGCAGGGTGTTTTCGAGACTGGAGTGAACAGTGTGTGCGGCGCCGCGTCTGAGTTGAGTTGAATATGAAACACTTTGAAGAGATTTTGTACTACTATAAAGATATCTTTATGATCACAGAGATAACCAGATGATCAATAATTCTTGGCTAGAAATTGCAGCAGCAGTGAGAAAGGAGGAAAGTTTCTGTTAAAGGGTTTGGAGAAACCTGAAGGATGAGTTTATTACAGCCAGAAGAGGCCGATGGAGACACAGATACACCATTACTGAAGATGTTTCTCCAGCAGTCACAGGTTTAACACTGATGTGGATATTATAACTGAATTTAAAGCAATTTAATAGATACAAAACTATAATGAAGGAACTAATGATGTCTTTGATAACTGGACAGGAACATTTGAACCTCCGGTTTACTACATGATGCTGTTTTTCTAGGCTTTATGGTGATAACGGTCAGGAATGTTGGATTATTATTGTCTTTTTAGCATGAGAAGAGGACAGAAACTAGCCAGACAGTACTGTGTGATTTGTGGAGCGGCTAAATAAATAAATAAACATCTGTATTATTTAGTAAGTGTACTTTTTGCTTTTATTCTTGCCATAATAAAAATATATATTAGTAGAGGAACCCGTGTTCTGCTGTTATTAATATTTTAATACACTTTAATAGGTAAAACTGCCCGAGATATGAACAAAAGCAAGTGAAGCATCACAGTTTGATTAAAGAAATCTTAAATGGTTATAAAAATCTTTATAATCATTAAAATAATTTAGAAAAATAATAAAATAACTAGTTTAATAAACATCAATGATGTTAATGATGTGACGCAGTTCCTGAAACTTTCTACATCTGTTTATCTGTCTGACTTTACGCTCAGTTTCATTAGAGCGCCCCCTGTCGCTTTAAAGAATATCACAACGGCGAACACTGCGAGTATAAAAGCCTCGTCCGTTTTGCGAGATGCGTGCGCACTCAGCGGAGGCGTGTGATGCGGTGCCAGGGGAAAGTATAAATCCAGCTTTAGGGTGTGTTCAGAGTTATTCTCACCTCCTCTGCTGCAGAGTCTCGGTAGTACTTCAGTCCAGCGTCCGTCAGCACAAACCAGTGCTTCCTCCACTGAAAACACACACACACACACACACACACACACACACGGTCAGTCACGCTCAGACCCACAGACAGACAGACCGACTGATAACACCCTCACCTCTCCACTCTCGTCCAGCTTGGACATCCATCCCTTCTTAAAGTTCAGCAGGTCAGGCTGCAGAAACACACAGAGAGCTGATCACAGGAGTGTCATCAACAGAACACACACACACACACACACACACATCAGTGGCACCATCTGTGTGAATGTGTCACACACACAGCACAGGAAGCATCAGTCACAGTGAAACTGCTGCTGCTGCTGCTGCTGTTAAACATTAGTAAATATAATAAACACAGCACACTTACACACATGACAACACAACAGTCAGTGCCAGAGACTGAACACAGGGACCCCACTCTGGCGTTCACTCATTAAAAGCTGATTTCTCAGCACCTATGGACCATGTGGAGGGATGTAAACAACGACAGCGGTCCTGATGTACTTCCAAAGCATCCACAACGCTCCACATGTAGATTAATAACATTACAGCAGCCATTTTAGCACAAGGGTATGATGAAGTGGCCTCTTGTTACGGTTCTGCAATAGTTTGGTGACCCGCAGGACATGTCCACACCACCACACTGAGATGGTCTACAGCGAACAGCAGTTCCTCCTGAATGTACTGACTCTGAGAATGACGAATGTACTCCGTTCAAGTACATAAAGGAGGATGCCATTTCTGTTATTTACGCACATATTCCCACACATCTGTCTAATATATCCATAAACTAACAGCATTTATTCACGCTTATGAACTGCATATAGAGGACGCTCATCTGCTGAGTGATGCCTCATGTTGGCTTAGAGAAACCAATGACTCCTGAGGTAAACACTATTATTCATTTTATTGTCGGCTTAGTCCCTTTATTAATCTGGGGGCGCCACAGCGGAATGAACCACCAACTTATCCAGCATTTGTTTTATGCAGCGGATGCCCTTCCAACTGCAACCCATCACTGGGACTATCAATGTAGGACTAAAGTGTGTAATGTTGTGTATATTTTAGAGCAAATGAACACAACAAAGAAGAGCTTCACAATACTGGAAAAATCCAACACAGCGATATAGTTTATATTGTTCACCAGATGACTTAATATCTCTGTTTGGAAAGAACGTATAATGTTTGCTTGAGTCTGCAGTGGGAGTGCATCTGCATAAAATATTATAATCTATGAAGTTGTTATGGTCTTGGACCTGAGTAGAGCTAAAAACATGATTGGTGAAATAAGTAAATAATTATATTTTTCTAGCGCGAACGCACTCGTCTTCTCTTTATCTGTGGTGAGCGGTTCAGGTCAGAACACCCCACATGTTTTCATTGTGTTCTGTGCTATTTGCAGTGCATTTCTGCATTTGCATGTGTTGTGAGTATGTTCCTGCATTGCAGTCTATAATTAATTAATTAATCTTTAATAAAGTGTTTTATGGTTGCCCGAGTCTAACAGTGTTCAGTACAGTCACTGATTGATAAAAATAATAACTAATAAAAGTAATCATATTTAAGGTCACAAATTTCTGTTTTCTTTATGTATATAAACCCACTTCAACAAACCGCAAATACTGCATAAAGAAAGATAATAAAAAAGAAAAATAAGCATAAAAATAATAAGAAAAAAGCTATTTTTAAAATAAAATAAGAGTAAGAAAAAAGTTAAACAAATAAATCAAATAATAAATCCATAAATAAATAAATAGGCAACAGTAATGGGCGATACAATCAGGGATAATGCTATGCTATCTTACAATAGTAGGAGTAATCAAATTGTACATTTTGTTATACCTAAATGCTTTTAAAATCATTATACAATCAGAGTAGGGCTGTGCAATTTGGGGAAAATATCTAATTGTGATTTTGTTTTTGACAGATATTGCGCCAGCGATTTGATTTTAACAAACTTCAGTTCAATAATCTGTATCGTTGCTTCTTACTGCTAAAATGCAGTGAGTGTTAGTTATAAAGAAACTGTCAAGATATTGACTTACTACAACAATTATTCAAGATTGTGCAAGTATTCAGAAATGAAACGTTGGTGTTCCTCTAGAACGGTGAAGGGTTATTCAGTGGTGTGTTTCTGATGGCTGGTGTCGCCACCTTTTGGTTAAATAGTGTAACTGCTGCCTACAACTTTCATTTTTGAGCGTATGACGGTGATTTTAATCATCACCATAAACATCAGAGGTTTAATCTAAACTATAAACTGTTCTAAACAGCACTTCTGTCTTATTCGACTGTAAACTAAAGACTGAATCTCTTTCTTGATTTTTGAGTTTGTCAAACACAGATTTGGACGGAGGGATTAGAAGGATTAATATACATCAAATCACCTCATTAATAATTTATTTTGCATGGGTGTTAATATCCCGATATTGTAATGATTAATCGTGCAGCTCACACTGAATGCATTAACGCAGGCTAAACAAGTGACAGAAAACACCTTTAATAACCTAAGAAACCCACCTCATCCAGAATAACCCAGCACCACTTCTTCTGTCTAGGCATGGGACGATAACCGTTTTCAAGGTATACCGCGGTTTGGAAAAGTCAAGGTTTTTATACCGCCAACATTTTCTGCTAGACTGTTCCTAAGGTATGTGTAAGATTTTTTTATTTATTAATTAATTTTTTTAGGTGTAAATTGTAAAGACATCAGTGTTTTTGAAACAAATGAAGACAGCAGAAGTCAATAATTCAATTGAGTTATTCAGCCTGACATGTTTACTGCCCCAAAACACTTTAAATGTTTCTCAAAATAAAATATATTGTGTTCAAAGAGGGAAAAAGGTTTTGTTTTTTAGCCAGACATTTTAAAGGAATATATTTTAGAGCAGTAAACACAATACCATCATACCGTGAAACCGTGATATTTTTATCCAAGGTTATCATACCGTCAGAATCTTATACCGACCCCTTCTTCTGTCATCATTATATTTTACAGGAAAGACTAAATGCTTTCATACATGTGTTTTAAATGATGCGAGAGGCGATCTCACAGCGATCGTTACACATTTAGGAATAATCTACAAAGATGGATCCATGATCTGCTACACTCCTAGTTCATATGGTGTAACAGCTGCAAACAGCTCTGAAACTGTACTGTGCTGTTGCTGACTACTAGACTGAGTGTCACTGGCAGTACGTTCAGTTGACTTCAGCATGACACTCTTCATACAGCCGCCTGTGGTGCTTTTTCTGGTTGTTATTAATGCTTCTGAAGCAGCAGACGTGCTTTCCTTTTTGTTTGTTTGTTTTATTGTGGGCGTTCGGCATAGTTCGGTTGCACAATTCTGATTGGGCAGAATGACAGTGTGCTCCCTCAATTGGCCAGTGAGACTGTCACACAGACGGCAGTCACGCATTTGCTCTGGGTGGGGGAAATTAAATAATATATCGCAGCTTCTTGCGATTAGCTAATCGCGATTGCGATTCGATTTCGATTAATTGCACAGCCCTAAATCAGAGGCACCAAAAACACATGCAAATGATAAATTATAACAGATAACCAACATTGCATATACTCGTGATGTGGCTATTGGGAATGATCACAATGTGATATCGATATATTACAACAAATGACGTAAATATTGCAACAGATCTTAAGAAACAGCACTGCAAAATCATTATAGAATGGAAAAATCAGGATTTTCTTTTGTACAAACTCTAGTAGCGGCTGTTTGAAACACTTGTTAAAACACAGAGTGCATGATGGTGACTACATTTGATGCCTGGTTGACAAGCGGGAAAAGGAATAAAATAGCAGTGAAAAACAGCCCAACCATAACAACAGACAAAACGCGTGAAACCGCATGATAGAAACACGGTGAAGAGAAGCACACTTTAATAAAAGGGAATAAAATGTAATATAATAAACAAAAACTCCCTGATATTCCACAACTTGTACCAAACAAAACTGATTCTCAACAGCTGCGTGTGATCTAGTTATTTCTATCTGCATTTGGATTATTGCATAAAAACGCTTGATAGAAGTGCAGAGATGCACATACGTTTAGAAAATCTCAAAGACTAGGGCTGGGCGACTGGGCCTAAAGTCTAAATCTCGATTAATTGAACATTTTACCTTGATTACGATCAATGAATGATTATTTGATTTGTTTATTGCCTTCATAGTTCACTATTCTGTACAGTAAATATGTTCACATATTACAAGTGAGAGATTTCTGAACGAAGGGTGCATTACTTGATGTTAAAATAACTGAAGGAAACACACACTATCTATGATTATTTATTGAACATCAAAATAAAAACTATGCCATCTCAAGCCATCTCTGGCTCAGCTTCCAATCATCGTCAATGTAGTGCAAGCGTGTGACGCGTAGGTACATTTTCTGAGAGGTGCGCAGGTATACGAGCTCGCACTATACTCGTGCATTCAACACAAGTATAAATCAGCCTGAACAGAGCGGGGTCACGCCACTCCACACAGGAAACGGGAAGTAATTGAGAAAATTGACCTGGAAAATTAGCTCGATCATAGATCCTGAATGACGATTTCAATTACTTTTCGGTTAATCGCTATTAAAGAGCGTTTTGCTGCCACCACACGTTCACTGCTGTCGGCTTCATCTTTAGAGGAGTAAGTAATGTATTATATAGCGTCTCCTAAAACAGTGGTTCTCAACTGGTTTGGCCATGGGACTCACATTTTTACATGGTCATCAAGTCGCGACACAAATTTTTAGGAACTATATTATAATTTTAGGAATTATAATGAAATTAATTTGTATTTATTTGTTAACATACACAAGTAGTGACAGATAAATCATAAAAATAATCACCAAGGCTTACAAATAAACAATTTTTTATTGATTTCATTGGACAAAATGTATCAAATTATACAAATATTACAAAGTACAATTGCGCATTTCAAAATAAAAGTCCGGTATATGCGTTTCAAAATAAAAGTTCGGTATGAGCATTTCAAAATAAAAGTCAGGTATAAGCAAAATAAGTTAAAAATTAATGTTTTACACACACTCCGTGACCCACTAAAAATGTTCCCACCAGTTGAGAAACACTGTCCTAAAACAGCAAACACAGTTTTTATGTCTGATATTTGCCGCTAGTGTATCTAGAAGTGATGATTGCGCTCTATTTGACTCGCTGGATGGAAACGCTCCATCATTTGTATAAAATCTTTCATGCGATATTCCAGTTTTGCGCATACATTTAATTTGCATCTCTGGATGGAAACATAGCTACTGTCTGGAATATCCCCTGATCGCCCTCCATGATGTAGACGAAACAATAGCTGCGCCCCAAATCGCATACTTGTGCACTATTTTACGCCATTGCGTAGTATAATAAGTAGAGCGTTCACACTGAAAACTCTAACAATAATAAGTGCACTTTAATGACCCGGATGATGCACTCATTCCACCGGTAATATGAAGTGTGGACTGATGGGCACTTCACACACTCAACGACCGTAGCTATGCGCACGTAACGGGCAGAGCTATCGGGCGCACATGTTGGATAACTTTATTTATTTTGGATTGTGAAAGCAAAATTCTCCTGTGAGAGTGATTACAGCGCCTCCTGATGGTGAATGCGGTTACACTCATGCAGGTATTATTTGGTATTTCTGTCATTTATTTCACTAATTTGGCAACCGTCAAACGTCATCAGGGAAACGGTTTGAACTTACGCTTAGTAAAAAAGCCATTAGTGCTCCAGTGCTGTTGAGTGTGTAAGTGCATAAGTACATAGTGCATCATTTGGGACGCAGCTGATATATAAACTTCCCAATTTCCAATGTCTGAAATAGACCTATTGAACACTCTGTGAAACCCTAAGAACACATCTATTTACATGAGCACGTTTACTTCAACACAGCTGGCGAGTTTAGGGGGGAAACACCGCACATTGAATGTGTAAAGCTCTAATAGAGTCTGTAAATTCACAAAAATTGAGATAATCAGCTGTCTTTACACTACACGGATGAGCAACTACACATTAAAGCCAGATCAGATCAACTGTACACCACCAAGAGTTCATCAGAATCGATTATAGGTAATCTGGATGATAAATTACTGCCGTTGTGTAAATAACATAATCATGTTTACTAAAATTAAGTACTCATAATTAGAGTAAATTACTTTAAAATATTCGCAGATGGGTTATATTTTTACACAATTGCAGTAATTTATTCACAAATAATTTATTCTCCTAAATTTTCCTCTTTATTATGGTTATATATATATATATATTCACAATTGTGTATTTTTCATCCACTTCTAGTGTTTGTTTAGATGAATATTTGATGTCGCAGTGATACCGCTGTGTGAATTTCATGTTTTTCTAAATCTTTTTTATTTATTTAGCTCGATTAAAATGATCAGGTTGTGTTTTATTCAGCATAACTATGAGGAAACAGAAACGATGAGGTATATATATATATATATATATATATTAGTGCGAGTATCAACGGTTCAACATTAGAATTAAAAGAAAAGCTCTTGTTGCTGATAAAGAACGAGTTGAAGAGAGATGGGTTTTCTTTTTATCTTTCAAAATAGTACAAGATTATATTGAGGTGAAGTTGGTTTTATATTCAGTGACAACTCCTGACACAGTCCCCATATAGTTTACCATGATACTATCGGGTGTGAAATCGCCTGCTAGTCAGACTTCAGAACAACACTAGCAGTATTTGATTGACTGTGAACAGTGCTGTACTTTAATAGTCACCGGCTCCTCATATGATTTGCAAACAGTTTATTCCTGAAACTACATTATTAAGGAGAAAGTCTGAGTGTGCGAATATAACACCAACTTTACCTCAATCGAGATTATCCTACTTAAATATATGTGACATTAGATAAAGGTGAGCACCAGAGTAATCTAAATGTAATAGTCAAATTACGTTACTGGCTACAAACTGAGTAGTGTAATTTGTAATCAGTAACTGGTTACATGTAGGCACGGGCCGGCATACAATTGTGACTAAAAATATCACGGTTTCACGGTATGATGGTATTGTGATCACTGCTCTAAAATATATAAAAAACTAAATCTTTTTCCCCTTTGAACACAATATGATTTATTTTGATTTATTTTGATGGGACAGTAAACATGTCAGGCTGAATAATTCAAGTGAATCATCGACTTCTACGGTCTTCATTTGTTTAAAAATATTACACAGATTTCTCTACAATTTAAACCTAAAAAACATTAAAAAAAAAAAAGTAAATAAAAAATCTCACAGATACCTTAGGAACGGTATAGCTGAAAATGTTGGCGGTATGAAAACCTTGACTATTCTATACCGCGGTATACCGTGAAAACGGTTATCATCCCATGCCTAGTAATATGTGACAAGTAATCCACCTCAATCCTATAGTGTTCATTCACACTGAAACTTACTTTATCGTGTTTAGTAGTATGGTTGTGTGTAGTATGAATGAACACCAGGGTGTTTTCAGTGTCATACTCAGAAGGTCACACATGACACACACAGCACAGGAATACACACACACACACACACACACACACACACACACACGATTCTTGTGTGTATTTTACATAAACAAGTAAATGCCTCAGTAGTGCGCGTGCGCAGTGCGGGTGTGTCGCGCGCGCACAAACACAAATATAAAGAAACACACACACATAACTTGCTCACGTACCACACAGAGAGGAAACACAACACGCGACACACACAAACACACAAAAGCAGGAGTGTGAGTGCGCGTCCACAGCACACAGGAGCGAGCCCGCGTCGTGTTTACACTCATTAAAGTGAATTAAAGTGAAACTGACCGTCATGATGTTCAAATCCAGCCGCAGAAACACAAACACAAGCACAGATGAAGAGCTCCGCGTCAGAAGAGCGTCAGCGCGGTCAGGTTTGAGGAAAACTCGGGATCAGCATGTTTAATAACTGGATTACTTCATCGACAGATCTCAGCAGAAGTTTGACGGAACTCGCGCTGCTGTTGGTGTTGCCGGGGCGGATCCTGAGTAGAGCTTAGCGGAAGCGAGCGACCAATCACAACCGCTCAGCGCAGCACAGCAACCAACCAGAACAGCTCTGCGCAGGACAGTAACCAATCAGAGCCGCCCAGCGCGGTTCAGCGCCCAATCAAGAACGCGCAAACATACAGCCGCAGCCTACCTGTAAATCTGCACTATAATCGTGGCGAAATATTATATTGTTATAAACTCCAACTGATATAGATATAAATATTGAGCTAATTAACTAAATGATCAATATAATCAAACCTCAAAACTAGCAAACAGGGGTACTTCATTACAAATGTATTATTTATTGACATAATCAACCCAGATTGACACAAATGATCATTAATGACTTACATACTGTTTAACATATGCATTAAAAGCGAATGATCTGTCTAAAAGTCTGCTCACAAGAACAACTACACCCTGCTGAAGAACAGACAATGCTTCATATGACGATAATTCAGCAACTTTAATTTAGAAAAGCCAGCCACCGATGCAGAAGTATCATACAAAGCATTTATTCATTTACAGTTCTTTGAAATGAAAAGCCTATAAATTTATAAAATCTGTAAGTCTTTGAATTGGTTTTGTCAGATTTGTGTTAAATAGTCTAAAATGTAATCCACAATAGGTTCATTTAAAAAAAACACACACACACTCGAAACATTTTTTTGTGATGTTGATGTTTTCTAAATCTACTTAATGTACAGTAAATTATTTAAAATCATCAGATTTGGTTTAGTGTTATTCAGTGATTCCCTCAACAAACAGTATTAGTACTATATTAGTGTGAGTATGGGTTAGGTTAGGTTACTTTATTTATACCCGAAGGTAGATTTGGTTTGCAGTCCAGAGTCCTCATAACAGTGCCATACAATGACAACAACAACAAATGAACATAAAGACATAAAACAAACATATCAACAAAGAAAATAAATAGACAATCACTTCATGTCTCCTCCCCCCAAATGAATGTTTAAGACAATCTAAAATATACAAGTCACTGCACTACCTCTGCTTTAGTCTGTACCTTATTTAAATGTCTAATGGCTGCTGGTATGAAACTATTTTTGTATCGTTTCGTTCTTCAGCCGAATACTAGAAACCTGCGAGCAGAAGGAAGGAGCTGAAGCTCTGAGTGTAGGGGATGAGCAGTGTCAATTAAATTGAATTTGTGATTCTCTGATGTACACAGCCTCTAGATTGTCTAGTGACACCCCGGTCAGCTTACTGGACCACTTAACTATTTGATTAAGAGAGTTTTTATTCTTGACCCAAAGATTTCCCAAACCATGACACCAAAGCAAAAGATAAAACGGATTAAAGAAAGGCATAATGTGTTCATCATGTGTTAATCAATGTGGAAATTATTTAACTTTCTCAAACAGAATAGTCGCTGCTGCTCCTTTTTGCACACTGCTGCACAATTCTCATCAAGGGAAAGTTTAGAGTCAATAATTGTGCCAAGGTATTTGTATGATCGCACACTTTCCACAGTCTTAATGGAAGTGTTCACCTGTGTGTGAGCAGCCTTCCTGAAATCAATGATCATATCTTTAGTCTTTAATACATTTAACTGAAAATATGGCTCCTCACACCATCTGACGAAATCAGTTAGTACTGGACCATGACCTGTTTCATTATCATAGAGTTGACTGACAATGACAGTGTCATCTGCATACTTAATAATGGTTCTATTTTCCCACCTGCTCTGGCACATGTTTGTGTAAAGGATGTATAACAGAGGGGAAAGAACACATCCTTGTGGGGACCCGGTTGAGGAGCAAACTTTATCAAATAAGCATCCATTCACTAACACTTTGTGTTCGATTAGTTAAAAAGTTAAGGATCCAGCCCACCAGGTTATCACTAAGATCAAACTGTTCCAGCAGTCGACTAATTGTGATAAACCGTCCATCGCTGAGCTGTTGAAGCTCTTGTTTCTGCTGAATATTTGGTGTTTCTATCTGTCAGAATGGCACAAGATTATCCTGCTTCCGTATATGTGACGTCAAGTAACAGTTAGCACAAAAGTAATCTAAATGTAATCCAAAAGTAGTCAGATTACATTAATGTGTCATCTAGGAGATTACATTCATTCATTTTCCTTCAGCTTAGTGCCTTATTCATCAGGGGTCCCCACAGCGGAATAAACCGCCAATTATTGTTTTACACAGCAAATGCCCTTCCAGCTGCAACCCAGCACTGAGAAACACCCATACACACTCATTCACACACACACACTCATACACTAGGGCCAGTTTAGTTCTTCAATTCCCCTATAGCGCATGTGTTTGGACTGTGGGGGAAACCGGAGCACCCGGAGGAAACCCACACCAACACGAGGAGAACATGCAGACTCCACACAGAAACACCAACTGACCCAGCCAAGGCTCGAACCAACGACCTTCTTACTGTGAGGCCACAGTGCTAACCACTGAGCCACCGTGCCCCCCTTGAGATTATATTAACAAATACAAATATTCTTGTGTAATTTGTAATCAGCTACAGATTTCATAAGTAATCTACTCTCTCTCTCTCTGTGTGTGTGTGTGTGTGTGTGCGAGAGAGTGTGTGTGAGACGTGCCTGTTCTACTGGTTCTTCATCAGTCTGCTCCACACTGCAGGAGAAATACACTGACGGCCTGTGTGTTTTCTGGAGAAACACACACACACACACACACACACAAACACACAGTTACGCGTTCACACTGCAGTGTTTGGCAGGAGACAGGAGGTGTTTCTGTACCTGCTTCGGTCCTGGGCTCCTGCTGGAGTGTGTGTGCTCTGCAGCCGGACGGCTCAACCCCTGGCGGGAACATGGAAGAATGAATAACAATAGAATAAATTAACATAAATGAACATCACCCAGCCGTCCAATCAGTGGAGGAGGAGCGGGGCAAACACACTGATCGACTGTGTGTGTGTGTGTGTTCACCTGTGTGTGTAGAGAGCTGGACGAGTGAGCCCTTGATAGTGTGCCACTGTCTCTATCCTCCTCCTGATCCTCCCATTCTGAGTGTGGAGCTTTGCTGTGGGAGTGACTGTAGACATACACACACACACACACACACACACACACACACACACACACACACACA
>CAIGQQ010034333.1:456460-497309 GCA_903798035.1 Danio albolineatus
TGTGTGTGTGTGTGTGTGTGTGTGTGTGTGTGTGTGTGTGTGTGTGTTTGTGTGTGTGTGAATGCTGGAGAATTGACTGTGATTGCTGTATGGACTGATTAATTAGATTAGCTATAGTCAGCAGGTCAATAGTGTGTTCAGATGGACACTACAGATAATACACGATTAATAGTCGTCTATGCCAACAATAAACCATATATAACAAAGGACATTTAAGACTGTATTAAGAGGAAGAAGCTGGCTTTTTGTAATCATGACCATCAAGGATTGAGAGTTATTCAGAAGGAGTTGAATGGACTATTAAGAGATGCTAGGAAAAAACATAAACAATGCTTGGAGAATAATTTACACATGTCTAATTCCAAACAACTGTGGGACTCTATGAAATCTATGTCCAGTATGCAGTCCTTTACACCATCTGTTTCTATTTTCGATGACTCACAGAAAGTGAACGAGTTAAATGACTTTTTCTTAAGATTTGAGAATTGTGGATATTCTCCAGACAACAGCTCTGATGTAATGTCTTTTAAAGGTGCTACTTATGATAGGCCATTGATTGACCCTAAGCAGATTAATTTTGATTTTAAACATATTGGCTCTAATAAATAGGGTTGGGCGGATCGATCCTGAAGTATCGATATTTTCAAAACTGGGAATGTATCAAAAGGTTCGATCCTTAAGTAAAAGTATCGTATTTATATTAAGTTTTACCTGATATATGTTCATATGAGGCGCCACGGTGGCCGAGTGGTTAGCACGTTCGCCTCACAGCAAGAAGGTCGCTGGTTCGATCCCCGGCTGGGTCAGTTGGCATTTCTGTGTGGAGTCTGCATGTTCTCCCCGTGGTTGCGTGGGTTTCCTCCGGGTGCTCCGGTTTCCCCCACAGTCCAAACACATGCGGTACAGGTGAATTGGGTAAGCTAAATTGTCCATAGTGTATGTGTGTGAATGAGAATGTATGAATGTGTTTCCCAGAGATGGGTTGTGGCTGGAAGGGCATCCGCTGCGTAAAACAAATGCTGGATAAGTTGGCGGTTCATTCCGCTGTGGCGACCCCGGATTAATAAAGGGACTAAGCCGAAAAGAAAATGAATGTTCATATGAACACACAGATGCACACACTGTAAATATAATATGCTGAGGGGAATCATTATATATTATTCTTTGTAATATTAATATGCCAAAGCTGAGGGTGAACACTACTCTAAACTCTGTCATTTATGTAATTTGCGTAAATTGGCATATATCAGATTTCTGTTACATTCACAGGGGTCAGAATAATAGACTGTAGCCTACTCACGTGAAGACATTTAGATTTTTTTGTAGTTTAGTTTAAATAGTTTTAAATAAACTTGTTTATCAAATAAATACAAAGTTTAGGTACACATAATAACTGGGAGAGATGTACTTTTTTAATTAAACAAGGTTTCTGTGGTGTATTATTTGTTATATATGGGGCCATGCAATTTTGGTTCTGTTATTTTAATAAATGTAAAAAGGAATCATGTGTTTTGTGTTTAATTGAATAATAATAATGATGATAATGATAATAATAATTACAATAACGGTGATAACCATTTTTTATCACTATTAAATATTTAATTAAAGTATTGGTATCGGTATCGACGATACTTGTCTTAAAATACTTGGTATCAGAAACAAAAATATTGGTATCGCCCATCCCTACTAATAAATCTGCAGGTCCAGATGGAATTTTTCATCATACTGTTAAATGTTGCGCTGACGAACTGACTCCAGTTTGGGTTCCTATATTTCAAAAATCCTTAGACTCAGGCATTGTTCCCAGTTTGTAGAAAAAAATCTTAATTGTACCTGTTCCTAAGAGGAAGAGGCCCGCAGAGAATAATGATTTTAGACCTGTGGCATTAACATCTGTAATTATGAAATGTTTTGAGAAATGTGTCCATGTTAAAATCAGAGGTTGTTAGTAAATTAGATCCGCTACAGTTTGCCTACAGACCAGGTTGAGGTACTGAAGATGCCGTTAATAGTATTTTGCTCTTGATCCTGAAGCACTTAGATAATCCTAAAGCTTGTGCTCGGCTGCTTTTTATTGATTTTAGTTCCGCTTTTAATACGATCCAACCGCATTTGTTAATTGGAAAGATGGAACAGCTGAATATAAACCCATGTATATGTAAATGGTATTTCTCATTTTTAACAAATAGCACTCAGTGAGTAAAGGTTAAAAATATTCGTTCAGATATAAAGATCAGTAGTACTGGGGTTCCACAAGGCTGTGTCAGTTCACTGTAGGGATGAAAATTATTATATGCATTTGTTTATGGCAAACATGTGTTTTTCCCCAAAGAGGGCTCACACAAACTCCTGATAAAATCAGGAACTGCTTTGTGGACTGTGGGGGTTTGATGATGTAGTCACGTGTTGATTGGTCAGTTTGAATGTCTCAGTGCTTTGGTCACATGGTCAAGAAAGTTACAAATGGGTGGTAAAACACAGCTCTGGCTCTTTCTTCTCCTGCTCTGGCTCTTGGCATCTCCTGCTCTTTCTCTCTCTATCTCTCTCCCTCCCCCTCTCTCTCCCTCTCACGGGTAACTTTAATTTACATTTAAGCTGGGTACAATTATTATCATATGTTTATATCATTTCATGTTTTATTGTTTTTATACAGTTATTTGTAACTAATTCAGTTGTAATCATAGAGAATTATTGACATTAAATATCTCATTTTCAAGTATTTGTCAATTACTTTTGATTGAACATCAACATTTAATGGCTCCATATTGCAATACAATATAATCACATAATAGCAACGCTTTCCCACATTTAAAGCTATTAATACTGCCCTTATTTCCGCTTTTGGTATAAGATTGCAGAAGGATGGTTTGACTAGAATGTACAGTTTTTTACCATCATACTGATAACTTTTAGTCATTCGGCAGAACTACAGTTCAGAACCGCTGTAGTTAAAAAAAAACAGCCTTACAGCACCTCTTCTTTTTACACTCCTTACTAATGGATGTTCAAGTAAGCATTCACAAAATGTTATTTTTAAATATTCTGACAACACAGCCATACTAAGTTTACTCCATAAGAATGATGATATTAGTGTTGTCTATCAGTCAGAAATTAGCCGGTTTGTTGATTGGTGCGATGTAAATAAGCTAAAAATAAATACCAAGAAAACTGAAGAGATGGCATTTGACCCAAAGGGTATGGCTGACCATCGTCATGTGGTTGTACATGACCATCCTATTATTCAGCCTGAGACCTACAAGTACTTGGGCATTTACATTGACAGTTCTTTTTATTAGTATTATTTTTTTAATGGCAACATTTGTATTTAAACTAAGAGAAGAAATGTTATTACAGAAATAAAAATACACAGTTTACTCAAACACATAACTATAAAACGTAAATCCTGAGAAACTGAAAACTTTTTTCCAGTGGCCTCTTAATTTATTTTGTTTCCATAGCTGGATCTTTTAAATGCTGCACTAACTCAGGGTTAAATTTTTTTGTCCTAGTCATAATGCGAAACGAGAGACATCGTCACAAAAAGTATAGAATTTCCTGTCCTAGTGTTTGTATATTCACAAGTCTGAGAGCCAGATTTCCTGTATAACTAGGCAAACCACCCCGCAAACCACCCCGCAAACCAGCAGTTTGTCGCTTGCTTCAACTGCAGATTTGACACCTTCGACCAGACACCCTCTACACAGCAATTAACACCTCTACCCACCTCCAGCCACAACCGCCCTGACCATCTTTCTACACAGCCATCAACACCTACAGACATCTCCCTCTCCCCCCCTGATCTTCAGATCAGTGAGGATAATGTGCATCAGGTCTTCAGTAAGCAGAAGAGAAGGAAAGCGCCAGGCCCAGACGATGTCTCACCAGCCTGTCTGAGAACCTGTGCTGACCAGCTGGCCCCCATTTTCTCGCAGATCTTCAACAGATCATTGGAACAGCGCATAGTTCCAGCCTGCTTCAAACGCTCCACCATCATCCCAATCCAGAAGAAACAAAAGATCACCGGGCTCAACGACTACAGACCTGTCGCCTTAACATCTGTGGTCATGAAGTCATTTGAAAGACTGGTTCTAGCATATCTGAAAGACATCACCGAACCTTTGCTGGACCCCCTGCAGTTTGCCTACAGAGCAAACCGGTCTGTGGATGATGCAGTCAACATGGGACTGCATTATACCCTACAACATCTGGACAAACCAGGGAACTATGCAAGGATTCTGTTTGTGGACTTCAGTTCTGCCTTTAACACCATCGTCCCATCACTGCTCGAGCACAAACTGACCCAGCTCTCTGTTCCTAGCTCTGTCTGTCAGTGGATCACCAGCTTTCTGACAGATAGACAACAGCTAGTCAGAATGGGCAAAATCACGTCTGACAGCCGCACCATCAGTACTGGTGCCCCCCAAGGATGTGTTCTCTCCCCACTGCTCTTCTCCCTGTACACCAACGACTGCACCGCAAAAGATCCCTCCGTCAAGCTCCTGAAGTTTGCGGACGACACTACTGTTATCGGCCTCATCCGGAACGGTGACGAGTCTGCATACAGACAGGAGGTGGAGCGGCTAGCTTTATGGTGCAGTTACAACAACCTGGAGCTGAACACGCTCAAAACGGTGGAGATGATAGTGGACTTCAGGAGAAACCCCCCTGCACTCCCCCCGCTCACCATCATGGACAGCACTGTGGCTGCAGTGGAGTCATTCAGGTTCCTGGGCACCACCATCTCTCAGGATCTGAAGTGGGACACTCACATAGACTCTATTGTAAAGAAAGCCCAGCAGAGACTGTACTTCCTCCGTCAGCTGAGGAAGTTCAACCTGCCACAGGAGCTGCTCGTGCAGTTCTACTCAGCTGTCATCCAGTCCATCCTCTGCACTTCAATCACCGTCTGGTTCGCCTCAGCAGCCAAATCTGACCTCCGTAGACTACAGCGAATAGTCCGGACTGCTGAACGAATCACTGGCACTACCCTTCCTACAATTCAAGAACTGTACTCTTTCACAGTGAGTAAAAGGGCTCGCAAAATCCCCCTGGACTCCTCGCACCCAGCACACTTCCTGTTTGAACTGTTACCGTCTGGCCGGCGCTACAGAGCACCGAGCACAAAAACTGCCAGACACAGGAAAAGTTTCTTTCCTCAGGCCATCTACCTCATCAACAGTTAATATTTCTCCTATTGTGCAATAAACCTGCAATACTTTCTCACACGCACTTGTACACAGCACCTTATAATAATATACAATGCAATACTTTTCCTTACGCATTTGTACACAGCACCTTAAAACAATATATAATGCAATACTTACTCTTTTGCACACAGCACCTTATAACCTGTATATTTATAACAAATCTGTACATACATTTCAACATCCAGATCGTTGGACTGCATCTCTGTTTAATGTCTATTGTCTTCTTTTATAATATTTATTCTGTGTTGTCACTTGTCACTTTATGTACACTGGAAGCTTCTGTAGCCAAAGCAAATTCCTTGTGTGTGTGAAGGACACTTGGAAATAAAACTGATTCTGATACAGTATAAGTGGGTTATTCATGATAACACAGGTACTGTGCTGAGTTGATTGATTAAAAAAGGAAATACAAAACATATCAAAAATGTATTTTGTGTAACACTTTAAAATAAAGGCTTGTTAGTTAACATATTTACTAACATGAACAAGTAATGACCGATGCATCATTACAGTATTTATTCATCTTTATTAAAAATAGTTAATGAAAATAAAGTAATTCAATGTTAGGTATCTAGAATTATTACTAGGAGTTAACTAATCATGTTAACAGTGAATTAGTAATGGAAATTATATATATATATATATATATATATATATATATATATATATATATATATACACACATACATACATACAGTATATATGTGTGTATATGTGAGTGTGTGTATTATTATGGAATTTTTTTCTACAATTTAAAACCATAATATATATTTTACTCTCCATAAGCTCTGTTAATGTGAACAGTGATGTTGTGCTTTCGATTTCAGAATTGATGCCAAGTCAGGAGTGAGTCGTGTAGTAGATATACGCAGCAAATCACAGAGGTGGCCGTCAGTTAGATTGGTTCTCAATGAACTTTTGTTTAGATTCATCAGTGAACATGTTTGCTCACATATATATGAGGAGCCAAACAGACCCATCATCCTTTTTGAATGCCGTTTCATCAAGGGAAATTTGGATGAATCCAAACTCTTGTAAAACTCTGACATTTCCTGCACTCACTGTTGATTTCCCTTTTTCTTGGTTGTGCCATGGCTCGCCAAATCGTGATTATCAATTATGTTTCCCTCAGTTTGGTCGTTTTGTTTTACGTCATTACAGGAAATGCGTAAAAAACATTGAAGGCACGTGATAGCGACACCCAGTGGTTATTTATCGAAATACGTTTATTTTTGCACAGTGGACCAGATTCTATTAATATTTATAAAAAGCCTCACGGGCCGCCACTAAACTGATTGCAGGCCGCAGATGAGTAGTTTGGACACCCCTGTAATAGACCATTTCAATGTGGTGATGTCATCGGCCCATAAACATCTCCTGCTTGTTATCAAACTACTTCATGACTGTAACAAGAGGCAATTCAATCATAACGTAATGTTAAAACTGCTAGCATGACATTATTTATCAATATGTGGCTCTTTCTCGGAAGGTGCAGAAATTAAAAATGTAAAACAGGAAATATGCTGGGACCTTTGTTTATGTTTACATCCCTCAAAATGGTTTATATCAGTGTTTCTCAACTGGTGGGAGCATCTTCAGTGGGTCGCGGAGTGTGTGGTCAACAAAAACAAAAGTTAAATGTTTAACTTATTTTGCATATACCAGACTTTTATTTTGTAATGCGCGCGCGACAACCGTACCGTTTGATATGAAATTTTATTTAATTATAGTTGCTCTCGAGGGGGAAAGTTTTGTCAAGGTTTTACGAACTTAAACAGAAATCGCTGCCAGTCCTCATGCTGATCTATTCAATTGTGAAATCTGGCTCACCCGAGTTGCTCATCTTGCTGATGTGTTCACATCATGAACGTTTCAATGCAAGGGAGAGAGCACAATATTTCTGAACAGTGACAAAGCTGCTGCATTCAAATAGAAACTGAACTGTGGACAAAACACGTTTACAAAGACAGACTAGACATGTTTTCCAACACTTGCAATGAAACACATTCATTCATTCATTTATTCAGTCATTTTCTTGTCAGCTTAGTCCCTTTATTAATCCGGGGTCGCCACAGCGGAATGAACCGCCAACTTATCCAGCATTTGTATTACACAACCCATCTCTGGGAAACACCCATACACACTCATATACTACAGACAATTTAGCCCACCCAGTTCCCCTATAGCGCATGTGTTTGGACTGTGGGGGAAACCGGAGCACCCGGAGGAAACCCACACCAACACGGGGAGAACATGCAGACTCCACACAGAAACACCAACTGACCCAGCCGAGGCTCGAACCAGCAACCTTCTTACTGTGAGGCGAACGTGCTAACCACTACGCCACATAATCTGATAAATGAAATCCCTATTTTTTCTGTGTGTGTGTGAGCATCTCAGCATTTCCGTTCAGTGTTTTTAAAATGAACAATCCATCTTTCTGACCCTGTATGAGAAAACGAAACCGATAACACACAATCACTTATTTTACTTTTACACACAGCCTTAGATATATAATATATTATTATTATATATATTACTATAATACAGCAAGATATAAATATTTCTTTGTTATGCACATTGATAAGAGTGTTTCATGTTAGGTGTGAGAGAGAGAGAATGTGTGTGTGTGTGTGTGTATATCTTAAAAAAAGATGCGTGTGTGAAGCTGTTGGTACAGAAGTCCTAAGAGGCCGTGCATTAAAATATATTTTCTCTCTTGTTGTCGAGATTTGTTGTTATGAGATGAGTTGTTGTTATGTCGAGATCACGACATAAACTCTCGTGATCTCGACATAACAACTCATTTTCTCGTGATTTTGGCATAACAAAATTTGTTTTCTTGTGATCACGACTTATTTTTTGTTTTTATTTATGTATTTATTATTGTTATTATTGTTGTTGGTCCAGGATTATGGAAACCTCAGGAATAATAAAACAGACCAACATGAGTGCAGATGCCGTTCAAATTATAATGTGTTTTGGGGATTGTTCCTGGCTCCGGTCGCCCTAAATATTGCAGACTAACAATCCTTTAGAGGATCTGGAATCCAGCATGTGTGTTTTATGTGTATGCTAATGTAAAGAGATGTGTCTTTACTCTAGTTTACACTGACAGAGTGTGTCTGCTTGCCAAACTGTGCTAGGAAGGCTGTTCCAGAGTTTAGCTGCCAGATAAGAGAAAGATCTATCGCCTACAGTTGATTTTGATATTTTGGGAATAATCAATTGTCCAGAATTAATTGAGCGTAGCGGACGTGATGGGCTATAATACACCAGGAGCTCCCGCAAATACTGGGCAGCTCAGCCGTTCAGGGCTTTGTAGGTAGTCAGTAAGATTTATAGGATATTTAATAGGAAGCCAATGCAATGCTGAGAGAACTGGAGTAATATGATCATATCTCTGTGTTCTAGAAAGCACTAGAAGTTCAACTAGCTGAAGTTTGTTAATCAGGCCAACAGGGCAGCCGCCTAGTAATGCATTACAGTAATCTAATGGAGAGGTCATGAAAGCATGAATGAGCTTTTCCGCTTTAATGTAAAGAGTTCTATATTTGTTCGGCACGCTACGTCACTTCGGGTTGCCCCGCTGCGTCCTCAGTCTGCATTGAGAGCGCTGAGGCGAGACCAAGAGGCGACACTCAATAGAACGTTCCACTGCAACAACATCGCGATTCTGCCGTTGTGGAGTGAAAGCGATCGGCCGTCCATTGGATCTGATTGCTGTTGCGATGGCAAGCGGCTGCTTGAAAGACGGCAATACAACGCTTACTATCACAAAACTGGTGATTACCAGCACTTTTAATAGTTCATTTTACAGACATGTTTAATATACTTCAACCATATTTGTTTTTTAGAAACAATCACTTTTAGGTGAAATTACTTTATATGACTTTTAATTTAATCGTTTATGCACTGGCAAAGCAGTAATTAATACTCATTCATTCATTCATTAGTCCCTTTATTAATCAGGGGTCGCCACAACGGAATGAACCGCCAACTTATACAGCATATGTTTTACGCAGCCGATGCCCTTCCAGCTGCAACCCATCTCTGGGAAACATCCATACACACTCATTCACACTCATACACGGACAATTTAGCCTCCCCAATTCCCCTATACCACATGTGTTTGGACTGGAAACCGGAGCACCCGGAGGAAACCCACACCAACACGGGGAGAACATGCAGACTCCACACAGAAACACCAACTGACCCAGCCGAGACTCGAACCAGCGACCTTCATGCTGTGATCACCGTAATCAATACTGACGTGTTAACTTAAATTAACATGAATTCAAAAATGTATTGATAACAAATTGACATTTGTGTCACATTTGTGTGTTTACACAGATAAATATGGCCACTGTGTAAACACACAGTACAGTTATGATCTTATGGCCACATTAGATGGTTATGATAACATAATATACGCC
This sequence comes from Danio albolineatus, assembly GCA_903798035.1. NCBI lineage: Eukaryota > Metazoa > Chordata > Actinopteri > Cypriniformes > Danionidae > Danio > Danio albolineatus. The sequence continues at coordinate 466,104 of CAIGQQ010034333.1, forward strand.
TTCAGTGATTTCCTGAAGATAAACACCAAAAAATAACACAACTGGAGTAACTCCAGCAGTCGTGATCGTCTGATCTCATATGAAGCAAGAGATGGCGATGACATATGATGACGTGTGCAGGTGTTGAAGTGCTGCCCAATTCTTAGGGGGAAGTTTTGAAGCCCTTCCCCTTAACCCTCGGTTGTAAGGGCCAAGGGGAAGGGGAAGGGGTACAAAAATAGAATTGGGATTGGGCCTTAGTCTTGTCAACATTTTGAAAATTGTCTGTTTTCATTGAGATATTGTTTAAAATGGTATATATATATTCTGTCTAAGGTTAGAGTTTCTCAAATAGCAACAGAGTGTCACCTCTTGGTGATTCTACGCTCTTTAGGAGAGGTGAGTATTTAATGGTGCTCCAGGGAAAATTGTTCTAAATGTCAGATGTTTTAATAAGCGTTGAATATGCAATGATATCATTTGCAAGAGTGCTCTATATCAGTGGTTCTCAAGCTTTTTTCACCAAGTACCACCTCAGAAAAAACTGGTCCCTCCAAGTACCACCATAATCACCAGTACTGAAGTACAGTAGTGTAGTAGGCCTAATAAAGCAGCTACAGCTCTGCACAGTTCAAAAACAAGGCAGATTAATTCCTCTAGTTAACAATATTTATTATTGTCAGCCAATTAAGTAAAAGGTTTAGCCTATTAAAATCAGTTTACTGATCACATCAGTGTTATCGTACACATCAAAGGGTAAAAGTGTGTTCTTATTTTTACTTTAATTATTCAGAGATTCCTCCACGTAGCCACTAGAAGGAAGCTCGTGTACCACTAGTGGTGTGCCTACCACAGTTTGAGAACCACGGATCTATATTAACTAAAAAAACTTTTTTCTTTGTGTGGATGGATGAAATGAATGGTTTTCACTGAGCACAGTTGATTGAGTGTGTGTGTGTGTGTGTGTGTGTGTAAGTATGTATGCTAAACATTTTGTCTGATCATCGAACCGCCATTTATTTGTTATGTGGGAAAATTTACAAGCGAAATCGTATCTCACTGTGCTGTTTTCTGATCCATCCAGTCTGCTCTGTCCTGACATGTGAGTGATAAACCCACCATCAGCAACAGTACCAGCGGCCGGTCTCATCACTGTACACAACACAGACAGTCGAACACCGCTTACACTGAGAAACACTACTCAATTACAGTAATCCGAGTATTTGTAATTAATTACTTTACACCACTGGATATTACACTACAGTATTTTGGTTTTTAAGTGTTTGAATGTTCAAGCAGAGAGACATTCTCATAGATCAACATGTGAATGCCAGCCATTGCTTAAAATGAGGGAGAATCCTGGGAAAAATGGGAGGGTTAACAGTTGCTAATGTGCATTGACATTGTGGCCGATCTTTGCGCCATTTCAAAACCGGTCTAAATAACTCCTAACTAAAGCATAAAGGGTCATTTCACATTCAATGAAAAAGGTCTAATCTCCACATTAAAGGCAGAAACTCTTCAGCACAGGCCGATCTAAAGGGTTAATGCTGCACACTGATGATCAACGGTAATAATGACAAATCTTCCTCTTTCCAACAGGGGAAACCAGCAGCACTCAGTAATGCAGGATTATCTGCTGTCATGGCTTTAGAGTCAATAAATGTGATTTATAAGAGAACACTTCCTATGAAGGCTTGAATGCAGCATCCTGTGTATATGTTATTAGTCTGTATGAACAGTGCATGATCTTCATATCAGACACAGTGTTTTACACACAATATATATATATATATATATATATTTTCCCCTGGTGTGTGGCCTATATATAATAAGCAGTTACACGGATACTGCTGTCAGATTGGTTTGGTTTGGTTTGCACCCAACTTCAACTGTGGTTTTTGATTTCTGAGAAAACAATTGACACATAACACTTTCAAATTACGTGTGGGCACGCGTAGACACACACACACACACACGCACGCACACACACACACACACACACACATGCACACACACAGCAGAAAGCAACCTATGAAGACAAAGTAATATTTTGCAATGGATACATTAAAGAATGATATAAATAAAAAGATCTCAGTGTTTCTGCAGACCAGCTTCAGTTCACATCCTCTGTCACTGGGCTACTGTTATGTATATACATCGATAGCTGTCATCACTTTCAGTGTGAATTTGTAAGCTGAGAAAGTATATACATGACATAAAATATATAGACACGATATAAACACTTTTTTTTTTTTTTTTTTTTTCTCGGTGGAGCACCATGGCCTCGGACTTGGAGATGCTGATTCTCATCCCAGCCGCGTCACACTCGGCAGCAAACCGCCCCAGTGCATGCTGAAGGTCCATGTTCGATGAAGCCAACAGAACAACATCGTTTGCAAATAACAGAGATGAAATCCTGTGGTCCCCGAACCGGACCCCCTCCAGCCCAAGGCTGCGCCTTGAAATTCCGTCAATAAAAATTATGAACAGAATTGGTGACAAGGGGCAGCCCTGCCGGGTCCAACATGCACTGGAAACAAGTCTGACTTATTGCCGGCCATGCGAACCAGACTGCTACTTTGTTCATACAGGGACGAGACGGCCCTTAACAGAGCGCCTCTGACCCCATACTCCCAGAGCACCCTCCACAGAATGCCATGAGGGACACGGCCGAATGCCTTCTCCAAGTCCACAAAACACATGTGGACTGGTTGGGCATACTCCCATGAACCCTCGAGCACCCTGGTGAGGGTATAGAGCTGGTCCAGTGTACCACGGCCAGGACGAAACCCGCATTGTTCCTCCTGAATCCTAGGTTCAACCATCGGACGGATCCTCCTCTCCAGTACCCTGGCATAGACTTTCCCCGGGAGGCTGAGGAGTGTGATCCCCCTATAGTTGGAGCACACCCTCCGGTCCCCCTTCTTAAAAATGGGAACCACCACCCCAGTTGCCCAGTCCAGAGGTACTGTCCCCGACCGCCATGCGATATTGTAGAGACGTGTCAGCCAAGACAGCCCTACAACATCCAGAGACCTAAGATACACAGGGTGAATCTCATCCACCCCTGCTGCTTTGCCACTGCGGAGCTTGCAAACTACCTCAGTGACCTCAGCTTGGGTGATGGGTGAGTCCACCCCTGCATCCCCAGTCTCTGCTTCCTTAATGAAAGACATGTCGGTGGGGTTGAGGAGATCCTCAAAGTATTCCTTCCACCGTCCGACCACATCCCCAGTCGAGGTCAACAGCTCCTCACTTCCACTGAAAACAGTGTCAATGTGGAGCTGCTTTCCCCTCCTGAGGCGTCAGACGGTTTGCCAGAATCTCTTTGGGGCCAACCGATAGTCTTCCTCCATGGTCTTCCCGAACTCTTCCCAGGCCCGAGTTTTTGCTTCCGCAACCGCCCGGGCTGCAGCACGCTTGGCCTGCCAATACCCATCTGCTGCCTCAGGAGTCCTGCAAGCCAACCAAGATCCCTTACTTCCGGTGTCCACCACCGGGTTCGTGGATTGCCGCCCCGACAGGCACCACAGACCTTACGGCCACAGCTCCTCACGGCTGCGTTAACAATGGAGTCAGAGAACATGGACCACTCAGTCTCCATGTCTCCATCCTCCCTTGGGATCTGGTCAAAGCTCTTCCGGAGGTGAGAGTTGAAAATCCCTCTGGCCTGAGGTTCAGCCAGACGTTCTCAGAGGACCCTTACAATGCGCTTGGGCCCACCAGGTCTGTCCAGCCTTCCCCCCTGCCAGCGGATCCAACTCACCACCAGGTGGTGATCAGTTGACAGCTCTGCCCCTCTCTTTACCCGAGTGTCCAAGACATACGGTCGGAGATCAGATGATACAACACAAAGTAGATCATTGACCTCCGCCCTAGGGTGTCCTGGTGCCATGTGCACTGGTGGACACCCTTATGCTTGAACATGGTGTTCGTTATGGACAAACTGTGATTAGCACAGAAGTCCAATGACAAAACACCACCCAGATTCAGATCAGGGAGGCCGTTCCTCCCAATCACGCCTCTCCAGGTGTCACTGTCATTACCCACGTGGGCATTGAAGTCCCCCAGTAGAACAATGGAGTCCTTAGTCTGAGCACCTTCCAGCACCCCTCCCAAGGACTCCAAGAAGGCCGGGTACTCTGCACTGGTGTTTGGCCCGTAGGCACGAACCACAGTGAGAGACCTATCCCAGACCCGAAGGCGCAGGGAGACGACCCTCTTGTTCACCGGGGAAAACTCCAACACATGGCGGCTAAGTTGGGGAGCTATAAGCAAGCCCACACCAGCTCGCCGCCTCTTACCGTGAGCAACTCCAGAGTAGAAGAAAGTCCAGCCCTTCTCAAGAATTTGAGTTCCAGAGCCCCAGCTATGTGGGGAGGTGAGCCCAACTATCTCTAGTCGGTATCGTTCCACCTCCCGCACAAGCTCGGGCTCTTTCCCTCCCAGTGAGGTGACATTCCATGTCCCAAGTGCCAGTTTCTGTGCCTGACGATCGGGTTGTCGTGGTCCTAACCTTCGACCACCACCCGTTCCACAATGCACCGGCCCCTTACGGCTGCCCCCGCAGGTGGTGGGCCTGCGGGAGGATGGTCCCACGTCGCTCCTTCGGGCTGAGCCCGGCCGGGTTCCGTGAGAGAAAACCCGGCCACCAGGCGCTCGCATACGAGCCCCAACCCCAGGCCTGGCTCCAGGGTGGGGCCCCGGCTGCGCCATAACGGGCGACGTCGCGGTCCTTGATGGCATAGTAATCATAAGGGGGTTTTGCCATCTCCAGGTTGGAGGAAGGTCCTTACCCCAGGTGGAGGAGTTCAAGTATCTTGGGCTTTTGTTCACGAGTGAGGGAAGGATGGAATGTGAGATTGACAGGCGGATTGGTGCAGCGGCAGCAGTAATGCGGTCGATGTACCGGTCCGTTGTGGTGAAGAGGGAGCTGAGCCGAAAGGCAAAGCTTTCGATTTACCAGTCAATCTACGTTTCTACTCTCACCTATGGTCATGAGCTCTGGGTCATGACCGAAAGAACAAGATCTCGGATACAAGCGGCCGAAATGAGTTTCCTTCGCAGGGTGGCAGGGCGCACCCTTAGGGATAGGGTGAGGAGCTCTGTCACCCGGGAGGAGCTCGGAGTACAGCCGCTGCTCCTCCACATCGAGAGAAGTCAGCTGAGGTGGCTCGGGCATCTGTTTCGGATGCCTCCTGGACGCCTACCTAGGGAGGTGTTCCAGGCATGTCCCACGGGGAGGAGGCCTCGGGGAAGACCCAGGACACGCTGGAGGGACTATGTCTCTCGGCTGGCCTGGGAACGCCTCGGGATCCCCCCGGAGGAGCTGGAGGAAGTGTCTGGGGAGAGGGAAGTCTGGGGTTCTCGCCTAAGACTGCTGCCCCCGCGACCCGGCCCCGGAAAAGCAGAAGAAAATGAATGAATGAATGATATAAACACTCATATTCTGTGAAACGGTGGCATTAATCAAAAGAGGCAATACTAAGCGTCACCACGAAACACAATCTTTTTGAACAGACTATCCATTGAAATCTAAAGTGAGAGCGCGGAAGATATCGAGCCAAGAGTCCAGTACGACAGATCAACCAGACTCGTCACACACTCTTTTACTGCACAGCAGCGTGCGCATGAGTGTTCACTGCCAGTTGCATGGATTTTGGGACACCGATGTGACGGCTGTGAAGGAGAGGCCGCTGCAGAGACGCTGCTTGAAGGTAAACCAAAAGACGAACTATGTGACAAAATCAAACTAATTCCAATGTCAGCAACGTCTACAATCAGGTAATCTGAAAGATCAGCAGATGATGTCTTGTCTCCGCTTGAGGAAGCTGTGCAGAGTGCAGATCACTCTTGGTCTACGCAAGATGTTTTTCACAAACTTAAAGAGATCTGTGAGGACTTGCTGAGTGTGACGGCACTTGAGACATCTTCCGAAAAAGGTGATCTCAGTCACTAGAGACGGTGCCCCAGCCATGGTAGGAAGAGAGAAGGGGGCTGTCACCCGAATGAAAGAAGACAACCCAGATCTCATTGCATACCACTGTATAATCCAGAAAGAAGGAAAGGGGGCGCATGCTTTATAGTTAGCGAGTGTAGTAGTACAGGCCAGGTAAACTAAGCGACAGAGAGGCGGGGGAGACGGCATTAAATGCGAGTCCATTGGGAGAAAGTGAGAAATCCTACAGCTGATGCTGTAATGGAGGTGAGGTCCTATCTTGAGGAGCCCCATATCTAGACTCAGCATTGTTGCTCTGCATCGGTGCCCTCAGACAGAGTCTTCTCAAGAACAGGACAAATAATTACAGAGAGGAGAAATCACATCAGCCCATCCAAGCTCAGGCAACTCATATTTCTCAATGCCAACCTGCACTAAAGACAAGTGTTGTTATATATGTTTATATGTTAAGACTTTTCCCTTTATTTAGGTTATGTGATTTGCTTGCTGTGGTTGTGTTCAATTGTTCAATAATGCCCCATTTACACGAGGCTTCAGCGTCAATGCTTGACAGAGGGCGTGTCTGAAGTTGGGGCTGACGCCATCGTCATAGCAGCATCAGCCAATGAAATTAGTCAACAATCGGCTACTGTCTGGGCTGGTGTATTTGCATACAGCGATCTGATTGGCTGACACTTCCGTCGACGCTTGAAAAGTTGAGAAAGTCCCAACTCCTGCAGCGAGCAACACCTCTGAAGCGGCGCCGACGGATCCACAATGCAGTTTGGCAACGCCTGACAGCACCCATTCAAAGTGAATGAGAAGCGTTGACGCTGATGGCCCGTGTGAATGGGGCGTTAAAGTTTTATTAAAATGTTCAATAGTAACTGTGTATTTTTGATGAAAAACAAGGAATTAAAAAGTTTCTAACATTACACAAAACATTCACAGTTGATCAATTGGGCTAAAATAGAAGGCTGTGAGTGATATTAAATAAAGAGCCATTTGGGAGCCGTAAGAGCCGAATCTTTGAAAAGAGCCGAACTTCCCATCACTACTGTGTGCATCTCTGAAGGACGAGTTTCATGAAGTAATGAGCACCATGATGGAAATAATCAACCTTCTCTGAGCATCTTCATCTCATCAACATCGTCTCCTGAAGGATTTTCTGAGAGAGGTTGAGGCAAATGCAAATGACCTCCTGTTACACAACAGTGTAGGATGGCTGAGTAAAGGGAATACATTAGCTTGCTTCTGGTCCATTCGGAATGAAACAAATGTTCGACGAGTCAGAGGGCCACGCTGTTTTTAATGCTTTTGCCAGATGAGCACAAGATGGACATGCTGGCATTTTTGGTCGCCATCACAGCACACCGTAACGAGCTTAACTTAAAGCTTCAGGGACCAAATGAGCTAATCTCTGATCTGATGGCAGCTGTTCGCTCCTTCCAGAAACAGCTGGAAATTTTCAAAGTTGATCTTTAAGAAGAGTTCACACACTTCCCAAGAGTAAATGAGCAGATTCAAGATGAAGGAATTTTCTAAAGTTTTTTTACATTTTGATTGACATTTTTATAAATTAGGTTTGTTTTTCAGGTATTTAATTATTTTTTATGATACAGGAGGCAACACTGACATTCAAGTGGCCACATCCTGGTTCTCTACAACTGCAGCTCACTGATCTGCAAGCACTTGGGGAGCATTTTAAAGCAAGCGACCCTGCTACTTTCTGGCAACAAATTGTGCCTGAGGCTGCTTACCCTGATCTTACCCAGGTAGCCCTGCACACCTTGACCATGTTTGGATCGACTTATAACTGCGCGTCAGCATTCTCCGTCATAAACCATATAAAAAACAAACACCGTTCCAGGCTGACAAACGAACATCTTCACATGTGAATGAGAATGGCACTAACCACATTCACACCCAGATTCCAGCTGCTGACAGAGCAGTCACACACACATTTCTCTCACAGAGAATTAAAATCTGAGCCTCAAAAAGAATGTAAAACTGACTGTTAAAGAGAGTGCATATGTTTAAAAGACTTGTTTTTGTTTTATGTTACCAAGAAACTTCTTGCATTATAACTTGAAATGAAGCTTTTATTTGCAAATGTTATGTTTATTGAAAGACTGGCATCAAATCCCTTTTTAGCTGTTTAAAAAAATGACTATTGCTGATTAAATTGTGTTAGGACTATAGAGAAGAGAATTACAAAAAAAACAACATTTTCTTTGCACTTTTTCAAGACAAAGCCCTTTTGATTTAATTATTATTAAGACATATTTACATTTGTTGTAATCCAGGCCTGAAGTTGCCCCTGTTGGCCATACGTTTCATAATGTGAACATACTGAAATGATTAGAAATATAGAGTGTTGATGTTGATGTGGGATGCATGAGATTTCATAAGGTTCGGACCTTGTTGTGTAACTGGACCCATTATGTTTTAAAGGTTCTAGAATGGATAATCAATTAAAATTTTAGTCTACTAATTTAGCAAACAGGTTAAAGATTCTAGGTTGAGTTTTCTTAAAGAGCCCCTATTATGTGTTATTGAGAATGATCTTCATCAGTGTGTACCGCAGCTCTGAGTGCAGTGAAATGTACAGCTGAGGGTTACATCTGAAAGTGCACAGTGTTTAAAACTATTGATTCATCTGTAAAAGAGTCGACTCCTAGTTCCTCAAACGAATCGCCGTGCTTACGAGTCTTTAGCCGTTTCGGCATGACGTGAACATGAAACATAAGCCCCGCCCATTTGTGCGCGCGCAGCCCCGGGAGAATCGAAACCCCCAACCCCGCCCACAAACAACAGCGGCGAGCAAAGGTTGCCAGATTGGGCGGTTTTGAATTTGATTGTGCAGGTAAAAACCTTTTGGAGAGGGTTTGGACTGGAGTCAGTCAGCTACATCTGGCAACACAGAGAAGAGCACTGTAGCAGACATGTGCTCAGCTGGATATTACTGGAAGTGTGCAGATGTACCAGAGATGAGACTGTTCCCTCTGAGGAGCTTCTAAAATCTACATGCTTACAACGGAGGATTCGTCGATCGTTTGTTAAATGAAGGATAAGCAAATACTTGATGTATGCAGGGGCGGACTAGCCATAGGGAACAGCGGGACATTTCCCTGGCCTGCTATCCAACAAGTGTGAGTAAGTGCGATTAAAACGGTCGCCTCATTGTTTTCTCCAGCTTGTAAATGATGTATTTAATTGTGTTTAGTAACTTGTAACCGCTTGTAGTGTCTCTGGTTAACTTGTATTCTCATATCGCGTCTAAAAGCACATTGTAAATCAACGGGTGCCGCTTTGTTTACGGATTAAAATGCGTTTGTCGTTGCTATGGCTACATCAGCTCTCCTACACACGTGCGGCGGTCCTGTTTCATAATGGTTCAGCTTTTGCCGCTGTGTGCATTAATACTGCATGTGTGTCGCTGTTTTTACTTCTGGTTAAGAATAGAGTGATATGCTGGGAGACCGGGGGGTTAGTTTCGGGGGTGAGGTGTCTGAAATACGGGCGACTCCCGGGAGAAACGAGTGTTGGCAGATATGCTCACGCACACACTATGACTACTTCAGTATTAATAAGCCGTGGTGGGCATTCTCTCACGCTGAATGATGTCGACCAATCGCAACAGACTGGCTCATCGGTCCAATCAGCGCAGTTTAACATCGCGCTAAGGAGGGGTTTGGGAACAAATTAATTGCTGAGCGATTCTTATAGGAGTCGCTGGGATAATGAGGTAAAAATAAATGCAGATTATAAGAAAATGAAAGTGTTTTTTGACCATGAATGCAGATCAGCCTGCTGTTGGAGACCCCCAAAACCAAAATATGACCCTTTTTAATGTATAATAGGGGCTCTTTAAGATTATGTCTTTAATGTCATAATCATTACCGCTTAAAAGCAATGCTAAAATGATCTTGTGTCTCTTCTTATTGTCATCTTTTTTTCCTCTGTGGCTGAAGAATAGATTCGTTTCATTTTCATGGTACAAATATCTGAATAAATCACGTCTGGGGCCGTCAGTGGAGCCAAGGCCATGTCTGTGTGTGTGCAGGGAATCGAGTGGTGACCAGTTTTACAGGTTATCATAAAAACCATGTACAACGCATATGAGAAACGAACTGCTGCGAGCTTCTGATGATCATATGACCTCAAAACAAAATCTCAACGTTCATAAAAATGACGATTATTTAATATATATTTATTTATATTTGTTTTACTTCCAGTTAAATATTTATTTGCTAAAGCACTGTCAATAAAGACAAATAAACAACAAATAAAATGATTCAAATAAAATAAAAATGATTTCAGCAAGCAAACGCCTTGCACACCTTGTTGTGTGCTCCACAGTCAGCCCATTAGATTGCTCTGCATTCACATTTTTATTATACAATCTCTGTACTACTGTCAAGTCATGGCTTGAGGAGGACACTGTATGTTCACATATATCTCCCTCTTTATCTCCTCAAGTGTCATGTTCATCTGCCTTTGGTATTTCACTCATGTTTGACAACGCTTTGCTCAGGAACAAAGTGCACTCAAAAAATACTTTTGCTGCTTGTTCAAAATGCTTATTTAAAATGAGTTTAAAGCTGAATTATGTTTTTTTGGACAACTTTATTGTTTTATGTTCAATCCAATTAAATTCTTATTTAGGTAACTTTATAGATTTGTGTTGGGACAACATGAAGGAACAATGTTGAACCCAGCATGTTATTTTTATTGTGTATGTTGATATATTAAGTGATTTTGTTTTGTCAGAGGGCGTAGATTGTGAGAGAAATGGTGGTGAAAGCATGAAAGCATACAGTTATCTACACAGTGCAATTTCTTTTAGTCACAAACACCAGCAGTTCACAGTTCTGGAGCGGAGGTATGAGTCAATGTGTAAACCAACTTTGCGGTTATTGCTCAAAACCGCAGTGGCAAGACACCTTTTATCTGTTCTGCTGTTGGAAGGTTAGTATTTATAACTTGAGTGACAAGATGTTTTTATTTTTATTATAGGTGGGCACAGAATTTTTATTTTTTTTAATCTAATCTCACTGTGATCTTGGAATTAATCTAGATTAAAATGGCTCGTTTAAATTCTGCCGAAAGCATTCAGAATATGTGTGCTGCCCAAATAATGACTATTAGTAAGTCTTTAAGATTGGGATACTGAAGCCAGGTGGCACATTAGACAAGGGGCTCGTCTCCTGTTTCCTAAGCGCATCACAATTTATGTTCAATAAACAGTAATGCGTTTAGCGTTTATTCAGTTAAACATGAATTGTGAACAGTAGGTCTACATAAGCTCGATACAGTGATTTTTGACGACCTTAATCCAACTCACAAGTCATAACTGAACTGAACAGAAATGGAATTAAGACGTGGAGTATGCATATATTGGTGGCATTACTGAAGAAAACACCGTAATCAAACTATTTCTGTCATGTAAGACTTTTCACCATAGTTTCCGACAAGATCCACACACACAGCTGTGGGTAAAGGACCGCACTTGCATGCGCACACACACACAAACATCTCGAAATGTGGAAGTTTTTTTCTTTCCATTCGGCATGTGTTATTAAATACACCCTCACCAGTCCTTACTCCCTATTTGCATCTAATAGCCCGGTTTGTCACGGTGGGCATGTGTTAAATGTTCATTAGTGAAGGTGAAACTGCCGGACTGCAGTTAAGGTCACCTAAAATTACAGGAAACTCTTACAGGAAAACCCCTTAATTATATTATTGTCCATTAGGGTAAAGAACCAGATTACAGATGTCCATGTAAGCGTAGTCAGTATGTCTTCAAAGTAAGAGAAAGATCCAGAAGGGCACTTGTTTTGTCAGATGGCTCATCAGCAAAGCATACATCAAGGCTGACAGTCATCGTAGCTTGCGTAGAATAGACCCAGCTCCCAACCCAACTTTGAGAACAGATTAACGGCGATATTTTTTTTAATGCCCGATAAGAATCTCATGTTAACGCCGATAACAGCCCACCACTAATTTTTATTCTTTCACAGGATATTTGAAGTCCCTGCCGCTGTCGCCACTGGCTCGCATGGTTCTGGACCTGTAGAGCTGCGCATCGATGGATTACTCTTCAGTGTTTGGACTCTCAGCAGTGAATATTAAACCACACTGAACTGAACTTCAACACTGAACACTGGACTGACACTGTTTCAGTTTACTATAATCTTCTATGTTAAGCTGCTTTGGCACAATCTACATTGTAAAAGCACTGGAGAAAATAAAGGTGAATTGAACTGAACGTGTGTAGCTGACGGTGGCTATAGTAAGGACAAACGGCAGTGGATCGCGAGCTCACAAACACGTTTAAATGAGTAAACAAATTGGAATGTGCCAACGTGGTTCTAGACGTGATATGAGAATATAAAGAGTTAGCCAGATACAGCACAAGCCGTGTGGAGCGCTTACAAATAACAAAACACTATTAAATACATCATTTGAAAGCATTTTAATCACACTTGCACTTGTGAAATGGAGGAAGAAACTGATTCATGAACTGTGTACTGTAAACGTCCTGTCGAGCTCGTGATTTTCTAATCCTCCCTTTAACAAACGGCCAGGAATCCCCCATGGTAAGCATGTAGATTGCTGAAGCACTCGTCAGAACGATGACAGAAACGCAGCACAAGGCTGAGGCTATAATGCCGAGGCGTTTCTGCTATACTAAACTTCCACCACTGACTCTTCACAGCTCATCTTAGGGTAGAGGAAATAACACTAACTTTCCCTCACACCTCTGGAAAGCATTATTAGAACTCATAGATTAGTTTAATTAGCTTAAAACCACAAAGAAATGGACAGAAATATTAAGAATTATATCTAAAAAATTATGTTCCAACAGATGGGTTTGTCCACATTTGACCCAATGTTACAACTACCCAATATTGGAAAAAAAAGATTAAACTCATTGTGACTGTAACACATTTGGGCATTAGCTTGACATCACGCTCTGTCACAAAACTCTAATGATTTAAAGAGCATATCTTAGGCTAGACACCCCAGTGAGTGTGCGAAAGAGTAAAGCAGGAACTACATTTACTTTCAGATATAAGTTTATTATTAAGCCATATGCAGTCGGTTTTTTATCTCAGATTCTCTTGCGGTCTGCTGCTTTTCAGTGTGAAAGAGCATTTCTAAGAAGAGGATGGATTGTGGTTGGTGTGAAAAAAAGATTGACACCAACAACAGGAAGAGTAATTGAGCTGTATTAACAGAGTTATGACATATTGTCATGCGGTTTTTATTTGTAGGTAAGTGAATGCAAACACAAATAACACAGAACGTCTGGAATAATGCAGACACATGTAAACAAGGTACTTTAAAATCTTTTTATTCTACAAAAGGGTTTCAGAGCTAAATAAAAAACTAAGGTTACATGTATCACTGTTTTTGGTACATGCATTTTGTGGTGAATGCACCAGGACCATAGTCTCAGCTGAGTAGAGTCAGTGCAGCAGAGAGGTAAATGCTCACTGGATGATGCCAACACTGACGTACATTTTTATTCTCTAAAAATGTAAAGACACATTTAATTGTGTAAGTGGAGGGCCATATGAATCTGTCATTACGTGTCTTTGAAAACTGGTGATGGGGTTAAGGCAAAGAGGTCATAAAAGTGCATGAGAGAGAGAGGACTGGGGGATACAATGCTGAAACAACTGTGCAAATACAGCCAGAAAAGCATTAAATGTATATGTTGGAACTGTCATGTATGATTGAAAAGACACACACTGTATGGGAAAGAGGGTCCAGTTTAGATGTGTGAATACACAAACACTACTAATGACTGCCAAAGTTAAACTGTGTGTGGAAAAACAGTTATGAGTATATTAGATCTTAACATTACAAGGCCCAACAAGAAGAGGGGGCTTTAAATAGAGGTCTTAAATTAGCTGTGTGAACATTTTTCAAGTGTTTTTTTTCTACATGATGAATATTCCCCATATGTGAATAAAAGGTGTCTTTCCTCATTGACAGGACATTTTTACTCTCCCTCAAGGGGTATCAAACCTTTATGAGTTTCTTTCTTATGTTGAGCACAAAAGAAGATATTTTGAAGCTGAAAGCCTGTAACCGCTGACATCTATAGTAGGAAAAGCAGATACTATGGAAGTCAATGGTTACACGTTTGAGTTTTACCTGCCTGCATTATATAGACATATTCTAGTATTTATTTGCCCTTCTACTTTTTGTAACCAGAGAATACCATATACGATTGATTCAAGATAGGGGAAATAATAATTTACCTGATGAACGAGGTGAAGGTCTGAGGTTTTCTCTGTCAGCCAGAGTGAAGCACAGATGAGCGAGAGGAAGCATGTGCTCCGGGTCAGCATCACTGCTGCAGATGTGTCTCCCAAAGCCTTATAAACACACCACATGACAATATTATTAATCAGCTGAGCCACTAGGCTGTAAATATACAACAGATTTATAATATTTGTCAGGGTTCTGCCACTCCTGTCTTGTTCATTCTTGTTTTGGTGGCAGAGTCCTCACACTAGCTCTCCCTAGTCCTGTGTGTTGTCATTGTGTCTCTGTATGAGTGCCAATTGTGGGCGCGCTTGGACCTTGCGCGCTCCCGCTTGATACGGGCGCGTGGGGTCTGGGCGTGTTCACGATTGCGCGCTCTTGTCCTGGAGTTCGTTTGTCTGCAGTGTGCTGTTTCATTCCCAGCGTCTAAGTCTAGTTGGTTTCGGTTTTGGGTGGCGCTGGGATGAAACATGCACGCTGCGTGTGTGAGCGCACGGTAAGATGTTTTCATTTTATCATGTACTCGTGTCTTGCGTTTGTCTAAGCACGTGGCCCTGTGTTTACATAGTGGCCGCGTGTTTCTGTTGTCTGTTTTGAACACGCGGTTAATGGGTTCTCATTGGCTGCGTGTTCTTGTCCCGTTTTATGTGAGCGCATGGCTTGTGATGTTTGTCATGTGCTCTCCCGTCAATTGTCTAACCCAACCTTCCTTCTTAATCCTCATGTCTGCTGTCCTTTGCCAGTTCGTCGTCTAATATCTGCCTGTCATGTTTAAGTCGAGCCCTGTCCAGCCCTGCTTTTTCCCTGCCAGCCCAGTAAAGTTGTTTTTTTGCCTTTTTATTAATGTTTTCCCCCTAGGGGTAGTTTGTTTTGTCCTTTTGTTTTATTTCATTATTAATAAATACTCATTTTTTTCTTTGCAATTGAGTCGCTCCTTTTCTCCAACCCAAACCCTGACAATATTAGCGAACTGATGGTACCAGTTGTCTTATATGGGTACATTTTTACACGGTTTATAGAAGTACATGTAATATGTTCAACGCTACAAGCTAGCTGCAGTGCTGTACTGTAGGCTTCTCCAACGTAAACACATCGCGTTGCTTCTAATTACACAAATAATCCTGCTTACTGATTTGGAAGTTGGCAAAATAAAAGTAAAATGGGTTGTCTTACCGTGTACAGTTGTCGTTTTCATCGAGCTGCATCTCCGACTGATCCAGGAACATGCTTCTCTCCGTATTCGAGTCAGCTTTCGGTCTTATCGGGTTCGTCCTCGTGAACAAAAATCAACCAAAGCAGCGACGGGAAACTCGTGGACTTGATTCACTGACAGGCTGGAGTTTGTGCGGTCCCCATAAACACAATAATATTGCAGGATGATGATAAATTACACAAACTAGCAACCGATTGTGCTATATCAGGGGTCACCAACACGGCGCCCGCAGGCCTGTGCTAAATATAGCTCAGAGCGCCATATCCTGCGTTCCCTCTACAGTTTGATGTGATTTCAGGGTTTGGTTCCATTTCGGCAGTTTCACTCTCATTCTGCAGCATATTGTTCATGCCCTCGTGACAATTATTAGATGAGAAAAGGAAGTAAGGACTGGTGGAAGAGTGCTGCTTTAATAGATACTGCACACCAAATCAAAGAAAAACCCTCCGCATTTTGTGATGCGGGGGTCTGTGATCCTTTAAGGACGTCAAACATCACTGTTTCCATGGTCGACTCTTAATCAGAGAATTGTCTTCATCATATTAAAATCGGAGCATTGGTGTCCGTGTAAATGTACTCGGAGTCTGTGACAGCTGCAGCATCATCTGCCACTTTCACGAAGTTTATTCCCCGTGCCCTTACATGTGTAATTAAGTTTCATGTGTTCCCCCTCTTAAACATAACTTTTGTACAGCGTCTGCTTCACGCTGCTGTGTCAGAATCCGTGCTTGTACAATATAGCCATACTGAGCCATACATACGCTTAGTTTAAGCAAATTTGATGAGCGCGATCATGCCTGTTGATGAATCTAAAGGGAGGCGGTCACCGGGTACACTGTACTGCACGTGTTGTGTGTGTGTGTGTGTGTGTGTGTGTGTGTGTGTGTGTGTGTGTGTGCCCTAGCAACAAGAACAAACGGCTAACATCGCTGATGGTGTCCGCTTCCCTCAAAGTTGTTTAGAATGAAATGTTTAGAGATGCTGTGACCAAAGTCCCTATGAGATTTCTATAGGGGCCATTTAAGGATTTAAATGCAAGGAGGAGAATATTGAATTTAATGCGGTAAGCGACTGGGAGCCAATGGAGTTCGTACTAGATTGGGGTTATGTGAGCAGAGCGTTTGGTATGAGTGAGTATTCTAGCCGCAGAGTTTTGAATATGTTGTAATCTGGAGATGAGGCAGGCAGGCAGACCAATGAAGAGGGCAGGTCACACTTTATTTTGATGGTCCATTTGTTGAATTTAAGTTACAATGCAGCTAGTTCTTATTAGATTATCAGTAGACTGTTAGGTTGTGGTTAGGGTTTGGGTTAGTGTAAGTTGACATGTACTTGTAAAGTGTCTTATAGTCAGTTAAATGTCTGTTGAATGTCAGTATCAGCAGATAATAAGCAAACAGTCTACTGATACTCAAATGGACCATCAAAATAAAGTGTTACCAAAGGGCATTACGGTAGTCGAAGCGAGATGAGACAAACACATGGACAACAGTCTCAGCATCCTTGCTACTGATGAAGGGACGCAGTTGGGCAATTCAGCGTAAATGAAATAATGCAGATTTAGTTACAGATTTAACATGAGACAGACAGTGTGGAGTTGAAGATTACACCAAGGTTTTTTACAGAAGTAGATGTTTTGATGTGGGAGCCGGCAATCTCACAGAGGAAACTGTTTGAAATATTGCTGGTAAGCGCTGGGGTGCCAATAAAAATGATCTCAGTTTTGTCCGTATTGAGTTTCAGTGAATTTGCTTGTGTGAAGGACATTAATGATTGGCTCAACTCAGAGATATTATCAGTTTGAGCGGATGGAGTCGGTGTACAGACAGAGTAAAGTTGAATATCATCTGCATAAAAGTGAAAGTTTAAACCATGACGTTGTAAAATCAGACCAAGTGGAATAAGGTAAGTTGTGAATAATAGTGGGCCTAGAACAGATCCCTGGGGAACTCCTCGCTTCAGGGGGACAGTGGATGACCGAAAATCATTAACAGAGACGAAGAATTGTCTATCTGGGAGATATGAAGAAAACCAAGAGGGAGCAGTGCCAGAAATACCCAGAGTGCTACCCACTATGCCACCATAAGGCCCACCATTAAACATGTACATTATAAAATGTGTTTGTTGTTTACCCTAACTTTGGGTAAAATATGGACAAAACAGAATTGGAATTATTAAAAACATTTATAGTTATTCTAAATATAATAATAATAATAATAATAATAATAATTTATTATTAATATTATTATTGTACAATTATTATAATAAATAAATAACTGAAATCAATCATAAATGTAACTGGAAAATTATTTATTTTGACAATTCTATATTAATATAAAAATATTTATGTTTTATAGAATTATCTGTTCATCTTAGACTTGACTCAAGGCCGAGAATTAATGTTATGAAGTCTCACCTCCCTGCCTCATTATCCATCCTTTCTGCTTCAACAGCCACACTTAGTCAAAATAAGATCATCATCATCAGTCATTTAAAACCTTAGGTTTCACTACACTTTCATAATATAAAAGGCTGTTACTCTGGTTTCACAGCGCACGAGTGGGCGCGTCTTTTATCGCCGTGCATGTGAACAACAGAGATTCACAGAAGGCGCGCGGGAATGGCTCTGTGCGCATGCGTCAGTCTGCTTTCACCAGCGCTGTTTCAGTTGCACATAGAGAATAACAGACTTGTGCGTGTAAAAGCCATATGTGAATGGCATATGTGTAAAAGCCATATGTGAATGGCTACTGACGTCTTTTTTCAGGCAAGACCGCTTATAGGATTAATACACATACATAAGGTAAACCATATCTCAAAGCTTACTGGGCCATATATGCTTTACACCGTCTCCCCGTGCCGCCCCCTGCAAAATACCGCCCAGGGCGATCACCCATATAGCCTAAATCCGCCACTGATTGTGAGACTCATTAACATGTCCAGTGTCTTCACATAGATGAAAATCATGAATTAATAATAATAATAATAATAATAACATATATTTAATAGTAAATTGAGCACATGTGTTATTTGAGAAGTGTGTATCAAACTGGTCACCCTTCACATTAATCAGTACCCAAAAAGTAGCTCTCGGTCGGTTTCAATAAGGTTGGAGACCCCTGTGCTAAACACTACTCTGCCTCACTGTAAACAGCGCGCCTGTCAGAACAGTGCCCACGTCACAATGCGGTTTTGTTTCCGGAAGTGGAAAAAAAAAACATACACTTCTTCTTCAGTGTGTGTCCCTGCGCCGTGCAAAACATTTTAATATGGTATTTTATAGTATTATGCAGAATTGTTTTTAACCTAAGATATGCTCTTTAATAAAATACATTAAAGAAACAAACTAGTTTACACACACACACACAATCTAAAAAATAAATAATTTCAGCGAAAAATCAAACCCTGAACAACACCAAGCAGCTCATAGATGACAGCAAACATACAAGAAAACGCAACTAGCTGATGAAGATCACAGTGAAATAAACAATGAAATGATTTAAAGCACTTACTGTTGGGTCTATTGAATCTTGGACTACTGTCTGCTGCAAAACACAAACACAGACTTAGTTATACACCTGATATTATTTTACATCACAAAACAAGCTTTACAGCATTTCACTGAAGAATAAAACACATGACAAGAATAAAACACATGACAATTATACACAATGGTAACACTTTACAATAAGGGTGCATTCAGTGCTTTATTCGAGCTGGATCTTGCCGGATCCTGTTCAGTAAAATGTCAGATATTTATTTTATTTACATATTGCTGTATTCATTTTTAAAACCACGAGTAAATCTGATAATGGGACTAATCAAAAGAGATCGTGTAAAAATGGAACTACTTAAGGGTGGGAGGAAAAAGGACAGAAGAGGTAGGCTAACTGTGAGCTCTTTTGAGTAATTTCATTACTTTCTTTTTCACGTGGCACATAATAGTGAAGTGAACTGAATAGTGATTGTACCATTATGTGTGCAGATGTTTTTATTGTTCATGACTGACCTATAACATTATATATATATCACAAAATCATTCATTCATTCATTCATTCATTTTCTTTTCGGCTTAGTCCCTTTATTAATCCGGGGTCGCCACAGCGGAATGAACCGCCAACTTATCCAGCATTAGTTTTACGCAGCGGATGCCCTTCCAGCCACAACCCATCTCTGGGAAACACATTCATACATTCTCATTCACACACATACACTATGGACAATTTAGCTTACCCAATTCACCTGTACCGCATGTCTTTGGACTGTGGGGGAAACCGGAGCATCCGGAGGAAACCCACGCAACCACGGGGAGAACATGCAAACTCCACACAGAAATGCCAACTGGCCCAGCCGGGGATCGAACCAGCGACCTTTTTGCTGTGAGGCTAACGTGCTAACCACTTGGCCACCGTGGCGCCCCACAAAATCATTAAATCATTTTTTTTGAATATATTTATTATCTGTTTTTTGTCCTGTCTCTGTAATTCTGTTGCACTGTGGAAGCTCTGTCACGAAAACAAATTCCTCGTATGTGTGAACATACCTGACAATAAAGCTCTTTCTGATTCTGATTCTAAAGGCTGGTCAGCAATATGATGCACTTTTTTGCGCCATCACTGTTTAATGATGTCATGTTCTGGGAAAACTGGAGTTGTGTGGTGGACATCGCCCACTGTACCTTTTATCTCCTGGGTTTGTTCTGGAAATTATTCATTCATTTTCTTTTCAGCTTAGTCCCTTTATTAATCTGGGGTCGCCAAAGCGGAATGAACCGCCAACTTATCCAGCATATGTTTTACGCAGCGGATGCCCTTCCAGCTGCAACCCATCTCTGGGAAACATTCCATACACACTCATACACTACAGAAAATTTTGCTTACCCAGTTCCCCTATAGCGCATGTGTTTGGACTGTGGGGGAAACCGGAGCACCCGGAGGAAACCCACACCAACACGGGGAGAACATGCAAACTCCACACAGAAACACCAACTGACCCAGCTGAAACTCGAACCAGCGACCTTCTTGCTGTGAGGCGACAGCACTATACCCACTGCATCGCCGGTTCCAGGAATAATTATTTAATAATGAATTAACCAAGTGCATATTAAGCACTTGGTTAATGTCAGTTAATGCATTCACTAATATGAACAAACATTGAACATACATTGCAGTATTTGTTCATGTTAGTTAATGAAAATAAACCCATTCGTTGTTCATTGATGTAAACTCACAGTACATTAACTAATGTTAACAAGCATGGGTTTGGATGTTAATAATGCACTGGTAAATGCTGAACTATGATTAATAAATGCTGCACAAGTCAAGTACTGCTTATAGTTCATGTTAGTACATACATTAACATCAACCAAAGAAACCTTATTGTAAAGTGTGACCGATAAAATCGCGAAACACTTATATTTGCGCGGATTTTAATGTTTAATTTTTGAACATTCATTTTAATGAATTTGAACGGAACCACTCATAGAAATGAAAACACATACTGTTAAATAAAGGCTTAGACATAATAAACGACGATAATACAATGTTTTAGTAGTCTGAAAGGTAAAAGAAAGCAACATTTAAATATTTGATTGCCAAGCCTTACCTGCACTCTTCTCCATTGTTTATCACTCGCTGAGCCAGACTGCAGACTGACGGCTTGCACGAGCTTTGGTGTTTTGAATGGGCAAGCCCCTCCCACTGCTATATGACTGACGGGTTAACCAACCAATCAGGTTTCGTTTTGCACCGAGGGCGCGTAACAGTCATTTATAAACATCTGAAGCCAATCTTAGTAAACTAAGCAGTGCATGTAGACTTTTGGTGATGCATTTCTACATAAAGATCACGCGGACTGATAAAGTTATCTTTGTTCAGAACAGTAAATGTGTGTTTTAGTTAGCGGATGTACTCACAAACACACCATAACCTTGCGTTTGCATGTCTTTCTCTTATCTTTATGACCAAAACGACAGTATATCTGAAAGCTTTCACTGTCAATAGAAAAAAGCGAGAACATAAGCGCACCTGCATGTTTGTTGACATCACGAGTTGAAGCTTTTATGCAGTGAGTGTTGGATATTTTTAATAATCCAGCATCCCAGCAAACACATCTACGTTGATATGCATATATAAATCATTTTGAGGGATGTAAACAAAAACAAAGGTCCCAACGTATTTCCTGTTTTACATTTTTAATTACTATAGCTTCCGAGAATCCAAAAAGAGCCACATATTGATAAATAATGTCATGATAGCTGTTTTAACATCACGTTATGATTGAGTTGCTTCTTGTTACAGTTATGAAATAGTTTGAAGACAAGCAGGAACTGTTCATGGGCTGATGACATGACCACATATATATATATATAAACTAAAATGTTAAACAATCAAGAAAAGTAAACAAAAAAACATTAAAATATGAATAATTAAATATACAAATTAAGATGCAGACACTGGGCAGTGAAGCTCTGGACTGGAGATTATGCAGACCTGGAGCGCAGCCGAAGACCAGGCGCAGTTATATGGAGAAAGCAGTCAGAGTAAGAAATCCAACAGATAATCCAGCTTCAGAGATTGATCTACAGCAGATACAGTGAACAAGAGAGGACAGATCAGAGCTTCACACAACAGGACTACACAGGGAATGACTACTGACTAGCAAGTTTATATTGAAGCTTCAGACATTTAATGTAATTTAATTACCTATAAAATCCCTAGTAAATAAATATGTACTATATTTTTATGCTTCAATGATATATCACCAAAATTACATACAATTAAATTAGTTTATAGAGATACAGAGAAAGCAGGTTTGAGTTAACAGAAGTCAGAGTTAGTCTCTGAATACTCACTGAAAAATATAAGAAGAGAAAGAAGAAGAGGTCCATTGACCCGTCCTGTAGTTGTGGCATTTCTTGCTGTAAAATGGAATATTAAGGTAACACTTTATTTCCATGGTCCATTTAAGTATCAGTAGACTGTCTACTTAATATCTGCTGATACTGACATTCAACAGACATTTAACTGACTAGAAGAGACTTTGCAAGTACATGTCAACTTACACCAACCCCAACCCTAACCCTACCAGTCTACTGATAATCTAATGAGAATTAGTTGCAATGTAACTTAAATTCAACAAACAGGCCATCAAAATAAAGAGTGACCGAATATTAAACTTAGTGTCATTTCAATAACTGCTGTACAAAATAATACAGTAATATTTCAGTTATAAGCATGATCTATCTTCCACATTATGGACACACTGTGCTTAAGGTAATTTAGCTGCATTTAATATGGTAGTAAATATAGTAGAGTGGTATACTCTCTACCTCATCTAATTCTTCGTTTATAGATATATTTGTTATATTTTAAAAAGCTGTTTTTAATTTTACTACTGTGATATCATGCATATTGTACGGGGTGGTACACGAGAGGCTCTCTTGCCTAAAGAAAAACAATATAATGAATAAGGATTTTGTGCCTGAGAGGGAGTTTCGGTGGTAGTTTGGAGTTAGTAAAAGTGCACTGTGAAAATGAGTTTCATAGAATGAGTCACGTTTTTTCTGAGCACGGTTGAATCATCACGCGGGGTCCCCCATCACGCTACGTCACTGGTTGATGAAGATTTCCGCACAGATACTCTGTGTTGAAAACCGCATACTTCCTGCTCTTACAGTAGGTATGGAAAAAGCAGTAGGCTTTATGTATGTTTGAATCCCCAATGTTCAAACAAAGTGTAAGCGTGAATTTTCTGTTTTGAAGTTATTGGGAAGCATAAAGACGCTTCCCTTAGTTAAATGGCATTTGTTGAGTTGATGGTAGTGCACAGTGAACTGTAGAGCTGCTGACAGTGTAAAGATGCTTTATAGCGCTGTTTGTTTTATTCTGCGCTAAAACATCATCATGTGGGAACTTCAGTGAGCACGTCACATTACGCTTTAAAGGTGAAGTTATATAAGCAAAAAACAATTATTAAATGTCTGACATAAATATATGAGAAGTGTTGCAGATCAACAATTTACAACATTAAACAGACACCTGAGTGATGTGTTTGTGCTGATGTAGAATATAGCTACTGTTGTCGATACTGTTCACATTAGCTAACGTTACATGTTATATTGATAAATCTACATAAAACCATAATTTTGTGGTTCACAATCTGTTCCTTTGTGCATGTGATAAAATGAGGAAGTTATTTTTATTTATTTATTTTTGAACACAAAACGACATTGGGCGGTTCATTTCACTGTGGCGACCCCGGATTAATAAAGGGACAAAGCCGGAAAGAAAATGAATGAATGAATGAAAATGACATTGTGCACTGAGGAGGAAGAAGCGCAGCGGTGTGCTGGAGATGATGCCGGAGATGCTGTGGACGAGACCCTGACAGATGTTGCTGTGGTCTCTTCATCTTCAGAATCGGTTTCTCAGGCGTGGACAGCCTCATGTCCCAACGCCGTTTTAGTCTGACTGCAGCAGTGATGATGGTGCTGATAGTGCCAGATCTGCAGAAGCGGCCCCGCTGTGTGAAGATGCAGCAGAACATGCGGTTCTGTCTCTAATACTGTTAATGTAACCGTACTCTTTGATCTGCGTTGTGTGGTCAAGGGTGTAAATCTCATTTACACTAGGGGGGGAGAATAAATATAAAATTTCCCTTGAGTAATTTTTTGAGGGGGACACAAATAATAGTCAAATTGTACTCCTAAAGATATGTCCCCAGTTAAAAACTTTGGCTCTATCATTATTTCAGCATGGAGACTCAGGTTCAATGACAGCAGATGTGTACGGTCAACACTGACTCCTGAAGCAGAAGAAATGCAGGAGAGATGTTTTCTACATTCATAATAACTCACTTGTTTACATTACACTTGTTAAATGGACAGATCATACTGTAAATAGTTGAGCCTGTGAGGTTCATCTGCTGAACTGAACAGCCACAACACTAAACACATTAAAGAAACTGCTCATCTACAGTGTAAATAAACACTCTGTCATTATCCCTTCACCCCTCACCTGACACTGTACATCTGACTTACCCTGCTCTGCTGTCCCTCAATGTTTTCCTTCTCTTTTGCCTGTGAATGATATTGTGACATCAGTATTTACATAATCACCCATTCTTAAAGCCAAAATGTCTTAATATGTGAACTTTTTGTATTTATTGGCGTTTAAGTGCACTAAAAAATGATCTCCACTTTCCTTTTCTCTGTCACTTTATCACTGCAAGGTAATTCAAAGTGCTTTACATGAAGTACATAAAACTATAAAAATAATTACAAAAATAAAAACAGGGAATTAAAAAAAAGGTTAAAATTATTGTTTGGAATTAATTGTCATGTACAAACAGAATGGAAATTGATACAGAAATATAGTGGGGTGAGTTCAGACGTAGTACAGTGCTCATTTAGCAAATGGACAGCTACAAAATATGCTAATTGTGGCCGTTTATGTTGTAAACATTATGCCATCTCGTCACAAATAAAACACTGCATGGCAAATTTGGTGCGTTAGCTGCAGTGCACTTCGCAGATTGTAGGGTTGTTAGGTTAGGATTGTATTCTGAGGTGGTTCTAATTTCTCTAGCATTCCTCTTGGGGTGTCGATCAGAACACAGGAGTGGATCAGGCCGTTGAAGTCAATCAAACTGGGTTTATTGAACACTGAAGAGGTGTGTGGGTAGGTGTGTGTGTGTTAGTGTGGTTCTACAAAGAAACAGAAATAATAAAATAATCAATGTAACATACTTGGACTTCTAGATCACAAATAACATTCACCCTATATAATCACTGTACAATATTAGTGTATATGCATCAAGTACAAGCTTCATCTGCGAGCCGAGCGGAAAACATAATATGGTTTCACTTTCGTTATGCAATGCAATCACCACGTCAAAACCGAAAGTACTCAAAACCGGTGTAGCAGTCGATTCTGTTCCCTTCTGGAATTCCAGTTCCCCCTCTACAAAGCGTGTCCACTAACAGCGTATTCGGACACACCCAAACACAACTGGATGTACGGAAGGCGAAAAGGGACAAAAGTGTTGGCATCGCTTTTATGTCTTGCAATGGCAAAGTAGCGTAATAAAATTAAGCTTACACTCCCATTACGTATTTTCTGTGGTTCTTGTTTGCATTCTTAGCTTTTTTCTAATGTCTGAGTTTATGCACCCTAGTTTAATATTGCACGTGTAGGCCTACAGTTATGTTAGTCCTCTAGACACACTTTGAAAAAAATACGTACTTTTTGAACCAATTTGCTTCCCGTACATCCAGTTGTGCGTCACGAGTACGTTGTTTGTGATCATACGTATGGTACCTCGGCAACTACGCAAAACATGTAGTTTAATTGCGTAAAGGGAAACAGAGATTCCGAGGGGAACAATAAGCCTAGGACAAATAACTTATTAAGACACCTGGCATGAGTAATTCTCATTGTAATAGCATGATGACATAAACAAGTATGTACAGAACATAATTAACAAACAACTAGCGATCTTATGATCATGAACTTCACGTGCTCTCGCACGTGCATGCGCCGAGCGCGCCAGATGAGCTTAACCCCATAATTTCTGAATGTCTCGCCAATAGCGTCTAAACGCCAAATCACTCGCTCCTTCGATACTGGCATGAGAACGATTGTCCTTTATATCAGAATGTGTACTCACAGTTCGTTATAGACGCACACAATAGCACACAAAGCACATAGGATGAGGCCATTTCCCATAGCTGCAGGCGCTTCTCTGCATAGCTCTGCCCTTCGCTGCGTCATGATGATGATAGACAGGAAGTCCCGCCTCTCCAACGCAGATAGTTGGTGATAGTTGTGAAAACGTGTCGCAATGTTGAGCAACTGTGCAGAAAAACCTACATTTTATTTGACTTTTTAATCATAACATGTGTTATGTTCCTGTCTTGTAATAAAGTTGGAACAAGTGTTTTCTTTATTTACAAGTTCAGTCTGCCCTCATACTCTCTTATTCTCACACACGCTTCCAGTCCCATATAACCTCTGACAAACTGCTGGTGCCATCTAGTGGTCACGTCGTCATAACATACAATCACAACACTGTGCCTCCGCGTCACCTCCCTTAGTAATTGTATTATTTTAACATTTCAGTTATTATTCACTGTCTGACAGTGGTTCTGCGTCTGCTTATCAATTATGATTGTAAATAAGTTTGATTAAAGTAAAGCAAAAGGAGAGCAGATTTATTCTGTGCGTTTCTGAACACCACAAACAAACTCATCAGCCTACAGAAATTGTAACTTTTTTAAAACAATGAAATATAAATCATGGTGTTTTTCCAAGACTTCATCTTGTGCTC
Source organism: Danio albolineatus (assembly GCA_903798035.1). Classification (NCBI taxonomy): domain Eukaryota; kingdom Metazoa; phylum Chordata; class Actinopteri; order Cypriniformes; family Danionidae; genus Danio; species Danio albolineatus. Next base: position 492,851 of record CAIGQQ010034333.1, read on the forward strand.
AATCGAATCATTTCTTATATAGCAAAACTTTTACTGGAGATTTTACTGGAGACTTTTACTTTTGCATACTTTTTAGAGATTTCAGTAATCTTTCCTCAACTCTGGGCTTACTTTAATCGCTATCAGCTGGAAAAGCAATACCCTCCTGAAGCTAAAGTCACACTTTCTGCTGTGCTACTGTTCGGACGTCTCTGTCGACAGTGAGTAGCACGATCACCTTACAGCAGGAAGTTCGCTGGTTCAAGTCTCGGCTGTTTCTGTGTGGAGTCTGCATGTTCTCCCCGTGTTGGTGTGGGTTTCCTCCGGGTGCTCTGGTTTCCCCCACAGTCCAGACACATGTGGGTTAGGTGAATTGGGTGGGCTAAAAATAGGCTAAAATCCCTCCCGTTTGCAGGGTGGGAGTTTGAGCCCAGGTAGATCTCGATTACTTCCCTGACTTATTTCTAGCTAAATGACGAACATGGATGACGGAGGAGAGGTGTACTCGCTAGAGCTTGGCTGTGGTATTAATTTTGTGGGTTCAAATATTAGGTTGCGTGTTTTATGGACTGTGGGAGGAAACCGTAGAACCCACGCGAGCACAGGGAGAACAAGCGAAACGTTTTTATTTCTTATACTTGTATTGTATTTCTTTTTATTATTATTATTTTTTAAAGTAAATCACTTTAAATTACCATTGTGTATGACGTGCTATATAATTCAATTCACCTTTATTTGTATAGCGCTTTTACAATGTAGATTGTGTCAAAGCAGCTTCACATAGAAGGTAAGTAAATTGAAAATGTCAGTCCAGTTATTAGTGTTGGAGTTCAGTTCAGTGTTGTTTAATATTCACTACTTAGAGTTCAAACACTGAAGAGTAATCCATCGGTGCGCGGCTCTAGCTGCAGTCTAGTCGCCGGAGGTTGGAGAACTCGAGGCTCGTCTGTCCTTGGAGGGTCACAGGAATCCGTCTCTTGCTTGCTACTCTTTCATGCACCAAGCAGCTGCTCAGGATACAGCGAGGTCCAGGATTATGGAGCCTTGGGATCGTCTCGTCGCAGGTCTTGGATCGCATCCGTGGTGCTGCATAGTCTCTGGGGGCCTCGGGATGAGTATCCCCAGGTGGAGATAGAGAATAAAGAGAATAATTAGCGTAGCTGCTGTTCATAGTGTATATAAAGGAGATGCGTGGAGCACATTCATGCATCATACCGCTATGTGCTGTATTGAGTGTATGCTTTACTAAAGAGATAAATCTTTAATCTAGTGTTGAACTGTGAGAGTGAGTCTGAGCCTCGGACATTATCAGGAAGGCTATTCCAGAGTTTAGGAGCCATAAATGAGAAGGCTCGACCCCCTTTACTTGACTTTGCTATTCTGGGTACTACTAGAAGCCCTGAGTGTGGAGATCTTAAAGAGCGGGTTGGATTGTAGCGAGACAGAAGGTTGGTTAGATAAACAGGAGCTCGATTATTTAAAGCTTTATATGTAAGAAGTAATATTTTAAACTCAATACAAAACTTAACAGGCAGCCAGTGTAATGAGGATAAAATTGGGGTGATATGATCATATCTTCTGGACCTGGTAAGAACTCTGGCGGCTGCATTTTGTACTAGCTGAAGTTTGTTAATAGAGGAGGCTGGGCAACCAGCGAGCAGAGCATTACAGTAATCCAGCCTAGAAGTCATAAAAGCATGAACTAGCTTTTCTGCATCTGAGATGGATAGCATACTTCGTAGCTTAGCAATATTTCTCAGATGAAAGAATGCAGTTTTTGTGATATGGGAGATATGGTTTTCAAAAGTTAAATTGCTGTCTAACATGACACCCAGATCTTTAACAGTAGAGCTAATGCTAACTCTGCATCCCTCTAGTAGCAGGTGGAGTTGTGAGATCTGCTGTGTACAGGATTTAGGTCCTATAAGTAATAGTTCAGTTTTGTCTGAGTTTAAGAGAAGGAAGTTGTTGGTCATCCAGTTTTTAACATCTTTAATACACTCAGTTAGTTTTGATAGTTTAGACGTCTCGTCAGGTTTAGTAGAAATATATTATTGAGTATCATCTGCATAACAGTGAAAGCTGATACCGTGTCTTCTAATAATGTCTCCCAGGGGCAGCATGTAAATTGTAAACAACAAAGGGCCTAAAACTGAACCTTGAGGCACCCCATACTTAACTGGCCTGACTTGTGAAGGTTGTCCATTAATATTCACAAACTGGTAACGATTGGTTAAGTATGATTTGAACCATTGTAAAGCCGTTCCCTGGACACCTGTAGAGTTTAAGCGATCTATGAGGATATTGTGGTCAATTGTGTCAAATGCGGCACTAAGATCTAGCAGGACTAACAGCGAGATGCACCCTTGGTCAGCAGCTAATAGTAAATTGTTGGTTATTTTTACTAATGCAGTTTCTGTACTGTGATGAGGCCTGAAACCTGACTGGAACACCTCAAAAACACTGTTCATCTGCAGAAAGGAGCATAATTGGGCAGAAACAACTTTTTCTAGTATTTTAGACATAAATGGAAGATTTGAAATAGGCCTATAATTAGCTCAGTTGCAGGGGTCCAGTTGTGGTTTCTTAATAATAGGCTTAATAACAGCTAGCTTGAAAGAGTATCCACACAGTTCTTTATCGGAGTTATTTGAGATGTGTTATTTAGAGTGGTAGAATCATGTCAGTTTAAGCCCTTTTCACTACAGCAGAGATGCCCAAAGTAGGGCCCGTGGATACCTTTGGTTAGGCCCACCATCTGGAAAGAGAGGGAGAGTAATGGGGAGTTGGTTGGGGCGAATGCCTTTGACAGAGATCCATTATTTCAAATTTAACATAATCTTTAGTTTGTTTAATTGAGGAGCTACAAATAATGATAGTTTCAAATTAATGTTGCAAAGGAATCAGACTTTTAACATGTGAATACTGACAGATTACAATGCACAAGACATTGGTGAGCAGATCAGGGCAAAGGCAGGAGCTACTTGACTAGTGTATACAGCAGTGAACTCCACTGTGTTATAAAGGCATTGTTTACTGTGTGTTATTACTATAATAAGTTCTTTTAAAATGTCAAAACAAATTCTGCATCATTACTTTCTTGTTATTTTTAAATATTAGCAAATAAATTGCAGATGACAAATTTAATGTAATACAGTTTAGTATATTTCACTTTGGCCCACAGCCCTCAGTCAACTGTGGTTTTTGGCCCTTTATAAGAAAAAGTTTGGGCACCCCTGATCTACAGCGTTCATATAATGATGATCTGTGTGATGGTGTTTGTCTGTCCAGCAGGGGGCGCTGACAGACTGAGAGAACACCGTTCAGAAGCGCAGGGATATGCTGTAGTTCAGGGTTCACCAAACTTGTTCCTGGAGGTCCGGTGTCCTGCAGATTTTAGCTCCAACCCTAATCAAACACACCTGAACAAGCTAATCAAGCTCTCACTAGGTGTACCTGAAACATCCAGGCAGGTGTTTTGAGACAAGTTGGAGCTAAACCCTGCAGGACACCGGACCTCCAGGACCGAGATTGATGATCCCTGGTGTAGTTTGTCCTTTTATCCATACTGGAAAATTCAACACACATATACCTGCAGACTCCGTCAAAATACTTTTTAATTCTTAATTAACCTTTAGCTTTAGTTAAATTTAGGAGTCTATAAGTGTTTTTTTTTGTTAAGTTAGTTCACAACATATTCTCTCTCACTCTTTCTTTAACTATATAGATATTGGACAGTGGCACTGAAACGCCAGCTTTTAGAGCACAATAAATCATCTGTATGGTGTATATGGTCAAATTAACCATGTTTTTATTAACAGTTTAACCATGGAACTTGTTGAAAAAACACTGGTCTACACATTATACTCATTAAGTTTTAAACCATTAGGTTTTGTCTCATTTTCCTGGAGCAACCAATGATATTCATCTAACAATAGCACAACTGAAGTGAAGGTAAAACTATTATCCTCAAAGCCTGTCCACGGCTGTGAGCAGCTGTAACAGCTGTAAGTAAAGTCAGAGCCTATTAGATTACTTATTTACTATTGTGAACAACAATGAACATTACATTAATTACAGTACTTATTCATCTTTGGTCAAATTAATGGAACTAATCAATTGTTAATAATTGTTAACTGTTTATAATTGTTAAAAATTGCTAACTGTTAATTGATTGTTATTAAACTCAGTGCATTAACTAATGTTAACAAGCATAACTTAGGATTTCAACAATGCACTAAATGTTGAACTATGACTAACAGATGTTTACATGTATAGTTCATTATAAATTAATGTACATAACATAACTAAAGAAATCTTATTGCAAAGTGTCACCCCCCCACCTAAAAAATAACTATTATTTATGATTTAATAACTTTAAAATAGTAAATATCAATTCAAAAAGCAAGAAAAGACAAACAGAACTTCAACACCACACACACACACACACACACACACACACACACACACACACACACAC
>CAIGQQ010034333.1:546791-560190 GCA_903798035.1 Danio albolineatus
TTTCTAGAACAAAGAAATATGATCATATTACTCCAGTTCTTTCAGCAGTGCATTGGCTCCCTATTAAATATCGTATACATTTTAAAATCTTACTGACTACCTACAAAGCCCTGAACGGCTTGGCTCCCCAGTATTTGAGGGAGCTCCTGGTTTATTATAGCCCATCACGTCCTCTACGCTCAATTAATTCTGGACAATTGATTATTCCCAGAATATCAACATCAACTGTAGCCAGTAGATCTTTCTCTTATCTGGCACCTAAACTCTGGAACAGCCTTCCTAGCACAGTTTGGAAAGCAGACACACTCTGTCAGTTTAAAACTAGATTAAAGACACATCTCTTTACATTAGCATACACATAAAACACACATGCTGGATTCCAGATCCTCTAAAGGATTGTTAGTCTGCATTATTTAGGGCAACCGGAGTGGGGAACACTCCCCAAAAGACATTATAATGTGAACGGCATCTGCACTCATTTTAGTCTGTTTTTTATTATTCCAGAGGTTTCTATAATCCTGGACCAGGCCGTATCCTGAGCAGCTGCTGTGGTGGTCATGGAGGAGTGAAGAGCATGAGACCGATCCCTGTAAGACGATCCCTGTGACAGATGAGTCCTCGCATTGTTCCCGAAAGGCCAGCTTGTTCACCAGCCGGTGACCCACCTGTGGTCTCTCTGTGAGGGACGTCCAACGTTCTCCAGCCCCAGCGCCTAGACTGCAGCTCTGCACAAGACATCTGGCCATAGGAGAAATGGTCGTGCCCAACTGAGCCTGGTTTCTCTCCAGGTTTTTTAATTCTTTACTTTCGCCAAAAAACAAGTTTTTTTTTCCTCGCCGCTGTCGCCTCTGGCTCGCATGGTTCGGGACCTGTAGAGCTGCGCACCGATGGATTACTCTTCAGTGTTTGGACTCTCAGCAGTGAATATTAAACCACGCTGAAATGAACTAAACTGAACTTCAACACTGAACACTGGACTGACACGGTTTACATTTTTTATAATGCATGTGAAGCTGCTTTGACACAATCTACATTGTAAAAGCGCTATATAAATAAATATGAATTGAATTGAATTGAATTGAATTTGGCAGGAAGCTAAAGACCATATTGGGATCAGGGCTGGGTGATTAATGGAATGGAAATCACAAACACGATTAAGCAAAGCTGCGATTCCCATTAACATCTGGTCAGGGAACCACACGGTGATAGTAAAGCCTTCTAAAGTAAAGACGACTACAGAATAATCTCACAGAAGGATTCATTTCAGACACTAGACTGAAGTCATGAGTCAAGTTTGGAGTAAAAGCATGTTATTATATCTGGTAATTCATCACTGGTTTACATCCCGCTCGGAGCAGGGATTAGAAACAGAAGGTTACAGTTGTTAACAGCACATCTTACCTGGACTCTTCTTAACTCTTCTGGATGTTAAGATGTGAAGTCCTGAGGTTTCCTCATCTACAGACCCAGTCTCTCCTTTGGGTTGTAATAATTCCTGTTTTTAAAGAAACAGCCACTAAATAATAAAAAATACACCTGATTATCATCAAGTGTGACCAAGTGCCCTTATCTCTGTGTTGACTACAGCGAGCACCACCAGCCATAGATAAACACACATGCTGATGCACATCAGCTGCTTCGGGGACATCAGAAGTGACGCCATCTGGGGGAAGTTAACTGGATTTATTTTATTAATAAAAGTGTATTTTATTAATGTTCTCCACTGGAGTGGACATCTTTATTTGCAGAACCCATTAAGCTACCTTGTGCGGTAAAGTATGGATCTAATTAATTACTTAGAAAACATTACAAAAGAGGGTCCTTTAACTAAACTCTAGCTAAGAAATATAGCCAAGGTTTTTTTTATTTAATGAGGGTTTAAGATAAAGACAGTCCAGCACAAGCAGAACTACAGTGAGAACCGCTGTAGTTAAACCCCTATTCTTACAATCTGAGACGTGTCTATTGTCTCGTTGCAACTACACTATAAATAACACATGAAGAAACTGGAGGACTTTGCTTTCTTTGCAGTCTGGTGATGATTATTTCATTAAAAACGTTTCCATAAACACCCTGTGATGACATTTAAATTAAATACTATTTGCATCTGAGTTTTCTAGATAGACTCTACAACAGCTGTTCACATTCTTACCTGCAGTCTCTGTGTGCTCTGGGTAGTTTAAGAGACGAGATCTTCTGTCAAAGTCCTCAGCTGAAATCTGAAGCCCACCGGCTGTCTGCAGTGATATTTATCCTCTGAAAGAACTGTCCTTTTGCCCCCATAGAGGACCTGCACACAAACAGGAGCTTATCGTGTGTGTGTGTGTGTGTGTGTGTGTGTGATTTGTACCATGGCCAAGTACACTTCACTCAAAACAACAATTCTGTCATTAAACACAAGGACTATTTAAAGATGTTCTTTATTGACGTTTGATCCTCCATAGACAGCAAGGGTGCTGAAACATTGAACATCTAGAAACAACATCTTTAAAATACTTCATGTGTCTTTTTATGAAGCTACGAATAGGGCTGTAACAATTCATCAGCTTCGTTCCATCCAAAGATGTGAATTAGACTAGAATATTGCATAAAACATTGGTGAATAAAGCTGTTTCCATCTAGTGAATAACAAAAGTTCCATCTCTCCCTCATTAGCATAAACAGCAGCCCTGAGTGAGAAGCAGCCGTCTGGCCATCAGCCATTAGAGTGTTTGAGCTGCTGAAGATAATGTCAGCATAGACTCAGAGGATTATAGATGTGGAGTTTGAGATGAACAGCGACAGGAGTCTTCATAGACTGACACTGAAGCACACACACACACCTGACAACACACACACACTGCTGTTTTACAGCTGTCGCTATGCTGACGCACAGGCTTCTGTAGCTCCGCCCTCTTCTGAAAAAAAGCACAATCTCATTTGCATTTAAAGCTACAGTCACCAAAACACCACAGTTAGGATCAAAGTGTGATCCTCGACTGATGTTATGGAGCAGTTTAAAGAGATGAAATCAGCCGCAAAACCATTTTGAGTTTGGCTCAACACAACTGAGACACATCGATGGCAGAATTATCTGTAACACTTTATTTCGATGGTCCATTTGAGTATCAGTAGACTGTCTGCTTAATATCTGCTAATACTGATATTTAACAGACATTTAACTGACTAGAAGAACTTTTGTAAGTACATGTCACTAACCCCAACCCTAACAGTCTACTTATAATCTAATGAGAATTAGTTGACATGTGACTTAAACTCAACAAACGGACCATCAAAATAAAGTGTGACCTAGTTATCATATTTAGCTTCATATTTTAAATTGCTGATTATAAATGTCCCTGCATCTGTTGTAAACAAACTGAGTTTGTTTACTGGTAATATTTAACTCATTTTCTGGTAAATGTGAAGCTTGATTTCTGTGTCAAAGAACATGTTTGCAGTTGGACAGGTTGCAAAGCCAAGAAAAGTACAACATCATGGTCAGTCTAAGTGCTTCCTTACTGTCAGGGTTGTGGTGGGGAAAAGGAGCGAGGACTCAAAAGCAAGGAAAAAATAGGAATTTATCTATAATAAAATAATATAAAAAGCAAAAAAAAAAAACTACCGCGAGGGGAAAAACATGAATAAAACAAATACTGGGCAGGCTGGCAAGAATCAGGGCTGGAGGACAAGACGAGGCTGAATATACGACGAACCGGCACAGGACAGCAGACATGAGGAGAATATAAACAGGGCTCGAAATTAACCTTTTTGCTTGGTAGCACTGGTGCTCCTAACTTTTAAAATGTAGGCGCACCAGACAAAATTTAGTCGCACCCACCAATTATTAACACCATTGCTAAGTTTTATATAAACAAATTTATTGCATTTGAAATCAACACTAATCAAAACTAACAAGCAAAAAAATATATATATATGCTTGCGTGAGGAAAATATGTCTCAACGAAATCCCGTTATCACTAGAAAATACATTTTTATAACATAATTGAGTGACCAAAAGATACATGGGCGGACCGCTCACCGGCCCTGCACGCACTACTGGACATGAATGAATCTGTTAACGTGCTGTGTTCTCACGGGTGATGTCTGATATTGCACAGTTGCTTTGGATATATACATTATTATTTGTATACGTAATTTTAATAGCAATACCGGTCTCTTTATGAGCTGCAATATTAGTTTAATCTTAGTCCATGCAAGCCCTTTTGCGATGGTGTACGTGGTGTTAACTTTTACTTATGGCTGCACAGCTGACAGCATCTAGCGATTAAATGAAGGATTCAACAGAACATCTCGTGCTTAAAATGTGTAGATGTGGCAGACAGTTACCTGAAAATTTCGTCCCACAGACTTTACAGTGAACGCTTTAGTTATTTTCATAGCGAACTTGAAGCCAATGGACAAATGTAGATTGTAGATTAACATTCACCACAATATCAGTAATTAGATGTGCCATTATTTGTTGCTTTAGGTGTTTTCTAAAACAAATTCTGATGGTGTTGTTGTCATTCTCATCTTCAGCGCTTTACATGCTCGCGGTTGTAGCTCTCCTGTCATCTGAAGGCAGAAGGCGTTGACTAAGTGATTGACAGCTGATTTTAACCAATCCATTCGCAATCAGTTCTAGTGCAGTGGGCCAATAAAAAGAGCGCGAAGGCGGGGCAAGCATTGCAGTCTTTGTTTACTGCAGCAAGTTGACATGACAACAGTTTTAAACAGTTCTTGAGCGCTGCCTTTCAAGTGCAAAGATGCGTTCTGCGTGAATGTGTCCTAAATCTGCGCATGCGGGGAACATTTTGCAGTGAAAACCAGTCGCACGCAACAATTTTATGAACTCGCACAAATGCTCCCAAATATATTTTGAGGTCGCATAGATTCAATTTCAGGCGCATATGCGACCAAAACGGTCGCAATTTCGAGCCCTGATAAAGCAGAAATAATCAAACAAACAGGTGAACATGATAAACTAATAATGGGTTAACAAGGAGGGTGGGGCTAGACAATAGACAGATGAGCACATGACAAACACAACAAGCCATGTGCTCACATAAAACAAGACTAGAACACACAGCCAATGAGAACTCATTAATCGCGTGTTTGTATGATGACATGAAAGCACTCGGTGCATGTAAACATGCATCACCTGCTAAACACAACAGAGGACTGAACGCAAGACACGAGTACACGATGAATGAAAACACTCACCGTGCACTCACACACACACAGCGTGCATGTTTCATCCCAGCGCCACCCAACTAGACTGAGACGCTGGGAACAAACACCACACTGCAGACAGACGAACACAAACACCAGGACGAGAGCGCACAATCCCACAAACGCCCAGACCTCACAGGCCCACATCAAGCAGGAAGGCGCACAGTCCAAGCGCACTCACTATCTCATACAGAGACACAATGACAAAATGAGTGCTCGACCTGAGAAAACTCGAGCCGAGCACAACACACAGGACAAGACAGAGCTAGTGTCTGGACTCTGCCACCAAAACAAGAATTTACAAGACTGGCGTGGCAGAACCCGGACACTGACAGGGACAGTTAATTCAGAAAGCAAATTAGTAAAGGATCAGTAGTTAGAGGTTTCCAGCTTTCTGTAAAACATCTTTCAACAGAAGAACAAAACTCGTATAAAATAAATAAATGACAGAATTTAATTATTTGAGTGAACGGTCTCCTTAAACGGTATTTAAGGCCTTTGTAGCAACATTTAACCTCATAAAATTTCTGTTGTTTTGTGAAGTCATACAATTTATCAGGTTAAGAGGAGATACAGAGTTGTGTATTGTCAGAATAGAGTGGAAATGTTTTTCAATAATATCCAACCCAGGCTCATTCTGAGAACGTAGTCCTTTGTACGTTTCTGGAAGCCACGAACACGCCCCATCAGGTACATCTTTTTGCACTTTTTGTTTTTGCAAATTCAATTCAGCTTTATTTGTATAGCGCTTTTACAATGTAGATTGCGTCAAAGCAGCTTCACATAGAAGGTTATAGTAGATTGAAAGTGTCAGTCCAGTTATTAATGTTTGAGTTCAGTTCAGTTCAGTTTAGTGTTGTTTAATATTCACTACTTAGAGTCCAAACACTGAAGAGTAATCCATCGATGCGCAGCTCTGGCTGCAGTCTAGGCGCCGGAGGTTGGAAAACTCGAGGCTCGTCTGTCCTTGGAGGCTCACAGGAATCCGTCTCTTGCTTGCTACTCTGCCAAGCAGCTGCTCAGGATACAGTGAGGTCCAAGATTTTGGAACCTTGGAATCATCTCATCGCGGTCTGGATCGCATCCGTGGCGCTGCATAGTGTCTGGGGGCCTCGGGATGAGTATCCCCAGGTGGAAATAGAGAATAAAGAGAATAATTAGCGTAGCTGCTGTTCATAGTGTATATAAAGGAGATGCGTGGAGCACATTCATGCATCATACCGCTATGTGCTGTATTGAGTGTATGCTTTACTAAAGAGATAGGTCTTTAATCTAGTGTTGAACTGTGAGAGAGAGTCTGAGCCTCGGACATTATCAGGAAGGCTATTCCAGAGTTTAGGAGCCATAAATGAGAAGGCTCGACCCCCTTTACTTGACTTTGCTATTCTGGGTACTACTAGAAGCCCTGAGTGTGGAGATCTTAAAGAGCGGGTTGGATTGTAGCGAGACAGAAGGTTGGCAAATCCATGAGAGGGCGCTGTGGATGCTTTTTGAGATCTCAAATGTCTCTCGCGAATGCCGTTCACACCTGCTGTTCTGGCGTAAACCCACCAGAGGCCGCTGTCGGCTGACTGACCGATCAATCGACTGACCCACCTTCCTCCTTCCCTAAACACAGCCAAAATTTTATCGACTGACCCACACACACACTTCCCTAAACCCAACAACTTTCGAAAAAGCAATCCAGAATAAAATAAAAGTCCTCGCCTCATTTTTACCACATTTTCAGACTACCGCATTCCCACCCTGTTATTTACTGCTTAATTTAATTATTTGGCTTCTGTTTTTGTCTTACCTGCTTTCTGAAAGCACTCCTCACCGGACTCGAACCCCGTCAACATGGTCAACTCCAGAGTTTAGAGTTCGCCGACCAACACGGCGAGCTAACGGGACAAACTGATTGCAGTGGGAAAGTCGTCCACACCTGGCGAGCGGTCGGCTGGTAAGCGCGAAAAGAAATGGCGTCACATCCCCCCATAGCGTTCGTTTAAAAAAAGAAAACACAGCCATACGTACCTCTGACCACGTAATGTGCGGTCTCCAGAAACGTTAGTGGGACTACGCTTTCACAATGAGCCTGTGTTGATGATATCGTCGAGCGGGAGCACATATAATGTACCACATATAAAGCCCTGTTCAGATTTATTCCCAATTTGCTTGACTTGGTATTTGTAAAATGGCCATTGGAACACAATATTGAGTCGATCTTTATGTGAAGTGTTACACTTGTTCTTATTTGTCTACATTTCATATATAAAAAAACTAGAAATGTATATATTGTACATTTAAAAACATTCTCTATATTAAATAATACTATTTAAACAGGGAGATGGCAAAAGACCAGCTGCTGCTTCGAACTGGACTGACTGAATATTTACCATTCTGGATGTATTTACCATTCGGATGTATTAAAGTGCTCACACAAAGGGCTTAACTTTCACTTCAAGCTCAGCCTATGAATCATCAGATTTATGTATCGCAGATGCAAGACATGCAATAACTCTATTATTATTTTATTGTAACTCTAATCAACTTTACCTTTATATTTACATCATGCTTTTCTTTATCCAACTAAACATGTAGTCCAAGCTTGTGGGCAGCGGTTGGGAGTTTTAAGCCTTGTTAAGTCTTTAATTAACAGTGCACAAATCTAAAAGTAATTATTCACAGGACACAAGAAAGTCCATTACTTTTATAAAAATAAAAATAAAAACTTTAAGAATCAAATAAACATTTACAATATAATTCATTTAATCATTTTTTTGTCGGCTTAGTCCCTTTATTAATCCAGGGTCGCCACAGCGGAATGATTCACCAACTTATCCAGCATTTGTTTTACGCAGCGGATGCCCTTTCAGCCGCAACCCATCTCTGGGAAACATCCATACATTTTCATTCACTCATACACTAGGGCCAGTTTAGTTCATCAGTTCCCCTATAGCGCATGTGTTTGGACTGTGGGGGAAACCGGAGCACCCGGAGGAAACCCACACCAACACAGGGAGAACATGCAAACTCCACACAGAAACACCAACTGACCCAGCCGAGGCTCAAATCAGTGACCTTCTTGCTGTGAGGCGAACGTGCTACTCACTACGCCACCATAGCGCCCCCATTTACAGTATAACATTCATGTTAATTTGAAGCTCTCACGGCCCACTGGTTGAGAATCTGTCATCATGCACAACAACCAGTTCAGTTTCAGGATACAGCCTGGTCCAGGATTATGGAAACCTCAGGAATAATAAAACTGACTTACATCAGCACAAATACCATTCATATTATAATGTCTTTTGGGAAGTGTTCCCGGCTCCATTTGCCCTAAATCAGGGGTGTCCACATTTCCTATAAAAGCAAATTTGATTGAGGGCTGTGGGCCGAATATATACCAAACCAAACCCAACGTCAGACAGACGTCAATGTCCAACATCATGGGGACGTTGCACTTTGGTTGGAAATGAAAATCGGGTTGACGTCAGAACCCACCACCCAAACATCAACATCTACGGATGTTACACTTTGATTTCGTATGGACGTCACATCATGACGTTTAGATGATGTTGGACTTTAATTGGTTAATTCCACAACCTAAAACCAACCAAAGATCAACGTCTACTGATGTTATACTGAAGTTGTGTGGACGTCTTATGACGTCATTCGATGTTAAACCGACATTGAATTCTGCTCCCTGACGTCGCAACCGAAATATAACCCAGTATCTCCGTCATATGATGCTGTGTGGCTGCTGGAGTGATTTACTACAGATGCTGATTAGCTGAAAGACAATCATGATCACTGATCATCATCATCTGAAGTCTCTTTAATCATCATCAACAACAGAAGCATTCACAGCACACAAGAAGTCCATCTCTGTTCAGATGCTATTTTCCCCAGTGATTTTAGCATTCATAACATGTAGTAGTTCAGTTCTTATTTACTGTCTGATTGTAACTGGGTTTAAGTACAGCAAAATGAGTACATGTCTGAGCTATTCTTTGTATTTTTGAAAAACAGTTTTGTAGTTGACAATCATGAACAAACTCACCAGCCTACTAAAACTAGGTGCTTTTTAATACAATGAAATGAAAAAATAACATGACCCAAAATGTATTTAAAGACTTCATCTTGAGCTCAAGTGAATTAATTTTTAAGAATTATTATGAGTGCTGTTTTATATAATTCAGTACTCTTTCTGAGTTACACCATTCTATGTTTCTAATAGTGCTAGAAGGGCTACACACCGCCATTATTTTAGAAGTTAACTGAATATGTTTTTCTGTTTCTTTTCCATGTGCATAGGTATAGATAGAGGAGCCTGGACTGGACGGATCAGAGATGGCAGAAATAACAGCGAGGCCTTGCTGTGCCCGAATAGCAGAAGCAAATGTTTTAAAAACATTGGTGTTAAAATTAACGTCAAATAGGATATCAGAATCACGAAACCATTTTTTGACAGATGGCACAGAAACCAGTTCTTGTTCCCCTTCTGGAGCATTAAACCTGTCCGTTTTCACAAACTCCTGCAAGACTGACAGATACGGGTCATCGTACTTCAGAGAAGTGAAGGTCAAGCACATCACTGCAATATAATTAGGATAATTGTTGATTTCTTCTGGCTCTACGATGTCGACCCCTTCCAGTGAGTTGACTTGAGCAGTCAGGACACTGATCTCCTGCTTTGCATCATCTAACCACGTCTTCAGCTGGTCAGGTCTAAAAGGAGAGTTTCTGTGTAACTTCAGGATGTCTTCTAGACTCTTCTCCTCCTCCTTCCCTCCTCGAATAGCAGGTAAAACCCGGCCGACTGCGCTCTGCAGCATTGACTTATAAACCCTAAATGATTGGTAAAACGAGTTCAGCCGCTCTCGAATATCTCTGAATTTTTTAGCCAACCTATTATCAGAGAGTTCATTATAAGTCCTCTCTGCTTCTTCCAAATTCTCCATCACTCCTTCAAGATCACGAGCCCTTTCATCACTGATTTGTCTCTCCACTCGAGCTGCTGTTGCGTTCAGGAGATGCAGCGGATACAGCCAGACTTTGACTGGGACTGCGTTCTGCGGGTTCTCCTTCAGCATCTTTGGGAGATTCTTTAGGAGCTCCAGGGCATCCTCATATGTGGTTCAGCTATGATCAGGATGGAGGTCTCCATGAAATGTGCAGGTGATTTTCTTAGCAAATTCCTTTTCTGCATTGCTCATTTGTAAAGCTGCAGTTCCCTGAATGTTGTACTTAATCTTCTCTAACATGGCCTGCATTTCTCTCTCATTGCGCTCAAAGTTCTGAAATCATGCGATTGAACACTACGGCCGCCTGAGCTCCGTACTGCACCGCTATCACCACATGAGTCGCAGATTTCTGCTCAAACACCTGAGGGTAGGTGATCGGGCCCAGGTTGTTCATCGAGAGCTCTTCGTATCGTGTGGTTGCACTGTAATACATGGTAAATCTGGACTGGCGAGTTGAAGATTTGGTGTCACGCAGGTATCTGGCAGATCCGCCCAACTCAAGAAGCCCACCGAAAAAACTGACCTGCAGGGAACCACTAACGTCCAGATGACGGAACTTGCTAGTCATATTCACTGAACTTCATGTCAGTTTTGGGCTGTGGATGGCTGCTTACATGTTCAGTCAGTAATTTATTATCCCACAGCTTAACACCTGAAATGACAGAGACAGATCATGGGTAACATGCAGTTTAGTTGTATTTTTCTAACAGTTTGGTGTAATATTGCTGAATAAGCAGTATGTTGCCCTAATGTATGTTTGATAAATGAAATCGTTTCCGATTATATCCTGTCAAAAACTCCACACATTATTTGAAGGACATGCTTCCTGAGCTGAACCAGATATCTACTATAAATAAATGTGTTTTCAGCTTAAACTGTTGAATTAAGGAGGAAGATTCCTTCATAATTCTTCATCATTCATTTAAAATAATGCATAAAAGTAGAACCAATAATCTGTTTGTGTCAGCTGATTGATCTCGACTGATTGGCTGACAGTAGCAGAAGGTGTGACTGAAAGATCTGCGGTCAGTTTCAGCTGAGATGTTTAATATTGTTGCACCTCTAATATGTACACCCAACGCTATCTCACGGCCAATTCGTAACCTTTTAAAAAGTGGCTAATTCGTATGAATTCGTACGATGTAATTCGTACAATTCAGTACGAATTGCTCATCAACCAATGACGGTTGTGTTTAGGGGTGGGGTTGGGTGACACGCCTCCTTTTTTAAATCGTACGAGTTCAGTCGTACGAAAATGTACGAATTAGCCACTAAACTGCCAAAACGTAAAATACTTACGTTTTCTCGTGAGATCAGGCTGTGAACACAGATTATAACAACAGTTAATCTAAATACTTAGATCTACCTTAAATAAGGCTTAAATGTACATTAGATGTGATAACTGTGAATTCATGATTATTCTTCAGACTATAATCAAACAGCCAAAATCTATAATTGTTGCATCCATAATTGTTATGCAGTTTAAAACATATGAATGTGTCTGAATGTAGAAGAAGCCGACTTCAGCAATGCACTGCTTTTGTTGCGCTTTGAAATAAAACATTTGAATGTTTGTTAAATAAAGCCACATTGTGCACTGCACTGATGTTATGTTGTTTCAAATACACCATATTAACATTTTAAATGTAGAAAAAGACAACGTGCAAATGCAACATGCAGTCGTGTCCTCACTCATATTGCAAGTCATATCTCTCCGGCCCTTCGTTTGGGATGCTTTTCATGAACTGGCCCCCATCACAAACTCATTAAATAGTCCTGATGTACACAATGTGAGCTGTTAATCAGCAAAGCTGAAAGATGTACAGAGCATCACCTCGAATGAAGGAATCGCTGCGAGCGTCGTACAGCACACCAGGATACAGAGGTCTTCCTAGAGCTGCCACTTCCACTGTGTCTGATGCCATGGATGTTGTAAATAACAAAAAGAAAATCAATATTAGATAAAGTCATTTCACCATAGGGATAATGAAAGGTGTTTAATGCTTTTAGCATGGTTACTAAAACAAGCTTCACTGACCAGTTATGCCTGAAAATATCCTTTGATTAATCGCCCAGCACTAATTGGGTGAGGATTGCTCTATCGACAACATCATAGTGGCTGCCTCATAGATCATGGCAAGCCCCAATTTGCCCAGTTGGCTAAAGGCCATCTCTCCTTTTCTTGTACATCTCTTTTTGCCATCTCTCTCTAACTTTGAGTACAGATCTCCCTCTTCAAATTCATTTTACTGCACTCGCCCCACATCTGTTCACCCCATTGCCTGAGTGCACAAGTGTGTGTGAGGTATAGGGCTCTATTTTAACAGCCTAGGTGCAAAGTCTAGGGCGCAAAATCATTAAGGGCTTGTCCCAATCCACTTTTGCAATTTTAAATATGGGAAAATCTGCTCTGCGCCACGGCACATGGTCTAACAGGGTTCAGCTTATTCTCTTAATGAGTTATGGGAGTGTTTTGAGAATAAGCCAATCAGTCTCTCATCTCACATTCCCTTTAAGAGTCAGCTGAGTCCCCGAGGTGAAGAAGGTATGGAGGTGTGATTTTTATATTTATGTCGAGATAATAGTTTTTGTATCATTTGAATCCTTTAATTGTTTTTCATTTGTAAAGATATTTGTGCATTGCTGTGCATCCATTGTGTTTAAGCGAGGCACACAGCTAACTCTGCAGTGGACTTTACACCTGCTTTCAGCTGGTCTGTGGTACAGTCTATATTAGTTTCTCAAAATAGCAACATGTCAACAATGTGCCTTAACACAGCTCCTATCTAGACCAGCACACACATGAGTCCACAAAGTGGCACAAACGGATTTGCTATTTAAACACTGTGGTGGGAAACAGGAATATTGGGGTTGTGTTGGTCTGAAACTAGCAACACGTGGAAACACGTCTTGCGCCGGGTGTATGATAGGGCCCATACTCATAAAACACAGACTCCTCACAATAACATACAGAAATGTTACTCAAGAGTTCCCCCTCAGCTAATGATGGATTATGAAGCGTGTTTAGCATTCTGTCCCAGGAGAGAGCCCTGAGCTCATAAGATCCTCGAGCCCGGGGCTCCCTCCCGTCTGCAGGGCGAGAGGGGAGTTTGAGCTCAGGTAGATCTAGAGAACTCCCCTGCTGTAGTAGCTGATGAACAGATAGTGATCGCTCT
>CAIGQQ010034333.1:582071-596389 GCA_903798035.1 Danio albolineatus
CATATTTATGGGCCGAATGGGCATGGGTTTGATCTGGGAACGCATGTATGGGTCTTGCATGACATATTTATGGGCCGAGTGGGCATGGGTTTGAACTGGGAATGCAGACTGGTGGGCCCCAAATGGGTCTGCCACGAATTGCCCGGTTAAGACCCACATAAGACCCTTACCGATCCCACCTAAACCCCATCTGGGCATCCATGGCTGGCCCCGCGTGGATCCCGGTTGTAAGCCCATTTTGAACCCTTTAAGCATGTGGGGCCCAAATGGGTCTTTCATGATTTGCCAGGTTATAAGACCCTTACAGATTCCTCTTAAAACCCATCTGGGCATCCACGGCTGGCACCCATGTGAATCCCGGGTGCAAACCCACTTTAAACCCCTTTGGGCAGGTGGGGCCCAAATGGGTTTGGCATGAATTGCCCAGTTAGGACCCATGCAGTACTCTTACATTTTTAGTACGTCTGGGCTTCCACGGCTGGCCCCATTGTGGATCCCGGGTGTGGATGCCCACATTTGCCGCCCATAAAGCCCTCATTTGGGCCCCACATGTCACTGCTGGCTGGGAATAGATGAATATATGTACAGGTACAGGTAATCAGGTAAATTGGTTGAATAATGATGTGAAGTGACACAGGTGATGTCAACAGGTGATTGTGATTATAATTTCTTACAAAGGCAGCATTAAAGAAGGTTGAGTCCTTTAGCAGCAGATATGGGTCGATGATTCGCTAGTTTGCCAACAAATACGAGAGGAAATGAAATGATGGAGATGTTGAAGAACAATGTTCCTCAGAGAAAGAGAGGAAGACATGTGGATATTTCACCTTCAGCAGTGCAGAACATCACTAAAGACTGAAGGAGTCTGGAGGAGTTTCAGTGCGTAAAGGACAAGAGCGCAAGCCTGAGCTGAACAACCGTGACCTCCGAGCCCTCAGGGGGCGCTGCATCAAGAGTCCTCATTCATCTAGAAGCCTGATCAGCACATGGGCTCAGGACTACTGCGGCAAACCTTTGTCAAGCACCACAACACAGAGTTACATCCACAAATGCAGTTAAAACTTTACTGTGCCAAAAGGAAGCCCTATGTTAACAGTGTCCAGAAGCGCCATCCACTTATCTTGGAGGCATCTGGGATGGACCATCACATTAGAAATGTGTAGTGTGGTCAGATGAAGCAGTGTTTCAGGCATTTCTGGGAGAAACGCTGTATGCTCTGGACCAAATAAGACAAGGATCACTCCAGACTGTCACCAGCAGCAAGTCCAAAAGTTCAAAAGCCACGCTTTCTCATGGTCTGGGGTTGTGTCGGTGCCCTTGGCAAAGGTAACCTGCACTTCTGTGATGCTCCATTAATGCTGACAAGTACACAATATGCATATCTGGAGCACAATATGCTGCATTCTTTTCCAGGGACTTCCAATGCATATTTCAACAAGACAATCAGAACCACATTCAGCACCTATTCATGCACACAATAAAGACCCTGCTCTGTTGCCCACCTTAAGACTTGTTTGCAGGAGGAATGAGACAAAGTTACACCTGAAACAAAAAATACATTGGGATTCCACCAAACGACCTGGAGGAAGTGTCCAGAGAACAGGGAGATGCCAAAAGATCAATAATTCTGTAGTTTGAACTGGACTTACTGAATTTGTTTCCATTAAAAAAAACAGAACAGAACTGGAAAATACAATAAATAGATTCTAAATCTGTAGAAGTGCATCGATCTAAAGAAACCCCTCAGCAGTTCCTCCTCCAGAGTGTGTCTGATGTCAGATGTGTCGAAACACTCTTGCAGTTTTCTCCGGTATGGGGAAGTGTTCATTAACACACTGGATATGTTGTGTGAACACCATTATATTCTCACAGTCGTCCCACCAACGCATGCACAGAACGCAAACATGCACACACAGAGCTGGAGAACTAATAACAGACTTATTCATTGTAGGACTCTTAGAGTGATCACACAGTAAGTGTGCACAAGCTGGTCTACAAATGATCTACAAATGATCTTTTCCATTCCATCGGTCTGCTTTAATATTTTATGACTAATCTATCACTGTGGTCAAACTTTAGAGAAACATGTATGTCTTTTTGTTTATATCTGACACTTTTTTAAATCTAAATGTTGTTAATAAACATGTATAAGTGCACCTATTGACAAACCACTGCTTAACAAAAAAATGTATCAATTTTCTCATACAAAAGTCAACATCTTTTTCTATTTCTTTGCAGCAACACATTATAAACATGAAATGATTAAGACATTTTTAACCATCGTCAGTTACATATATGGTTGTTTGGTACAATCTGATTTTATAAACAATTACAATTACACCAATTGTTCAGGTCTAAACTGAAATTATAATCAATATAAACATTCTGAATGTAATCAGAAGCATGATGTATTGTTTAAAAATGAATGCATTTCGTACAAAGTAAAATTAGACAAATTTTTAATATAAAATATTTGGAACTATAAGCAGTGTTTCTCATGATCAGCATCATCAGGAGCTTAGATTAAACGTATACTTACTGTATTTCTCAGCTCTTCCTTCATCCCCTCTCTGAGCTCCAGCTCGATTATTCATCTTCCTGTGTTTATTAAAGGTCTCCGACTCCATGTTCTGCTCTTAAGTCTTGCTGTATGACTGCCCAGATGAGCTGTAGTTACAGTAAGAGTACATGGTTTATGACAAAAGTGGTCAACAAAGGAAGTGGCTCCATGGAGAGATATGGACTCACAGAGAGTTCATCACTGCTAAAAGCGGTCAAACTGTTAAAACTGTCCTGCACATTCAACATCATGTCCCTCACAGCAATTACAAAGAAAAAGTCCCGCGGTACAATCGCAAACACTACAACTGAGAACAACTCATTTTTACGCCTTTTATCTGGAGAATTTACAAATATCGACTATAATACATATATTTGTGTCAGGTGTGCAAAAATATAGTAAACTGATATACTACTGGGAAAAGAGGAATATATTTTTTATTTATTTTTGCATCTTTTTGGTTCATGACACAATTGTATTGGCATTGGCAACACATGGAATTGATTCAATATTCCAACAATACTTTTGCACAATACAAATTATTTAAATGCCTTAATGTCAATATTTATGTGAATAAGTTTCAGCATCTCATTTTCACACGCTCGCAGTTGAAAACTCCAGAAATAAAGACGTTTTCCACCACTTCTCTATTTTTTTTTAGCTGCAATGACTTCTTGAACTTAAAGCGAGTGCTGTGCTGAATTCTGCACTAAGTGCATCCTCAACCTCAAGAACACATCCAGGTTCATGCATACATCCCCCTGTTATTGATCAGAGAGCTCTAAAACGGGACAGCATTTTACAGCAGGACAGCAGATGCATGTCTGAATCCTAATTCTGCTTCACTTCCTGTCTTCTGTGTAATGATGGGAGGGCAACAGAGGTGAGGAACGATCAAAATTTAATTCAGTGTAGTCAGGCAGGCAAGGTGGCACAGAAGCAAGCGGAAGCATGAATGTAATCCTCCAAAAGAGTAATTCTAGAAACATGCAAAGAGGTCAAGGCATGCAAAATGGGGTAATACAAAGAAACAGTGAACACACAAGGGGCCAAAACACGACAAGACAACATAGAACAACACTATGTAATGCTCACTTACAGAGATATAACAAGACTCAGGACCGGATGAGTGAGTGTGTGATGAATATATAGTCATAATAATCAGTCATGACGAGCTTCAACTGTGAACCTGGAACTGGTGTGTGAGTGCAGTGTATAATGGGAAATGTGGTTCATGTGAATGACAGGGATTTTCTCCAGCGATCTGTGAAGATTACGCCGCTGGTGATCAACATTGCTTCACTTCCTATATATACTTTCATATATAGAAGAATTCTCTGCGAGCATCTTTGGTGTCTGTTGGCTTGTAAATTAGTTTTTGACCAATGTGTTTCACTTTTTATGTAGAGATGTTAGTATAAGTTATTTTTTCTAAAGCAGTACAGTAACTCAGTGGTTAGCACTGTGACCTCACAGCAAGAAGGTCTCTGGTTTGAGTCTCGGCTGGGTCAGTTGGTGTTTCTGTGTGGAGTTTGCATGTTCTCCCCGTGTTGGTGTGGGTTTCCTCCGGGTGCTCCGGTTTCCCCCACAGTCCAAACACATGCGCTATAGGGGAACTGATCAACTAAACTGGCCCTAGTGTATGAGTGTGTTTCCCAGTACATGGTTGCAGCTGCATCCGCTGCCTAAAAACATATGTCAAATGATTTGGGGTTCATTCTGCTGTCTCAGACGTGTCTAAAATGCACAAAAGCTGCTCCAGAGTCACTGCCTGATCAAACAGTGGTCAGCAGTCTAAGAGTTTGGATGCACTGGAACTGAACTTTGTTGTTGATGACGCTGCATGAGAACACAAAGCCACAAGATCACTGCAGAAGGTATATTGAGACACAGATGACAACACAGCACTGATGAAACATTGCAAAATGCGGTGCGTTGCACAGTCTGAGTGAGAGCTACAGATATAGCAGCTAAGAAGGCCATTCTTTGGGCATGTAACCTACTGTAATAGCGTGAGAACACTTTCTAGTCCATTTCAAAAGTGCTGAAATATAAACTCATGGAGACATATTCATAGGATTAGATGAAAAGTCAAACAAGTCATTTTTAAGCCGCAACAAATGAAGAAAACCAAACTAAATAGAATAAAAATGCAAGAAAAATCAATTTATTTAAAGGTTACAAAATAATAAAAAATTAAGGGGTACCATGGTAACCCATGTGTAAACTAAATGTCTAACATACTGTAACATAAAAAGTTCAAAACAACACATTCCAAAATTGTATGTGTGTGTCTCCCTCTCCCTCCCTTTTCATCTACAGACCCCCCCTAATTATGCCGACAATGTGCCCTGGGATTGGTTGGAGTGGACCAGGGCGTCCTTTAAAAAGAGGAAAACTGGCGTGAGTCGGGAGTAGGGATGGGCGATACTAATATTTTTGTTTCCGATCCGATACCAAGTATTTCAAGACAAGTATCATCGATATCGATATCGATACCGACACCAATACTTAAATAAAATATATATTTTTGTGGGAGTTTTTTTATGCTTATCACCTTCTTTATTATTATTATTATTAGACACAAGACACGTGATTTATTAAAATTACAGAACTATAATTGGCTAAATAGAACCATATATAACGAAAAATAAAACTGCACAATTGTTTAATTAAAAATAAAATCCCTTTAATGTTTTATTTAATGAAGCAAATGATTGTCGACGCTCTCCTTGAGCCTGTTTTTCTTTTACTGATCAAAATCTTTTGTTTTTGAAAAGAAAAATATAATAAAACAAATAGTCGCCTAACAAACAAATCCTTGACAACAGTCAATAGATCGCCACTGTGGCGAACGGTTTTGTGACGAGTATCACACGAAGCCTTGTCATTATTTACTGGAGTAAAATAACTCCAGATTATACTTTGTTTATGTTCAGTCATGATGACCACAGCTCCGCACTCGAGTTTTACAATCTGCACTGGGTATCTGTGGTGTCTGTTGTGAGATAACGCTGACCTATCAGCGGAGATACAGCAGAAGAATATTATAGTTCCCATTGGTGTTCCTATTTAAGTAAATATTTATATAATATGCGGCGCTATAATTATTGTGATATTCTAAAATCTCTGATCACTCAGTAAGAAAACCCCAGAAAAGATCGAGACTTTTGTATACATTCCCAGTATCAAAAATATCGATACTTCAGGATTGATCCACCCATCCCTAGTCGGGAGAGCGAGTTTGGGTGTTGTGTTTGCGTTTGTTGTGATATTATAAAACTATTCCATTGCTATGTGTTATGTTTGATTGTGTTTCCTGAGAGTTTTTGTTGTAATCTTATTCGTGTTTCCCCGTCCCATTATTTAGTTTGTTTGTTGACACTGTAAATATTGAATTCTGTTCACGGTAAGAAGCAGTAGGGGTTAGACACCACACTTTTCTTTTTCGTAAATATTTTCTCCTGTTTTTCAGAATCAGAATCAGAGCTTTATTGCCAGGTATGTTCACACATATGAGGAGTTTGTTTTGGTGACAGAGCTTCTACAGTGCAGCAGAATTACAGAGACAGGACAACAAACAGATCATAAATATATTTTAAAATATATTTTGTATTATTATTAATATATTCATTATTATTATTATTAAATATATTCATTATATTTATGCCTATTTAGGGAGGTAGGGATAGACTTTGTATTTTTATTTCTGTTATTTTGTTAGTTGTAGTTAGTTTCATTTGGGTGTTTAGTTAGAGTGTGCTTTTTTGTTTATTATTTTCAGTGGGTCCTCTCTGAGGTAGTTGGCTTTACGTTTTTGGGTGATAAAAAAAAAAAAAAAGACAAATAAGGGGATCTGTCTCCAAAGGGTCATAAAAATGAATTTAATTTGTCTGGTGGTCTTTTATGCTGCGGCCTTGACCCTAGACCAGGGTTGTAACAAAAATAAACAAAAATAATATAAGCCATGGGGAAGCAAAAAGAAGTTGAACAGAAATGATCCTCCAAAGCAGTCTGTAAGTCATCAAATTAGCCACACTTATATTAGCTCACACCGATCACCTATCAAGAAAAAGGAAGCAAAACCCTGGAAACAGAACAAACCACTCACTAACCCGAGTTTTCTTGTGCGAGTCAATGGGGTGAGCAACATATACACACATTTCAGACCGTAAATAAGATTATTCTACTTTGAACAGGTTCAGATTATTTTTCTTGTTTTAAGAATTTTGACTCGTTATTTCGAAAAACAAGACAAGATTTGTTGCTCCTCTGGAAAATGCTTTTTAATTTGAAATATTTTACATATTTGAACACTTCTTCACCGAACATCTTCCTCGTGATCTGAGGAATCTGCTGATCATCTGCAGTCAATCTTGTATGTGCAGGACACACGATGAGGAAAGAGTGAGGTCCAGCCAGGACTGGATAAACTCACACTTCTGCTGATCAGATCATTTCTCATGTGGACAGACATAGCCGGCCCTCCCTATAAGCCAGGGGTCACCAAACTTGTTCCTGGAGGTCCGGTGTCCTGCAGATTTTAGCTCCAACCCCAATCAAACACACCTGAACAAGCTGATCAAGCTCTCACTAGGTATAACTGAAACATCCAAGCAGGTGTGTTGAGACAAGTTGGAGATAAACCCTGCAGGACACCGGACCTCCAGGACTAAGATTGGTGATCCCTGCTATGAGCGAACTAAGCGGCTGCTTAGGGCCCCGCGGCCACTAGGGGGCCCCCCACAACCCACCACGGCCTTTGCTTAGATGCCTTCCCCATTTATATTCCTGATTTATTTAGCAATTTGGACCGCGAAAATGAAACGAAACTAACTCTATTCTTCAGGCGTAGAGAAACACTGAAGGGGAAAATGATGAGGAGAAGAGACAAGCGCTAAATTATTTTCAGCATCGCTTTTAAGTGCTAATGATGATGTTAAACACAATCCTGAAGCACATTTATCTAAAATAGGCGATTACAGATTAATAAACGGCGTCTACTTGTAGGAAATATTTATTTTTCCTGGTTTTGCAGACCCGTGCTTTTAGTCTAAAACACATTCACTGTAATGCAATACTGAAGTGTCTTTCACTGACATTTTCGGCACACTGGTGATATTATTCCAGGGATATGTTAATAAAATGTATGTCCTGATAGAATTAATCATAGTTATTATAAGCTCTGGACCCCGCATCTCAAGTGTAAGGAACAGGGAAGGAGACTGAATAAGGGAATAATAAAGTTTGTGTTTGGCTATTAACATTAACCCAGTATTTGTCGCCTCCCTTTTTCTTATATGTTTTTTTATATTAATATTTTATTATTTATTATTTATGGATCAGTCTGTGCATTAACGTAAATTTATTATTAGTATTGAGGTTTTTAATGAGTTGAGATTGTATATTTTAATACTAAGTAATGCATTTAATTAATTATTTTTCAGTGTCGTTTCATTGCAGGGTTTTTGCTTTTGGAATTTATAAAATAATAATAATAACTAGAATTGTACATTTCCTAAAGAAAATGTGAGTGGGGTTTGCGTGGCAAATCGATAGGGTAAAATGATGATAATCGTGTTAAGATAATGCTAATAACATGCTAATTGAGTTGCTAGCATGTTACTAGCATGATTAGCATGTAGCTAGTATGATGATAATCGTTTTAGCATAATGCTAATAACATGCTAATCGAGTTGCTAGCATGGTTGCTAAGGTGTTCGGAGTGGTTGCTAGGTGGTTGCTAAGGTGTTGCTAGGTGGTTGCTAGGGTGTTCTGAATGATTGCTAGGTGGTTGCTAAGGCGTTGCTAGGTGGTTGCTAGGGTATTCTGAGTGGTTGCTAAGGCGTTGCTAGGTGGTTGCTAGGGTGTCCTGAGTGGTTGCTAGGTGGTTGCTAAGGTGTTGCTAGGCAGTTGCTAGGGTATTCTGAGTGGTTGCTAAGGCGTTGCTAGGTGGTTGCTAGGGTGTTCTGAGTGGTTGCTAGGTGGTTACAAAGGCGTTGCTAGGCGGTTGCTAGGGTGTCCTGAGTGGTTGCTAGGTGGTTGCTAAGGTGCTGCTAGGCGGTTGCTAGGGTGTTCTGAGTGGTTGCTAGGTGGTTGCTAAGGCGTTGCTAGGTGGTTGCTATGGTGTTCTGAGTGGTTGCTAGGCGGTTGCTAAGGCGTTGCTAGGCGGTTGCTAGGGTGTCCTGAGTGGTTGCTAGGTGGTTGCTAAGGTGTTGCTAGGTGGTTGCTATGGTATTCTGAGTGGTTGCTAAGGCGTTGCTAGGCGGTTGCTAGGGTGTCCTGAGTGGTCGCTAGGCACTTACTAAGGCATTACTAGGCCGTTGCTAGGCGGTTGCTAGGTGGTTGCTAGGCAGTTGCTAGGGTAATTTGGGTGGTTGCTAGGTGGTTGCTAGGGTACCCTGGGTTGTTACTAGGCAAGCCTCACACACATGCTTGATCAAATATTTATACTTAGTAACCATTTCTAGCAAGTTACAGCACTTGGCTAGTCAATATTAGCATGTGGCTAGTCACTGCTAGCATGTGTAGCATACAGGAAGTTCCGTTTGCTAGCATGAGCCAAACAAGCCAATCCCCATGTCTCTACAATGTTCCGATGCTGAGATATAGCTGTTGATGAATGGTTGCTAGGGTACACTGTTTTGTTGCTATGGGCGTGGTTACAGAGTGAAGTTAATAGTGGTTGGTTGCCTAAGTCAAATAAACCAACCCCCATGTCTCTATGACACTCCTATGCAAAGATATGCATCTAGGCCTGTTATAATGGAAGTCTATGGAATCAGTTTGGGGGCGTGGCTTGTGAGCCTCATTATCATATTGAGATGCTGTTTGGTTGTCTGAGTCAAATGAGCCCACCCCCCTGTCTATAGGACACTCCTATGTAATGTTATTGATGTGTGACATTTATAATGGAAGTCAATGGGATCAGCAATGGGACGTCCCATCGATGGGGGGGGGGGCGTGGCTTGTGAACCTCATTATCATATTGAGATGCTGATTGGTTGTCTGAGTCAAATGAGCCCACCCCCATGTCTATAGGACACTCCTATCTAATGTTATTGATGTGTGACATTTATAATGGAAGTCAATGGGATCAGCAATGGGACGTCCCATCGATGGGGGGGCGTGGCATGGGAGCTTAATTATCCAATTGAGATGCTGATTGGTTGCCTGAGTCAAATAAGCCAACCCCCATGTCTATAGGACACTCCTATGTAATGTTATTGATGTGTGATATTTATAATGGCAGTCAATGGGATCAATGTATTTCAATGGGCCATGTTAAGTCAATGGGGACCACTTTGGGACGTCCCAGTGCCTCAGGGGTACAACTTATACCTCCTTGTGGGGTATGTTCTCACTCAGGCTGCAACCCTTTTCAGATGTAGTGAATCTCAAATTTCCACGAAATTCACTCTTGGCGCTATGATGTGTCAAAATTTTTCCCCATGTTATGTCAATGGCAGATTTGGGACGTCCTAGCTCCCCAGGGGTACAACATTTACCCCCTTTCGGGGTATGGTTTTACCCGGGCTGGAACCCTCTCGAGATGCCGCGAATCCCATATTTCTACGAAATTCACTGTGGGCGCTATGATGATTTCCCGGAATAGTAGGTATAGTACTAGAAAAATGAATGGGAGTCAATGGGGCAATGTAAGTCAATGGGGCCACTTTAGGACGTCCTAGCACCCCAGGGGTACAACTTATACACCCTTGCGGGGTATGTTCTCACTTAGGCTATAACCCCCTACAGATGCTGTGAATCCTATATTTGTACGAAATTCACTCTTGGCGCTGTGATGTGCCAAAGTTTGTCCCCATGTTAAGTCAATGGGATTTTTGGGGGGGTTTTTTGGCCCCTGCGGGGCCAAAAAAACCCCGTCCCCTTATAAAAGTCATAGCACACCATTCCCGATAAGACCGGACGTTTTGACACCACTTTCAAGGGTCTGGGACGAAAAATGCGGGAGAAGAAGCGTGCCGAAGTTTTGTCCGGAAGTAAGAATAATAAGTATAAATTATAAATAATAAACCAGCAGCATTGTAAGAGTGGACTTTGCCATAGGCAAACCCCACTAATAATAAAATAAATATAAAATAAAATAAAAATAAAAAACTTCACCATCTTTTCTAGAATCTTCAGTCTGTTTGCGAAATGAACAGAATATGTGTTAAACACTCCAGAAGGACGCAAAGCAGGAATCACTGCTCCCTTTATTAGAGATTTAGTTTAATTCTCTATTCTTGAAGCTGATAGTCGACTAAAACAGCTGGTGCAAATCATTCAGACAGTTATTAAGTGGAAGAAATCTTTACTTTTTTGTTTCATTGACTGTATTTAATAAGCAGTATAATCATTGTGGGCTGGTTTTAGGCATGGGCCAGTATAAGAGTCTGCCAGTACGATAACCTTGGATAAAAATATCACGGTTTCACGGTAAGACCGTATTGTGAATTTTTAAAATGTCTGGCTAAAAAACTAAACCTTTTCCCCCTTTGAACACAATATATTTTATTTTGAGAAACATTTAAAGTATTTTGGGGCAGTAAACATGTCAGGCTGAATAATTCAAGTGAATCATTGACTTTTGTTGTCTTCATTTGTTTCAAAAACACAGATTTCTTCTCAATTTACACCTAAAAACTAAAAAAAATAAATAAATAAAAAAAATCTTACACACACCTTAGGAACGATATAGCAGAAAATTTTGGCGGTGTGAAAACCTTGACTTTTACAAACCGCAGTATACCTTGAAAACAGTTATCGCAATGGCAATACTATTTAGAGCAAGGTAGGGCCCCAAAATTATTCTGCTTAGGGCCCCCAAATGTACAGGACCGGCCCTGGCTACAGACACAGGTCTGCCTGAAACTCAGGCCTGAAACGAGACAAAAACTGTAGGTAAGAAACTGTAGGTAAGAAAAGCATTTTTACAGTTTGTGAGCCCTCATTTGTTTTTCCTTTTGAATCTTCCCTGTTTTCTCCAAACCCAAAGGATCAAACTCACAACGTCACAATAACAAACATAACAAGCGCTGCATGTACAGTATGCTCACAAATCTCTTTATTTATTAAACACAGAAAAACCCTATTTTGAGTTCATTGCGCATATATATTACATTTTAAATGCTTGTTTATGTTATTTTTTTAAAGAGTAAAGAGCTAACAAACATCTCCAGTTTATTAAAAAAAGATAACAGTAGTATTACAGTAGTACAGTATCATCTCTCATTATAAACACGTGAAATTAAAAGATAACGTACAGTTTATCTTCTTCTTTCAGAATGAGGAGAATAATGGAGGATTTTAACACTTCATTTACAATGAGAGAAGCGTGAGCAGTGGAGGAATGAATGCTGTCGTTCTCCTCTGTGCTTCACAGTCCTGCAGTTTTTAAGAGTTTGTTGTTTGTTTAGTGTTTTCAGATCATTCTTTGACTTTAGTGTTCTTCTTCATTCTGCTCATCATCACATGAACATCAGCATCAGAGACAGCTACACTCTCACTGAAGGAGTTCACCTCCTCAAGAGTCAACATCTTGTGATTAGTTACTCACTCACACACACACACACACACACACACACACACACACACACACACACACTTCTCATGCAAGATGTTCATTTATCTTGTTCTTCAGTTGAAAAGGTTGAAGTATTAATAAAGTTTTAATTATGTTATTAAACTGTAATGTGGCTTCAAAGGCTCTGAAGGATCCCATACAAGAAATAAGACACTTACTCTGAGAAACAATTGCTTATTATCTTTAAAAAATAAATGAAAAAAATATATAAAGAGTAAATAATTGAAATAATTGTATTATTTTCCCTCCTGTGAAATTGTATTTATCAAATATTTACAAATGCCCCGGCCCCGGAAAAGCGGTAGAAAATGAATGAATGAGTATTTTCAAATGTGCCGTTTAACAGAGCAAGACCATGTTTACACCGTGTTTCACATGATATGTTTTCTTCTAGAGAATGATTGATTTATTTTAGTTTGGATTCAATTAAAGCCGTTTAAGATTTTTACAAATTTCTTAAAGACAATATTTTGGCTCCCTTAAAGACATTATTCGGCACAGGTTTGCCTTTGATTTTAAACTTCTATCAACTCTGGGGATTTCTGCCTCTCTGTGCTCTCTGTTGTTCTCTGATTCTCTCTTCTTCTTCTCTCATGTATCTCTGAGCCTCTTCAGGATTCTGGTTAGTGTAGTGTGCTCCTCCATTCTGCTGTATCATTGAGTCAATCATCTGCAGTAGATCCTCCACCTGCTGTCTGTTATTCATATCTTCATTGTTGAACAGCTGATATCTGCCTCCACACTCATCTACTAGACGTCTTAATCCACTGTTCTCTAGCAGCTTCTTTATGTACTCTTCATCATCCAGCTGCTCTCTATTGTCGAAGTTCTGATAAAACTTTCTTATAATACCTGCATAAGGTCTACGGGCACGACGACGAGTGAAGAGAACGATGGAGTATTTTAGCACTTCTTCACCAAACAACTTCTTCATCTGAACAATTTGCTGATCATTGAATCTGTAATTTCCACTGAGCACGATGAGGAAAGCGTGAGGTCCAGGACTGGAAAAACTCACACTTCTGCTGATCTCCTTCATCATCATTATTCCTTCAATACTCGTGCAACTGTCAAATAATGCAGGAGTGTCGACCACAGACACGGATCTGCCTGAAACTGTGGTGTGTTTCACTGAACATTCACTGGTTACTGATCCTGAGAACATCTCAGATCTGTTCTCTCTCCGCCCCAGGATTGTGTTTCCATATGCAGTTTTCCCAGCATCACGTCCACCCAGGAGAACAATCCGTCTTCTTGACACTGTGAGAAGATAAAACACATCACACCATCACTGATTTTAACACACAGTGCTGAATGATAACAGTAACAGGGACACAGTGAATGTGTTGTGTGAGCAGGTGAAGGAGAGAGCCTCAGTTAAAACTCTTTTCTGTTAAGAAAAACATTTCCACAAAGTTTAAGCAAAACTATTTATTAATGGGTTTCTGTCAGGACCACCCTCAGGGTTTAGTATGGTAATGAATATGTGTATAGCAATGTTGATGTGTTTGGTGTTGTCTGCATAGATATGCTACACTGCTGCTGCTGCTTTGACTATTATGGTACAGCAATAAACAAAAGTTTTAGGATAACACTTTATTTTGCTTAATATCTGCTGATACTGACATTCAACAGACATTTAACTGACTATAACTTACACTAACCCTACCCTTAACCCCTAACCCCAACCTAACAGTCTACTGATAATCTAATGAGAATTAGCTGACATGTAACTTAAACTCAACAAACGGACCATCAAAATAAAGTGTGACCGAGCTTTATACTTGATATTATTAATAAATGTTACATCTCACAATGAGTTATTCCAGAAAATTATCAAAAAAGGTCACAGTAAATTAGTTTAAATGTTTATGAAAAGAACTTTATATGCATCTTCTTAAATACTGTAGGAACTAGAGGTGAATCCAAATAGTTGAAGATTCGATAGGAGGAGCCTGATTCAGAGGAGCCAATCACTCAGCCGAATATTCACAAGGGTAAATTATGAAATGAGGACCATACCATTTTGGTAGAGACCCAATCCCAATCCTATTTTTGTACCCCTTCCCCATGGCCCTTACAGCCGAGGGTTAAGGGGAAGTGCTTCAAAACGTCCCCCTAAGGGCCAGCACTTCAACACCTGCACACGTCATCATATGTCATCGCCAT